>CM056457.1:2462399-2676726 GCA_029783895.1 Triplophysa bombifrons
TGATGTGTAGATACCTGTACGGTAACTAGGACGATCTTCAGCAGCTGAAGGACAAGTTTGAAGGGTTTGCGGCCTTTAGCGTGATATTTATCGCATGGACTCATGAAGAAATACTTCAGCTTCCTCCTCAGCGCCTCCTCTTCCAGCTGTTGATGTGACCCTGACACATCAAGGGTGGGTGGGCTGCCGTTGAGGTCACTGGACCCGTAGCCCGTGACAGAGGTCAGCAGTCGGTCCTTCTCTGCAGAACAAGTATCAGTGGGTTTAGTAATAAAACATAACTTTACTGTAGTAACAATCACTGTGACTTAAGTATAATCTTAAACATACAACGGACAACAATTTCATTACGAGGTATCCTGAAATGCGTTGTTTATACCACAGTTTCTGTAACCATGGTAACGTTTTTGTTATTTATCTTATCGTATAATCAACTGGTTTGAGGCTCATAAATAGAATATAATTACTGTCTTTTGCTAACACGTGACAATTATGGTTAAAAACAGACAGCCTTACGAATGAACACAAACACACACACTTAGTACACACAATCGTCATGAATCAGAATTCAACAAAACAAAACGGATAAAAGGCAAAATACAACAACGTCACACCTGTGATTTGCGCTGAAGAACTGTCCATTTCACGACCATCTAAGAACCGTAATAACAGATATGAATCAAAATATCTCAATGATATAACGGATGGGCTGAACAGATACAAACACGCAGATGAATCTCATTGCTGCGGTTTACACACGAGCAGACACAAGCGCTAAAGAAGGACACTCCCACAACAACTGCGCTGTCAAAATAAAGGTCCCACAGACACTACACACAATCTGGGCTACTGTGTCTTCTTCTTCTTCTTCTTCTTCTTCTTCTTGTGTTTTATGGCGGTTTGGCAAACCCACGAAAAGGTGCATTACCGCCACCTACTGATCTGGAGTGTGGAGAGTACTTCGTTTTGGAAGAGAAAAATACTAAGATACTTCATTTCTATATTCTATCTATTGTTCCTGTGATTTTTAGGTATTTAAATAATATTTTGTGTACTCTTGATTGCCTTGCCCCGTTTCCTAACAATACTTTTAAAGAGATATTATCCACTCCCAATCATCCTAATTCTTGTATTAATTGGGATCTCTCCCTTTCATATGCAGGACACTCATTAAGGATATGCCTCACTGTTTCTAATTCTCCACATTTGTCACACTTTCCCGATTCATGCTTACCTATTTTAAAAAGAGTATAGTTTAATGCTGTATGTCCAATTCTTAGTCTTGATATAATGACATCCTTCCTCCTATTTCCATATATTTTTCTCTCATTTCCAACATAGTCCTGAATCTGGAAAAGATGTCTTCCTTTAGACCCACTTTTTCATAACGTTTGCCATTTCTTACTTACTTCAGATGATATCACTCTCTTTATTTCATCTTTACTTAAAGCTATTTTAATTTCTACTTGCGGATGATTTAATGCTTTCTTTGCTAGCAAGTCTACTTCTTCATTTCCATCCACACCCACATGTGCATGTACCCAGAGGAAATTTAATTCTATTCTTAACTGCTTTATTCTAAACAAACTTTGTAAAACTTCAAATACTAAGTCTTACCTAGCTTCAGATTTACCACTTAGTAGACTAGTGAGCGCAGCCATGGAATCACTGCATATCACAGTTCTTTCTGGTTGGACTTCCTCGATCCACTGTAGAGCTAGTATGATAGCTAACAATTCAGTAGTAAAAACGGACACACGCTCTGATAATCTTTTTGCAATTTTTATTTTAAAAGTAGGAAAACTGGGATCTACGTTGTTCTAGAGGCAATTCTCTTATTTCAACTTGCAAAGAGGCTTACCGGAGAAGATCTAAATCACCACAGCAAATGTGCAAAGCTTGATTTTGTATTACCTCTATGTTTGTAAGTAATGTTTTGTTTGCAGAACTGTATACTACACAACCATAATCTATGTTTGATTTTATCACAGCATAATAAATTATTTTCAATGACTGACAGCTTGCCCCCCACTCAGCTCCTGACAAGCACCTTATATACATTTATTCCTTTTTGCATTTTTCTATAATTTTCTGAATATGTATTCTAAAATTTAGTTTATAGTCCATCCACATACGCAGAAATCTTACTACATTAACTTGCTCCAGCTGATAACCATACATTCTGATATTCAAGCTTGGATTCTTTTTCGAAAAACATATTACCTGTGTTTTTGCCACAGAGAAACGAAAACCCCAACTATTCGCTCATCTTTCCACCTCATTCACTGCTTTTTGCATTTAACTTTCAACAAATAGAACATTTCGCCCCCTTTTCCATAGTGCTCCATCATCCGCATACAATGATCTTCCTATTCCAGTATCTACGTTATTATAGATGTCATTGATCATTAAATTAAAAAGAATAGGACTGCTCACACTTCCCTGGGGAGTTCCATTCTCAATTGGAAGAGTCTGAGAAAATGCAGTCCCTACTCTTAATTTAATCGTTCTTTCAAACAAGAAACTCAGAATCCAGTTATATATTTTTCCGTCAATTCTCAAACTTTCCAATTTCAATAAAAGCCCCTCTTTCCACAACATATCGTAAGCTTTTTCTACATCAAAAAAGACTCCCACAAGCACTTCTCTATTAACCTGAGCCTTTCGAATCTCAGCTTCAAGACATACTATTGAATCCATCGTATTTCTCCCTTTTCTAAATCCACTTTGACATGCTGAAAAAAATTTCTACTTTCAATCACATATGTCAACCTATTCATAACCATCCGTTCCATAATTTTGCATAGATTTGATGTCAATGCAATAGGTCTATAATTAATTGGCTGAGAGTGGTCTTTTCCTGGTTTGGCTATTGGCACTATGACCCCATGCCTCCAATCTTCTGGCATATTGCCTATATCCCATATTTTGTTAAAAAGTCTTAAAATCATACTTAATGATAATTCTGATAAGTGCATATGTCATCCATGCCTGGAGAAGTATGTTTGACCCCCACTAGCGCTCTCTTTAACTCATACAAGGTCAATTCTGAGTCCAACATACTGCCTGGTGGATTCTTCTTTACATATATGTCAGCATTCTCCCTAACTTTCTGTTCCCTATATTTCCTCATATTCTCTGAAATATTTTCATTACTGTGCACCTTTACGAATGTTTCCACTAACATCTCTGCTTTATCTCTGTCTTTTATTGCTATTTTTCCATTATCTACTAAAACTAGAATGTTGCTATTTCTCTGAATCCCTCCCATCTTCCTAATCATATTCCACACTTCATTCATTTCAATTTCTTCCCCAATTCTATTACAAAATTCTCTCCAGTAATTTCTTTTTTCTTTTCTTACTTCTCTCCTCAGCCTGTGCTCTCTTGAAGTTAATGTACTCATTAAACAATGCTGATTTTCTTTTTTCTTCATTGCTTTATTTCTTTCCCTAACTGCCTTACTACACTCTTCATTCCACCGCGGTACTGCTTTTTTCCTAGTTTTCTTTTTTCTTATTACTTCCTCTGCAGTATTCCTTAACACTTCCCTTATTTTCTTACTTAATTCTTCAATGCCTTCATTATCATCTACCATATCACACATATTGTTATGACTTAATTCTTTAAAAAGCTCCCAGTTGGCTGCATTAAATTTCCATCTTGGAATTCTCCCCACCAATGTTTGGGTAATGTCCAATTTTACACCATATAGGATCATGATCACTTACCATTGTACTTTGTTTACTTACATTCCATTCACAGTTTCTAGGTTTTCTGATACTAGAGTAATATCTAAAGTGGATGTACACCCCTGAGTTATGTTTATTCTTACCATTGTTAATACATACTTACTGTCCCCAATCTAACATTTCTTCCACAATCAGCCCATTATAATCGGTTTTATTACACCCCCATAGTGTATTATGGGCATTAAAATCACCACACCATATTACTTTCTGATTTGTGTTACCTCTTATATCTTCCAATACTTCCTTGCTTAACTTTTCACATGGATTGTAAAAATAAATTACTTTAATACTACGGTTCCCTTCCCAGATTTCCAGCACTACCACCTCCTTGTCCAAACTCTCATCAACATTCCTATATCCCACAGCTTGTGTTATAAATGTAACTATCCCACCTCCATTACCTTGTTTCCTGTCTTTCCGAATGACCTCATATCCTTGTACAACAAAATTAAACTGAGGTTTGAGCCCTGTTTCTTGCACACATATTATTTCAGGGTTTTTTTCTAAATCAGAAATGAACTTTTTAAACTCTTGCCCATTAGCTATTAAGCTTCTCGCATTCCACTGGAATATTAGCAGCACCATTATGTACCACCACATCCCTGTTGAGTGTATGTTGTTTGCATCTTTAATTTCTCATTAATCATCTCCACTGAAATATCTTCAATCTCTAGATACATTTCCGCTGTTTGATTATAATTCGGATTCTTTCTGTCCGGCTTTCAGTTTGCGCAGAACAATTCACTACTTCAGCCATAAAGGTAACAAATGTAACATTGTTCTTAATCTCAAATGTCTCTTTTGTGTTTTCCTTGACCACTTCCATCCTTTGTTGTGTGATTTCTTTATTTTTGTGGGCTGCTGTGTCGAAGATCGCACCCAATTACGTCATTCAATGTTCTATTCAGTTACCATATTACCGAGACGTTGTGCAACGAAGTAGTAATAAAATGAGGTGTAAGGTGAATGAAAAATATTTGTATACCTTACGACTGGTATATAAATGCACTGTATGTGTCGATGCATAGTTCAGGCCGCACTTTGTTTTGATGGCTTTTGATGATTCAACACTTGACTCAGCAAATGAATAACAGAGAAAACGCGAGAGGCGGCGGAGCGCCATCTTGTGCTGAGACCTTGTAAGAGGATGTAGACGTGATCGAGTTCGTACTACAATCATGTAAGTAATTGTTTTATATGTTGAAAAATGCAAATGCGTTAGAGGTGGGAGATATTTTGTCATGGGCACCCCTCGTCACCCTCAGCTCCTTGTCCTTGAGTACACCGTGATAATGGAATTATACATGTAGAATGACGGTTTCTTCAGCATAACAAAAGGACACGTGACACCCACGACCCAGAAAACACACAACAAGTTAACGATGACTTCACAAACATTTAAACTAGTGAAATAAGAAATACATATAATATGTTTTTAATATAAATAAAAGAAAGGAAAAAATGTTTCGTGGATAATGCACTATTATTAATACCTTCATTATTAATAATTTAGTGTAGGTCGGTTAACGCTCGGCAAAATGCAAAAAAAAGAACTTTCCTAACATTGTACTACATAATTAAAGATGAGCTTGACGCTGAGTCACGTGATGTACTGGGCTGATCCAGCTCTTCACTCCAGTCCAGAGAGGGGCAGTAAAGCACCTTAAGCTGGTTCTGATCCTCATTAAACAGCAGAAGAAGACACGAGGACACCGCGTGCGTGAGCTGAGCATCAGACACGTGTGATTCACTTCATCGTTCAGTGTTTGAGAGGTATGTGTGTTCTTTCACTGACTGTCTCTTTTAACAGATTGATGTTTTATATACACAGACTTAAGATGTATGTTTCAGAGCTTTGGTTGGGTATATTTTGCGTAGTGATTAACTCAAATTTCCATTTTGAGATGTTGGAAGAGTTATAGATCGTATCAGGATTTGCTTGTTTATGACAAACCCATTAAAAAAAAAACGAATCTTACGAAATCAAATGTATTCACTGATTCAAACTGCTAAAGCACACAATAAAATGCTTCAGTTGCAGTTATTTGCAGTAATATAAATTGTGATATATCTACAAGCCCATTATTCAGAGCTGAACAATATTGATGTGTGTGTTTGTGATGTTTCAGTTCATTGCTCTTATTGATAACTTGTATATTTTATCATTACAGGCTCGACTTGAATTTCATTCATCTCCACAGTGAAGGTAAACCCCCTCCTCTTTGGGTATACTAATTACATTTGATTATTATGGAGAGAAGTTGATAACTTCAGCATTATGGGATGGATAAAGTGTGCACACAGCTAGAACCCGGCGTTGTGTGTTGTACAGTGTTGGGCGTAGGACTTGTGCTACATTACTGCAGGCTTTAAACAAACTCTTCTCTCTGAACTCATGAGAGGAGAAACGCTTTACATCCTGCTACAGTTTTATTATTCATCTACTGTGTTAGATTACAGCTGGTTATCTGCTTATTTGTGAGATTAATGAAGAAAAGTGTTTCATTCATTTCTTTTCTCTACACGCAGGGCGGTGGAGTGCAGATGGAGAGAATGGTGAATGGTTTGATGTAAATGTTGACCTGCAAACAACTGGACGCACGTTCTCACTTTACTAAAAACTACAGCAAATTGATGATAATTTACATCAAATATTTTGAGTTTGTCAAACCCAATAATTTCAACCCATTTGTTTTTACCATGTCTTTGTTGTTTGATCAAATAAAGTTGTTCTAGAATTTTTTTATTGTATATATTTTTTTCAATTATTGAACACGAGGTCAAAAGGAATCTTGCATCTATGGAGAATGAATTGCCGAAATGTAAAATAATTATGTAAGGGAGCAGTTTTATTGAAATGTTTATAAATCAACAGTTATTCACTTCAAATGTTGAAAAGAATGCAAAACCTATTTGAATTGCATTTATTCAACAACTGTGTAAAGTCTCTAGCTGAGGGATTGTAAATCTTCAGGTTCCTTTCGAACACTACTTTTATTTCTGTGATTCGGATCTCCTTTTTAATCGAATCATAATTTGTTGGATTTTGTGAGAATTTTATGCAGATTTGAGCACAAAGACAAATCACAGAGAGGCCGCATCAAGCTTTGAGCTCATTTATTTTGGGGAAGACATGTCTTTATATAGTTCACAATAAGACACCTGTAATAACCAAATAATGTGTAGAAACTATATTGAACAAGAATGTGTAGGGTCTGTTTATACAAACAACATGACCGAGAATGTTTCCCTTCTCTCTATATACTTTATATATTTGTGTGAGGAACTGAAACCTAACAGGGATAAAACACATTCTCTACATTTACATGTTCTGTGGTTAAATTGTTTTAATTATTCCGTAAATTAACTGAAAAATATACTTTCTCTTGAGGGGTGCTAAAGAACCAGATCAAGATTTAAGATTCTAACAACTTGAAACCTTATTTTAAGGATTTTTTTTCTATAGTTTATCTTAGTCTCAAGTAACTTACTGAGGGAAATACAAGAAGCCTTTTGCGACATTTAAACCTGTTTGTTTAACATGCAGACATGTGTTATTGTTATTAACAGCTGTGAATGGAGCTTTCAGCCTTGTGCTGATTATCTTGAATGTTTTTTTTCACATCAGCGTTTATAGAGCTGTTGAAAACCTCATTATTCCAGCATGAGACTCTTTTCGCCTCGTTCATTATTGTAATATCTTAATGTCTCGTGTAAATCTGCTGTGACAAAGAGCGCTTTCAATTTTAACTGTAGTCATGAATGACGTAAAGCGCCTCCTTTTGACTTTAAAAAGCGTGACGTCACACTCTTCAGTCTCGTGGACGCGCTTCTGTGTTCACATGAAGAAAGTTCGTCAGAGTTGTGCACGCTGATACACAAGTGAGTGATCATAGTTTATTAATTCTCTTTAAGAGCAGTGTTTAAATGTTTATATGATGATGTTTAAATGGAACGATTCACGGTTCAAGTGACGTTAGCCCGATAAAATGTGCTGCGATCTGGGAAAACCCTTTATCAGTTTTTATTTTATTAATCTGAAGTCGGGTGAACGCTATGATGTTCGCAACGGAATTTGTCGAAAAACGGGTTTAGAGTTAGGTGATCAAAATAAAGGTCCAGTATTACAAGTTTGATTCACTTTACAGTGTTGCAAGACTTATTCGAAATAAGAATTTACTGAAGATAATTCAGAGTGTTGAAGTCTATAAAAATACTGTATAAAACTGAATAAACGAAAGTAAGGTAAATGGTGCAGGCCGCACTCAAAGAAGCGCTGTCAGGAGTGCCAAGAGCACTATCAATATACACTAGGACACTAGAAAACATTACGGACAACAACTCATTCATTCTTCATGTTATGTGGTTTACTTTGATAGGTGAACAGTCTTTGTAGTGTCAAGAGAGGAAAAGTTGTGATTGATTTTTGTTCAGCATTGGCTCCATATCCTTAAATATTATAGAGCATCCCCCAGATGGTAGAGAAGGCGAGCTCAAAGTGGCCTCGGGTTTTATTTGCCCCAGTTGGCGAGAAGAACTCATCTGTTTCCTTTGAAAGTAAGATAAGCACATGAAGACCTTTACAAAAACGTTTAGTATACTGACTGACTGCCTCTAGTCCATTCAGACACCATTAAACAAACTAATCTTAGCAAAGAGGGGTAAGTTGTCACCTGTGTTTTGCTGATCAAAGGTTTTGTCCTTCAATATGCATTTAAATTAGTACATTGATCCATCAAGTGGTTATATATTTCTACAACTTAAAGGTGTCAGAAATATCATATACAGAAACTGGTACGGCGATAGAGGTGATAGATCCAACTATGAGATTTGGCTTGTAGATCTTATAGATCTAAAATTTGAGTCCAGTTTCACTAGATCTCTCTCCGTCAGGAACAAATTACACCTGGAGATATCAACTCCGTTGTGAGTCAATCCTTTAACCCAAACAACAAGGAGATATAGAGCTGAAGGGAAGAACAGCAGACAGGAGACGAAGTGATGTTAAATAGACAGACAAATGATTTATTGAATAATCTCAGTTGTGTGGTGATGCTCAGTCAAGCTCTGTCAAACTTCATCTGACTAGAAACAGATTCAACATGTGTTTTTAACCATTCAAGATTACAGTATCAAAACACTGTCTCATGACATTATTATGAACCTTGAGATGAAGACCAATGGAAACTCATATCAGCATAAGACACAATACAACTCCCAATGAGGTTAAACAACAGGAAAGTAAGGAACAAATATACGAATAGAAGTGAAAAATAAAATATATGAATGAATACATGTGATAGATGAATATTGTAATAAATGGGATAAAATAAGTAGAATAATAAAATGAAATAAAACAAGAAACTAGTTGTGAGATTCTGGATTTCGTCCTGTCCTCTACAAATATTGCATCTGTGTCTAATAGAATATTTATCTATCATATGTAAATGTAACAGAGGCAAGCTAGTGTAGAGCTGTGCAGTGTGTAAACCTCACTCCTCGGCCTCAAGGACTCTCTAGCGACAGAAACTAGAGACTGTGGTCTTTAGCCTCCTCGCTAGAGCGCCCGACTCCCATGCCGAACCGACTTGGGTCAAGGTCCGCCTGTGCAGGTGTGGTTCGTTCCGTTACATATTCAATCATATTAGTATTCGCTTCTATTCACATTAGATGTGCCTTACTTTCTTGTTGTTTAACCTCGTTGAAAGTTGTATCAGATCTTATGCTGTCATATTCTGATATAAGTATCTGTTGTTCTCCATCTCAAGGTTCCTAATGATGTCAAGGGACAATTGTTTTGATACTGTAATGTTGAGTAGGTATATTGAATACGTTCTTTGTGATATCATATCGAATGTCTGGTGAGTTTCCACTCTGGTGATTTTCCATGACAAATGTTACCTCCTGTTTCAAGCTTATAAATATTAGTCCTTAACACAATAAACTTTGGACTGTGATTGAACAAGCACCTGGTGTCTGTGTCAAACTTTGTCTCCAGGATCCTGAAACTTTGTGTGTTCCGTCAACTAGACTCTTCAACCGTAGAATATTGTTTAGACAAGGGGACATAAGAAGTTTACATTCTTCACTAGTGTATGTTTCTATCCAGATCTATCAGAGGGCTCATACCAGTCACTAAGATCAGAAAAACAGGATTCACTATATACTAACAGAAATGTGTGGTTCCCCCAACTTAAACTGACTGACCTAAAATGTTACGTTATGACGTTAAAATCTGAACAGATCAGACAAATCGATTACTTACAAGGTACTCCTGAGAGGTCGGTATTTTAATATTCAGGGACACCGAGAAGACCTTCCAATCCCCCTTTAAATCCTCCTGCTCCGGGTTTGGGTTTAATACCAAGCTAAAGTAGTTTTTAAGCTGTTTTCTAAAAATAATGCACCATAGTGTAAAGAACATTCTGTGAAAATATAACCTTGTTATCTTCGATATTGACAGAGAATCTCAAAGATTGAAATGAATATGTGAATGTTCAATATTGTTTCATATCTATGTACTACAGTAAATAATCCCGAAATGTTTCCAAAACCATTTGCAACCCATGCAAAATTGGAAAGGTAACTATTAAAGTAAATTAAATTTATCATTCTTCTTTTTGAGTCTCGGTCTTATCTTACATAATTAGCACTTAAGGGCTCTTGTCTTTGTCCATTAGTGTGGGGAGGTTTAACAGTTACGTTTGCCACTTAATTGGTTTGTTTTGTATAGTTGTAAAACTGGTAGAGTTTTAAAGATTTGTTTTGTTTGTTTCAGATATGATGGAAGTGAAAAAGGAGAGTCAAGCTGAAGTGAATGATGCTGATGGGAAACATCACAATGTGAAAACTACACAGAAATCTAAAGAGAAACCGTTTGCATGTCATCAGTGTGGAAAGAGTTTTACATTTAAAAGTGCCCTCAACACACACATGAGAATTCACACCGGAGAGAAACCGTTCACGTGCCTTCAGTGTGGAAAGACTTTTAACAGCTCTAGTAATCTAAAAAGACACAATGCACAATTGCACAATGGAGAGAAACCTCACGCATGCCAACAGTGTGGAAAGAGTTTCAGATGTGTGAGTCACCTTAATAGACACATGAGAATTCACACTGGAGAGAAACCTTTTACATGCCAACAGTGTGGAAACAGTTTCAGATGTGTGACTCACCTTAATAGACACATGAGAATTCACACTGGAGAGAAACCTTTTACATGCCAACAGTGTGGAAAGAGTTTCAGATGTGTGAGTCACCTTAATGGACACATGAGAATTCACACTGGAGAGAAACCGTGTGCATGTCATCAATGTGGAAAGAGTTTTACATTTAAAAGTGCCCTCAACACACACATGAGAATTCACAGTGGAGAGAAACCGTTTACGTGCCTTCAGTGTGGAAAGACTTTTAACAGCTCTAGTAATCTTAAAAGACACAATGCACAATTGCACAATGGAGAGAAACCTCACATATGCCAACAGTGTGGAAAGAGTTTTTCAAATACATGTGTCCTGAAGACACACATGAGAATTCACACTGGAGAGAAACCATTTACATGCCAACAGTGTGGAAACAGTTTCAGATGTCTGACTCACCTTAAGAGACACATGAGAATTCACACTGGAGAGAAACCCTTTAAATGTCATCAGTGTGGAAAGAGTTATTCATGTAAAGATTCCTTTGAGATTCACAGTAGAATTCACACCGGAGAGAAACCATTTACTTGTTATGTGTGTGGAAGGTGTTTCACAGGTAAACCGGTCCTTATCATTCATATGAGAATTCACACCGGAGAGAAACCATTCGCATGCCTTCAATGTGGAAAGAGTTTTGCAATCCCAACTAACCTTAAGACACACATGGGTATTCACACTGGAGAGAAACCTCACGCATGCCTTCAGTGTGGAAAGAGTTTTACAAGCTCAAGCGACCTTAAGAGACACATGAGACTTCACACTGGGGAGAAACCATTTGAGTGTGATCAATGTGAAAAGTGTTTTCCACATAGAGAGAATCTTAAGAAGCATTTGCGAACTCACACTGGAGAGAAACCATTTAAATGCCAACAGTGTGGAAAGAGTTTCAGATACAAAAGTGCCCTCAACATACACGCCAGAATTCACACTGGAGAGAAACCTCACGCATGCCGACAGTGTGGAAAGAGATTTAGAAGCTCAGGTGACCTCAACACACACGTGAGAATTCACACTGGAGAGAAACCATTTGGGTGCCTTCACTGTGGAAAGAGTTTTAGATACAAGCGCAGCTTCAACAAACACCAGTGCTCAACCTTTGAAGAGGAAACACTCAATTGATCATTTCTGTCAAAAGTTCATTTCAGCATCTCATCTCAAGACTCACAAGTAAACATAAAGTCTTGTGAAGTTTGTGCTTTGGTAAAATATCTCCCCTTTGGTTAAAATCACCATTTAAATGTGATTTATAAATCTGTGTAGCGTTTTAAATATGCTGTAAGACAAGCCCAGTGGAAATTCTTCTGTCAACATCATTGCTCAACAGTTTCTCAATGAAACTGAAGTTTACTATAAAGACTCTGACCCGTTCTCAATTCCAACCACGCAAAGAACGGACTTGTGTTCTCATGGAGAGCAGTCTTGTGAGACAGCCTCGGAAGAACAAACTTGGATGGACGCGCCACAATGACTTCTGGGACTTTTTACGGGTTTCGTATGTAAGCAAGGCTGTATTCGACGCATCTTTGATATCAAGAACACATCTGGGTACTTTCATGCATTATCTGTTCTTGAGTATTGGAACTGAACTTTGACAGTTATTGATGATGTAGAGCAAGAACACGAGGACACAAGACCGCTGAAGAACGCATATTGAGAAACTTTCTCTGTGTCTGTCTAAGTCACAAACTAGTGGATGTGAGGACTAATCTTTACATTAATGGACAACGCACATATTTTGTTCAAGAGACTTTATGAGAAATTATGAGATAATTTACAGCAAAGATTTTGAGCTAGTCTAACCCGGTCATTTCACAGCATTTTTTGTTTGCTATATGTCTTAGTTGATTGATAAAAAAGTTTTTCTAGAAGTGAATGTTTTCTTTATTTTGAAATGTTAGAGCATTTATAACAAAATGTTCTTATATCGACAGTTATTCACTTTCGTGACTTAGTTTCTGCAAAAGCTCTTTTAATGTTATTTATTCCAAAAGTGTGCCAAATCTAATAAATGAGCAAAGGGATGAAACACATTCTCTGCATTTAGATCATGTTATGTAGTTTAATTATTTCCCTAAAAGATTTGAAGAAAGAAACAAAAATAGTTTTTAAGGGACCTCAAAGAACCAAACCAAGATTTAAGATGATAACAACAGAAAACCATTATTTAGATGTTAAGCATTATTTAGATATATTTCAATAGTTCATCCTGGCTGTTCATTCTAAGTCTCAAGAAGCTCGCTGGGAATTTTTTTTCCACATCAGTGTTAATAGAGCTGTTTAAAAACCTCATTATTCCAGACTGATAGTTCTCTTCTAACTTATTCATTATGACAATATTTTAAACTCTTATGTAGATTGAAACAGATTTAATATTTGCGTTTGAATAGACTGACGAAACTCAGGATTTGATGTTAAAATGTGTCATTTAAAAAACGATTTCAGTTACAAGTTAGTTAAGCCTCCAAATGTTAAAAATGTTTTTTATTTAGACTGTAATAAAGCGTCTACTGTCACTTTAACAAACATGACGTCACACTCTTCACGCTTCAGTCTCGCGAGGACGCGCTTCTGTGTGCGCGTGCAGAAAGTTCGTCAGAGTTTCATACACAAGTGAGTGATGTTAGTTTAATAATTCACTTTAACATCAGTGTTTAAGTGTTTATATGATGATGTTTAAATGTGTCGTTTAATATGTTCAGTCGTGTTTGCTCTATTGTTAGCTGTAGCATCTTTAGCTAACGGAACGATGATAAATACTCTTAAAATAATAAAATGACGCACACACACAGTGATTCTTGAGTAAAGAAATATTTTAATGTGTAACGTTAAGCTTGGATGTTATTGTTTATTGTCGAATTAAGTTATTTATGCTTATTCTCAAGTTTATCAAAAGTCTGATTGTTTTGTGTAACACATCTCTTAGGAGCCATTCATAGTTCAAAACATCGCTGCTTGTGTCATGTGACAATGTTTATACATTAAAATCGTTTTATATTTAATATTATCATAGGTTAGGCAGACAAACTGTTTATGAGTGATCATATTGCAGTTTATGCATTAATAAATCTTCACATTGTCTCTAAGCAGCATAAAAAGATTTATTTAAACTGAAAATAAACAGAACGCGAAAGAAAAAATTCATTCACTTGAAAAGGGAACGTTGTAAAGGATGAAACGGACTCCATGAAACTCGCGTTATAGTCTATGAGTCGGACTGATCGCATCTGCGGCATCAAAACTCATCTACGCCGCTGCCTCTTCTCAGCTTCTGATTGGTCGCTGCGCTCACGCGCTGTGTATTATTGGTTGTGGTGCTCAGCGCTGTGAACAAGACAAAATATTTGATGAACCGTAGTCGGACATGAACGTAATTATGTAACGGACACGTGTCGTTCATCTTCACATTTATTTTTCTCGTCCATTAATTTTATAAAGCAGGATGAGTTATCTCTTATTTCTCAGCTTGGGAAACACAATGTGTGTCGTGTGAACGAGATGCGCGTGTCTAACGGTGAGTGATGGAGACTTGAGTGCCCTCATACAAGCTAATGTTTTGTATTAAACTCAGTTGGCAAAAATTCACCAGTTTGAGGTCATTTCTATTGTTATATATCAGTTATATCAAGTTACTTCCTACGTCTTCTATTTTCATTAAAGAGCTGCTATTTTGCTTTTTTAACCCCTTTTAGTGTGTAAAGTTGCTCTTTGGGCATGAACAAGTCTGCAAAGTCAGAAAGCTCAATCAAATACATTCTCACCAGCTCACTTACTCAACATTTACAGCTCATGTAAACAAACATTAGAATATTTTATAATCATTTTCGTACCCGATGGAGCGTTGCTCACGCGGTAGTGTATGTACTGTAAACAATATCGGAATTGGACACATTTATTATATATAGTTCACACTGGAGAGAAACCGTTCCCATATCATCAGTGTGAAAAGAGATTTTCAAGTACCGCTGGCCTTCAGAGACACATGAGAGTTCACACTGGTGAGAAACCCTTCATGTGTCATCACTGTGAGAAGTGTTTCCCAACTACCAGTAACCTTAAGAGACACATGATAACTCACACTGTAGAAAAACCTTACTCATGTGATCAGTGTGGAAAGAGTTTCAGAGATAAAGGTTACCTTCAGAGACACATGAGAGTTCACACTGGAGAGAAACCGGTCACGTGTGATCAGTAGGATGACCACCATCCAACAAACCAAAGGTTGTCACAAAACTGAAAGGTAGTGTAAAACTGTGCTATAAAATATTTCAGCTTGTCCTTTGGTCCATTCCGACTACAATTAAAGATGAAAAATCATTTTTTTTTACTTTCATCAACGATATGTTAGCTTCAGGACATTGATACCTTTTTATATGTTCCAAAGCGCTAAGAAAATGCATTTAGAAGATAAAAGTGTCAAAACTGGCAGTCATCAAAGTTCATATTCAATCAAAATTTAGAATCCCAAGAGTTTGTCGCACATTTTTGGGCTTTGTCCAAATACCCACACTTGCAGTCTTTGCACTTGACTACTATCATGACGGATTTCCTATATTTGACCCGAGTGCAGTATGGGGCGTGAAGATCTCAAATAAGCATGCAGTATTTCAAAACCGCTGGGACACGCCTAGCAACTTCAAACATTTAATGCGTAAAATGTGCAAATGTTTTTTTACTACGAAATTATATGTAATATCTAATTATATAGTCAAGTCAGATGTGACAGACTCGCACTCTTACTTACTGTAACGTGCATGCGCCCTCAAGTGGTTAAGACCGCAAGTCAGTAGCGAACCCTCAGTGCCCTCTGTGATGACTGAACCTATTGTCAAAAATAATATTTAAAAACGTAAAAATATTATTTTCAATCAAAATCGGATGATTTTCTTTAATAGATTTGTATATTTGACTTCATGGATCGATGAAGACTTCTACCCACCTTAAGATTTCCATCTCTCAAGAGAGTAATTCAAGATCACAGAGCAGTCATAGTTCTGCAATGTCATAAACTGTCTGCACAGCCTGCGCATGCTGCAAGAAGTTGAACATGTGCTTACACGGGGTTGGAGCGCCTTCTCGTAGCACACCGCTGGCTGATGGTACAGTAAATCAATCGGAGCGATTATTTTGTACACACTTTGTAACCGTGAATCATCAATGGTCTCATGATTCGATTACAATTATCATGCCTTTAGTTCGATATCGAAATTTACAATTCCAAAATTGACTATGTGAGCATCAGTTGTTTTGAATAACGAAAGACCACTTAGCAGCTCACAAGGTTTGGAATAAAACAAAAGCAGATATGTGGGTAGATTATCTGGTTATATGTGAGATTAATGAAGACGTATTTCATTCATTTCTTTCTCTACATGCAGGTGGAGCGCAGATGGAGAGTGTTAAATGGTTTGATGTAAACAAATGGACGACTATGAAAGTCAAAGACACACCTTCTCACTTCACTGCAACTATTGAAGATATTATTCACAGCAGAGATTTGGAGTTTGTTTTACACAATTGATTGATCAAATAAAGTTTTTCTAGAATTTTATGTATATAATTGTCGATGGATTATTAAAGGACCAAACCGAGATTTAGATAACAACTTAAAACTAATTCTATTCATCATTTAAAAAACGATTTCAGTTACAAGTTAATTAACCCTCTAAATGTTAAAAAGGCTTCTGATTGGACCATAGAAACAAATGAAGTAAAGCGTCTACTGTCACTTTAACAAACATGACGTCACACTTTTTATTCTTTGGTCTCGTGTACGCAGGAAGTTCGTCACAGTTGTGTATGTGAGTGATCTTAGTTTAATAATTCACTTTTAGATTTGTTGAAGTGTTTAAATGTGTCATTTGATATTTTCAGTCGTGTTCACTCTATTGTTAGCTGTAGCATCTTTAGCTAACGGAACGATGATAAATACTCTTAAAATAATAAAATGATGCACACATAGGGTGACCACCCGTCCCGCGTAGCGCGTGCGCGCACAGCGTTTGAAGCCCAATTCATGCGTCCCGCAAATTGAGAGCGTGTCACGCATAATCAATGCTTGCTCAAAAAAAGTTGGTCGCTTTATATCCTCGAGCCGCAGGCAGCCGAACATTACTTGACAGTTCAGCAGGCTACTGTTGCCACGCCCACCCCTCAGTGGAACTGCGGACTAGGTTGTTCCGTTGTTGTCATGACAGCGCGCGCACATGCACACACTGGGAAGGAGCTTTTAGATGCGCGCTCCAATATGAAACATGGAGAAAGAGACTGAGTCTGAGACAGGGCCGATTCTAGGTTTTCAATATTAGGGGGGCTCAGCCTCCAATGATGATATATATATAGAGAGAAAGCCACACTTTAATCACCACATATTGTATACGTTACTAAAATAAATAATTAAGAAAGAATATGCAGAAAAGCATAAATACAAGTTATTGTTATTCAAATGAATATCACATTAATCGGTCAATCTGCAACATTTATATTTCAAAGTGACAACAACAGCCACAGTCCATAAAATAAATGTCACGATCAACTGCTGAATTATTATTTAGTAAGAATAACTTAATATGTTTCCTGCCATTCATTCAGATTAGCACTAGCGCTGTCACTCTCTCTGCATGACTGCGTGTTTATCTATTAACTCCACAATATGTTTTCAATTAATGATAAAAATACTGAAGCGTCTGAAAAACGACATAGAGCTTCTAGGTACACTTTTATCTCCTCTGAACTCAGATCAGTGAATATCACTGCCGCACCGGGCTGAACTACAGTAACTCTTATCTGCGCGTCCTCTATCCGGAGCTGTCAAAACTACCGTCGACTCTCTATAACTATAGCACATCATCATTAGTGACACTTTCTGTGCGCTACAATATCATCTTGATCGTGGAAGTATGCCGTCATTGGTGTTTAGTGCTTTTATTTTGCTTGAGGTAACGTTAACAAATAGTTAACGAGGGGTAAACGCACATAAAACTTTTAAACAGTGAATGGGAAAGGGTCTTGTATCGCTTCCACATCATATTAAGATGCATTTATAACAAAGAATGGCAAAAATGTAGATGTCATGTTAATGAACACACCTTGTAAAGTTAATCTGCTAATGACGTTAACTCCAATGTGCTGCTGTGTGAACTGAAGAATGCGCTAAATAACGCAGCCTAACGCCGTTTTCATAATAAGAGTTTTAAAGGGGGCTATAAGGCGATCTCGAATTCTTGTACAGATTACATTACACACAATATTTTAGGGGGGCTGAGCTAGAACTTTAGGGGGGGGCTTTAGCTCCCCTAAAAACGGCCTAGCAACGCCACTGGTCTGAGCCATTAATTAAAAAGAGAAGCTGTGGGTACAAGAAAGACTGGGAAAATTAAATAGCTAAAGTAAATCGTAAGTGGAAGTGCATTTGTCAATTCATTGAATGTTCAAAATATTGGGAATCTTTATTTAAAAAAAATAAACATTGGCTGGCCTATTCATGAGCATACATCAGCAATTACACATGTTTAGGGGAATAGGGCATTATTAATATACCATGTAAGGTGGTGTGTGCTAGAAATGGGTAAACCACTATCAGTGAGTGTGTCCGGGGGGTGGGGGCACCGCCGCGCCAGGCATGGTCCCACATTGTCCCTCAGAAACATACCCCTTGTCCCTCCTTGGGCTTATTAGCAGTTGGTCACCCTATGCACACACAGTGATTCTTGAGTGAAATTAAACAGATTAGTGAACAATATTTGAGAGAATTAGGCCTTTTGTGTACACAGAAAAAGTCTTAGATCTTTGAGTTCAGCTCATGTAAAATGGGTGCAAAATAAAAGTGTTGTGTTTTAAATGTGTTCAGTGTATTTTGACCCGATGTGCATGTGAATATTGTTTGATGTTGTAAAACACATTTTTTTGCAACGTGTTATAGTTTTTCTATGTGTAGATGTGACCTATCTACTGTAATTGTGTAATGTATTTAGCAGGTTCTTGGAAAAGAACAAGTAAAAAAACCCTTCCATGTGTATATGAGCAATAACACTTTTGGGTGGTGAGGAGGTGGCAATTTCAAATGAAGTTTTTATTAGAGCATGATTGTATGCATACATTACCAGCACTTTATTAATAATAAGCGCAAAGTTTGGTCACAATAAACATCAAACCGGATCAGATTTAGACCTTTAAAACATACATGACTCTGATGACTCTTATACCTCTTTTGTTATTTTAGGTCACAGGATAAATGTTGTATTTGACAGGTTGAGGGTCACGATAAACACCAAACTGAACCTTTTAAATAAATACAGCCGTTAATAGAGCTTTCAGCCTTCTGATGATCTTGATTTGTTTTGTCACATCAGTGATAATAGAGCTGTTGAAAACTTCATTCCAGACTGATAGTTCTCTATTCACCTTATTCATTATGATAATATGTTAAACTCTTATGTTAATTGAGACAGATGTTTCCCCTCGCCTTGTTTTTTGCATGGGTAGAAAACCCTTGGGCTTTAAAGTACACACAAGGGGACAAAGTTTTCCAAAAAAATAAGCATTTATTTAAGACAGAGTTTATGAGAACAACAGACAAATTCTTCCATCGAAGACAAAAACAAATGTTTTCCTTCCCTCTCTAAACAGGTATAATTTATCTTTGGCCAAACCCAGATTCAATGGCAGCCTAAACACAGGACCACTCCAGACCCAAAGTAATTCATATGCCAAGTCCCCAAACTCATAATACAATTCAAACAAAAACAAATAGGATAAAACATGCCAAAAGCAACACCACACCAAACCACACACAGGAGAGTAGTCCACGTGCGGTAGGTACCAATGTTGTCTGGAGCATGTCCTAATGGCCAGACAATGCAAGACTGGGAAGGGTCATAAACAAACAAACAAAGGGAAATAAAGAAACCACCTCGCTGGTAAGTCCAATACACCACAATCGTAGCCCTTAGCTAGATTGGAAACATACGCCACCCACGTACAGGGACAGACCAGCGAAGGGAAAACCGAACCAAAAAACAAAAACAGGAGGAACAGCAAACAACTACATCTACTACAAAGAAACACAGAAATACACTTTATTATTACAATAACAATACAAATGTTTATTTTAATCATGTTACCTTTAAAAAACTTTCAATCCTATATAAAAACAGTTTCAATTACCTGCAACACTGCCATCACCACTGGCCCGATTTCCTCAAACCACCCAGCATTACCTTTGGTCTATGAGGTTGTGACGCACGTATCTACATTTAAAAAGATTCGTGACTTAAAACAGGGCTCTGTGACCATGAAAACAACATTCACTAAACCTACCTGATCAGGGCACAAAGGACAACGAGAGCACACCCATGCACTTGCGATCCAGACAAACGGACCGGACCTCATATTTTGGTGTCCTCTCCATTGCCCACTTATAAACCCCCAACCATGTACTCAGCAACGCCCTACACAGAAAAGAAGCTAGCTCACTGTCTACACAGAGATTAAATGTTTGTATTGGAACAGACTGTGACAAAGTGCAGGATTTGGTATTCATTTAGAAATCTATAAGAATGTGTCATCAAGATCTGATGAATTAAAAATTCCTTCAGTTGTGAACGGAGGCTTTGTGAGCGCTCACTATCCACCAGAGCTTCATAGTCTAGTTAACACCAAAGAAATAAACAGATGAATATTTATCTGGAACAATAAAAGCCTGAAACACAAGACTCCAGTGTGAAGCTTTTACTGACAATTTGTGTCTAACATCTCCTGTTCACACCCGACAGTGATTGACACCTTCAGTGAAGCTCCTCCTACAGCAATCCACCAATAAATGTGAATAAATCACTTCAGGAGTTCTTCATACTGTTACTGGAGGAGAAGAAGCTTGAGAACATGAGAGATCCAGAACTATACAGAATGAAAGATGAAGATACTGAGGAACAAAGAGGTTGGTGTCTGTTTTTAATCTTTATTATTGACACTTGAGGAATAATGCAGCTTTCATTTAATCAATCAAGGTATTAAGCACAGCTCTCAATGGTGCTTTGACTAAATAGATAAATAAATGTCATACAAACTTATCTGTGTACATCGTACTGAAGAAAATACCGCAATATACAGTACTATAGTTAGTACTGCCTAGACATTTGTAAAGCTGCTTTGCAACTATGCAAAATTGTGAAATTGTTATATACTATAAATGTCGGAGCTGATCGCCTTTTGTTAGTGCTCTAACATCTGTTGTGCACTCGGCGACCTGAGATCCCAATCCCCATCCCTCTCTCACCCACCTAAAATTCTCTTTTTAACTTATTGCCTTTATATAAAGATTTGATAGAAGTGTAAAAAGTATGAGCACACTCAATTAACTTGAGTCCAGCACATAAATTCATCTGAATGTCTTGTGTTTTTGTTTCACTTCAGTGCAATAAATGTTTTGGTTAATAAAGGAGAATCAGGTATGTGTAATATTGTCATGTGTGTGTACCACTTTTAGTACATGTTACACATCTAACGTCAAAGTTACGTTTCGATCTCAGTTTCTCTTGACTTGACGTTTGGTTTCTCTGATATCTGTAGATGTCGGGACACTTAACTGGAGGTCATCTTGTCAGTTTGGTCATGCGTTGAGTGCATTAAATGTTCTCGTGCTACTTAAGACCGGTTTGGTGATCCAGGGTCACACATATGGTACTAGAAGACATCTGGAAGTTCTCGTATGTCCAGGGTTTTACATAATGACTAAATAAGGTATAGAAAACACAGCATGTCAGTCAAAGAGTGTTTAGTTGAGAATAGATCCTCTCCTCCACACTTAACCAGCTGTCCGCAGCTGACAACATGCTTGCTAATAAAAAAACTGCTCAATCTGTTCTCACCTGTCTGTCAAATTCTCTTGATTTCTCTCAGCAGTTTTTTTGTAGTGGTGTATTTATTTTTAGTTACATTATACGTTTAGAAGATTTCTTTGCATTGATGGACAGTTACACAATCATCACTTTGATTTCCACAACAGTGTCATACTATTTTTGCTAAATGAAGAAATGTTAATGTCAGTGTTTGTATTGAAAGGTTTGTTGGGTAAAACAACACAAACACAATCATTTTTGTTAATAGAGCTTTCAGCCTTCTGGTTGATTGTTCTCTTTTCACCTCATTCATTATGATAATATCTTAAACTCAATGTTAATTGACACACAGAATAAATGTTTGTGTTTGAATAGACTGTGGCAAAATCCAGGATTAGATAATCGTTTAAAAATAAAACAAAATGTAATTTAAAAACATAATTAGAGTTTGTTCACAACAAAACAAAGTTAGTTCTCCCTACACATGTTTAAAAGACTTTTCATTTAAACTGTAGTCGTGAATGAAGTAAAGCGCCACCTGTCACTTTAACAAACATGACGTCACACTCTTCATGCTTTATAGTGATGGGAAGTCAGGCTCTTTTCCGCGAACCGGTTCTTTCGGACAGTTCGTTTCAATGAACCGGTTCAAAAAAACGGTTCATCGGTTCATTTACGCTAGAACGTAATGACGTACTGTTATGACGTACCGACGTTCGGTCGGGATGAAAATACACCTGGCTGAACATTTAATGAAGACACTTTAAGTCATTTATTTTCATCACTTAAATCTCATCATGATCTGATCAGTTTATCACATTTAAGTTTGGCAAATAATGCACACAGATACAGACAAAGGCAGTAATATGCAAGCCAACGTTGTAAAGTGAATAATCTGTTATTTATTTGTTATTAAATAAACTTGTCAGATTGCCCCGCTCGTCGTCGTCACTCGTGCTTATTGTGTTCATACATTAGTTTTTCTAAATTCCAAGAATTTTTTAACTTCAGAGTGATAGAAGCCTACTAGTTTTCACACGCACGCATGCGCAGCAGCAGTTTATCAACTCACTAGCGCTGATCAACCGGTTCACATATGGGTCATTCCACGAAACCGGTACGATTTGGACTTGCACATTGTTTGTTTTTTGTATCACTTTTCTGAACAACCCACAACATTAAGGACATATTTAACTTCTGGAAAATCATATTTTCCCACCACAGACATCAAATCCCTATTATTATTGATCATCATTTTAAGATATGGACACTATAAGTCTTCAACCCCGTTATGGACACCATGGGAGCTCTCTGAATATGATTATAAAATGTATTTGTTATGTAATCATACTTTTCCTATTAATGAGATGTCCCTCACACTAATTCAGTATTTGCAAAGATAAAAGTTACATAAAATCTCACACTTTTGCTATATTAAAGACTGAAATTGAACTTTTTGTTCCAGCAACTTCGTGATTTTTTATCACAGAAGTGTTTACTTCAAATAAGAATAAAAATCAATATTTTTATGATTCCTATGAACATTTCAGACTGAATTGAAAAAAATGTTATTACTTTTTCGTGAACTTATTAATATAAATGTGGGTGTGACGGGGTTGAGAATAGGGTAACAGGGTTGAAGATGATGACAGGGTTGAAGAGATAAATACATCTTAACATAACAATTCTTGTTTATTACTTGAATTTAATGTAAGATCTTCGAAGATTTCCTATAAACACTGTATTTCATTAGGTAACCAAGAAAGACTGAATTGAGTCTTATTAACCCAACTGCAGAAAAACGGCAGTAACATAATATTCATTGGATTATTTTAAATTGACGGAATGTAATCAAAATAAAACAACTTTTGCAGCTACTTCCTGGAATTTGATATTAATATTAATTTATTCATCAGTGAACCTGTTGGTCTTCTACCTTTCAAAGTCAAGACTCTCTTATGTTGCCAACACCTACTCGAAAAGCCAAGGGAATCCTCAGCAAATCCCTGTAACCTGAATGTTTTGACGATCCTCCCTGTTGTAACTTTTGCAATGAGTTGTCATACCCTTTCTTTGGTGGTCTGGTGATATTTGTTACTGATGTCTTTAATCAGTGATTGGTGAAACAATTTGCTGTTGGCTCTTTTACCTTTGACCGTGGTGAATCGGAGTGTTTCTTTAAACGTTGACAACTTTTTTTGTATTTTTCGTACTGTTTTCTTTGTTTGTCTAGTCTTTCCTGAAGTTGTTCTATTTTCTTCTTCAGCCTATATATTTAGTTTCTTTTTTCTCCCATCAAACTCCCAGAGTTAGCCATCAAAACGGTGAGCAGCCATCAATCAGATGGTCATTCAGTCAGTAAACTATCAAATACAACCTAAACAACTTTTATGAACTACACTTTCTAACACTCAGCCTTGTCATTTTCTTACACTCAACTGCTTATTGCTCTACCTTGAAGATCCTGGACATAGATTTTACTCTGGGGCATGATCTGGACTTTGTGGAGTAGTGGTTAAGTTCCTTAATGCTTCTCTCCTCTCCTTGCTTCTTTTGTAAGCTGCTCTAAAGTTTCTACACTTCAGCCGCTGTTGTCTTTCTCTTAACTCATTAATTCCTTTCTTTCTACCTCTCTCTACATTTGTTCTCCATCTCTGGCGTTCTTTTTCCAGGTATTTCTCCCTTTTTTCGGGATCAGCATTTAGGCTCGCAGGATATTGCCTCTGCCTTTCTGCCGCGGTTTTTGGTGCCATCATGGACTCATTTCCGGATCCCTAAATTGAAATCATTAAATATAACATTATTTCAGACCTATTTACTTAACCCTGAGATGTAAAAATATAGGTAGAACACACATGCACACACATACACAGCTTTAACATGGGCATTACTGCATTCAAGAAATGCATGTGTTATAGGAGTCTTGATCAAATATAATAATTCATTTAATTTACTGGATACTTTCGGTACCAAAGTACTAAAAACACAACCCCCTTACAATCTCACAACCCTGATATGATCAAATAAGTAACGGGGTTGAGTGTGACGGGGTTGTGATTTTTTTGCTCAAAATGGCCACTGTTTTAAATGTAGTGAATACCAGGGGATCACATGGCATGCATGATATAAAAAAAACATGTATATTGTTAAAATAAAAATAGATTTTTTACAATTAATAGTTTTCTACGCTTATTTGATGTAACAGGGTTGAGTTGTTAAGCTTGACAATCATAATATCACAATATTAATAAGTTATAAAAAATAAAAAAAGGTGGCAACCTGCCTTTGTCTGCACACAGCTTGACCAGAGGACATATGATGTCACTTCCTGTTAATGTGGTGACATATGGATCAGTTCATTATTTTTATGGGGGGAGAATGATTTGTGTAACGGGGTTGAGGGGTTACAGAGGTACAGAACTAAATAATATACTGAATAATCATGAATTTACTAAGAACAAAATTATTACCAGCAAAAAAGCACAGATAGATATTTATGAGAATGGCAAAATGTATGGATTTTATTCTAATTTAATTATTCATATCTGAAGTACACTTTCATAGAAGGTCCTGAGGGACATGACAAAATAGGTGGTGTCAACAAAAAAATCAAGATCATTTGTAATATAAATATAAAATCTATGTTATGTTTTTAAATCTTATTAAAGGAGACATTTCGATTAAAACAAAAAGCTTCTAAAAATAGATTTTGGTGACCCAATAGATAAAATACAATTAAAGGGTCAGAGGGACTCAAATCCTACCGGTTTTTTACAATGACTCATATATTATTCACAATTCGGACGTGTCCGAAACACACGGCTCTCGGTTGATGACCGGAAACCAATGCAGTGCAACCGATTCGATTTTGTGGCTCAAGATTCTCTGCGAGAACGATTCAATCCGCTTGTTTCGTTCCTGTGCATGATAACGTGTAGATTTGTATCATCTTGTCTAAAAATGAAATAATATATGTTCATGAAAATATCATGGATATATAGTCCTGATAAACACAGTCTTTTAAAACACCCAAATAGGCCTACATTTATATAAAAAATTATTTGAGTTATTTAAAAAGCTAATCTATTTAGTTGAGCCAAACACATCTTAAGTTTTACTTTATTAAAAACTGCTTCACAAATTTGCAAATATTTTTATTTTTCATAAAAACACAAACGCGCACGCACGCACTCTAAAAATGGCTGGGTTATTTTTTAACCCATACCGCTGGGTTGAGTCCGCTGGGTTGTTTTGTTGGGTTATTTTTCCACATGTTAAACACTTTTGGGGTAGTTTTAGTTTTCAAGGTGTTGGTTTAAACCCGATGGGTTAATGTGCTGGGTTGTTTCTGCTCACCGCTGGGTTATTTGAAAAGTCTCGCGCGCTTACCGCCCAGAAGACGTTGAGTGTACTTCGCAATTTTAATTTTAATTAAAAACAAAGGGGCAAAGTCACTGGCTGGAGCAATTTAAATGTAAGTTTTTTTACGTTTTAAGTGAATATTTATTGAAATAAGCATAATTTGTAACGTTTTGCAAGGCAACAGTGTCTTAACTAACATAAGTGGTGTAATTTAGACGACCAGCAACTGTGACCTCCGATCACCATTACATAAATTGACCTCGCATAGTCCTGTAAAGATGCGCGAAAATGCGAATTAATACAATTTTAGTGAACCCCATCACATGTAAGCTAAGTTTATGAACTTTAAAATCGGCGAGTCAAACCGGCGAGAGCCCCGCGAGCGCGGGCAAACATTCCCGGTTCAGGAACGCCTCTCTCGGTGTCCACTCTGGATATTAAGCGGACAGTCAATTATGTTGCTCCCTCTGTTTTACACCAAACATTTCAAGGTTTGTGCATATGATAAAGAAAGACAAGTGTGGTATCCTGTATTTAATGAGTTGATTTGCTGCACGTGTGGTTTCTTAGTGTATCAAGTGGTGTAATTCATAATGTATTATACATAATTTATATGTCTTTAGTTATTTTTATTAATTGACATTTGTTGCTACATATTGTGGAGTATGTTTATTAGTCATTTATAATGTTATTTATAATGCTTGTTAATGTTTGATATGAAACATTTTTATTTATTATAATTGAGCTGTTTTCTTTGAATTATGCAAATCTAAAAATATTGCTGTTACTGGGTGTAAAAGTTAACATTTTTATTAACAATTATTTTTATAGTCAAATAAAATTTTTTTTTTCAAAATAAATGTCAATTGTCTTGATTGACAATGAAGTACAGAATGAATTAGAAATAACCCAGCAAGAATAACCCAGATTTAAACACATGAATAGTTAAAATGACTACATTTTGGGTTTTTTCAATAACCCAGCATGCTGGGTTATCATGTGTAACCCAGTGTGCTGGGTTACTTTAACCCAGCATGTGTTCTGTCCAATATTTACCCAGCGCTGGGTTGCCAATTGGGTTGTTTTTAACCCAGCCATTTTTAGAGTGCGTGTATCAGCTGAGCTCATCAGTTGAACCGGCCTGGTTCACATCTCGAACGTGTCCGACAGACAGTGAACCAGTGAACCAGCTCTTGGTTCAATGAATGTACTGGTGATCCAAAAACTGTTGCAACCGATTCTTGAATCATTAACGAGAACCGCTCTAGGGGCGCATGCGTGTGTAACTGAGGAAACATGTGGATAAGTGATTTCTGGAGGCGCGAACCGCTTTGAACGATTCAGTTCGATTTGGTGAACCGGTTCGACCGGCTCACTATAAAGAACCGGTTCAAAAGAACGATTTGTTCGCGAACCGGCCATCACTAATGCTTCAGTCTCGTGAGGACACGCTTCTGTGTGCGCGTGCAGAAAGTTCGTCAGAGTTTCATACACAAGTGAGTGATGTTAGTTTAATAATTCACTTTAACATCAGTGTTTAAGTGTTTATATGATGATGTTTAAATGTGTCGTTTAATATGTTCAGTCGTGTTTGCTCTATTGTTAGCTGTAGCATCTTTAGCTAACTGAACGATGATAAATACTCTTAAAGTAATAAAATGACGCACACACACAGTGATTCTTGAGTAAAATAATTCAGTTCATGTGTAATATTAAACATTAATACAATTGTTTAATGTAGAACTGAGTTCTTTATGCTTATTCTCACAGTATATAATATAAAGTTATTTCATGTCTTCTGTTTTCATGAGTATCAATATGTTATAAATGACATCACAGAACTTAGAAATAGTTCTTTAGCTCTACCTTGCTTCAGTTATATCTTTGGTCATGTGATTCTTACCTATTACTCATTCATTATTAATCAGCAATTATCTTCTAATAATTATACTGAAATATTATGAAGATCCAATCAATAATTATTGTGATCTGAGTAAACTGTGCATTTGTCTATTGTTTAAGTTCTCAATGTAGACATTGAATCTTTGTCTCCAGACTGCATTCCCAGACTGTGAGAATCTACATTTCATCACTTTGTTTTGAACTGTGGCTGATAAGCTTTGAGGTCTCCCGCGGGACCCGACCAGAGTTCTTGCGACGCGGATACTTTTCCAAATTAAATGCGGTAGCGGTCGGGAACTTTCCTGTAATTTGAACGGGAACGTGCGGTCTAAAACATCCCGTTCCCGTCGTCCTTTCAGAACTACATGTCTGCACTCATCCTTAACCACAATTAGGGCCTACAGTCTGCACTTAGGACTACTGTGCACGCGCTTCAAACATGGACCGGTGCTCTCTGCGGTATGGTCCGTGCACGCAGCGTTTAAATAACGCTCCTCAGAGCGGGCTGTACCGAAAACAGATGGCAGAGCAAAGTGCGGATGCGCTGTCCTTGAAGGATGCTAAACATGGACTGGAAAACGGTCAGTTTACTGCTAAGAAACCCACGTCAGGCAAGTCTGATGTATGGGAGTCGTTTTCGTGTTTTATAGACGCAGATGGAAAAAAACCTTTTAGCTTTGAATGAAAAGAACAAATTATTAACAGACATTTTTTCCTGCAACACGTGTTCCTTTTGTGTTGACGGCTAAGTGTTAAAAGCATCTTGACAAGACGAATACAAATAAATATGTTTTGTACAACCTACAGTTTTATTTATCTCTCTGTTTCAGTGGTGGAAATTTACATGTGATTTGTGGAAAAGATATTTAAATTAAGCGGGAACGGTCAGGTCGGGAAGAAATGTATGGAGACAGAATAGGGTCATATATATTTGCAACAGAAAAAAAATTGCAAACAAAACATAAGTTTTGCAAAAAAATAGGGTATTAAGCAAAAAATGTATTCCGCAGCAATAATTTTGCAACACATCTTTTCCTTTGCATCACTCCTTTAAATCCACGTTTTAGCCAATCGCTCCCTTGCGAAACCGTTTTCTCTTTGAACTTCAGCGACCTGAACCTGCCTCCCCTTACGTTACGCCATCATCGTAAACTGCTGCGCAGACTGACGCCTGGGCCACACATACTCCGTGTGTGGTCTGTATTTTTTTTACGTGCACATGTTAACGGATTAGATCATTCACACAGCGCGCGTATGCAGTGCGGCACGTCCGTTGCAGATGGGTTGCGTTAGTGCAGCGATCGTTTACACATCGAGTGTTTTTGTTGCTGTACAGCAGCACACGTATTATGCCCAAAATGAACAAGAATTGACATAGAAATGCAATAATTTCAAGATTTATATTTAATTTGGCTTGATTTATCAGAATATGCCTTATTCCATAGTCAAATTGGCTCTTGGTTTAACCTGATTACATGATGGACAGTGGTTCCAGATGTTTGAGTCATGTTTATTATCATGAAATGAACATGTAGCAAGAACAAATCATCATTATTGTGATCAGCATTTGCTTGAGTTGGTGTAAGAATTGGGGGTTTTATCTGTGTCCCACATATTATGTGAAATGTATTTCATCGATTGTAAGTACCGAACAAGCTAACAGAATGTTCCAATATTCTAAGAACAAGGAACTAATCACGTGCTGACTTCTGAGAATGATATTAAAAGTGTTCTGGTATTTTTCCATCACATCTTACTTCCTCTTTAACGCATTTAATTATTGGACTCTGATTAAACTGCACTTCTGTTTCATTCTTGGTCTCCAGGATCCTGAAACTTTTTGTGTTCCATCGACTTGAATCTAGACTCTTCAACCTATTACCAAGGCAACAAAGTAATAATCTTATAGTTCGGGGCTTGTCTGTGAAAGGGGGAAGACCTCTTTGAACCAAGAGACCAAAGCATAGCTGAGGCAGGCGCACCGACGATCGGTCACAGACCTACATTAAGAGGGGTAAGTGTTTAGAATATTTATTTTTCTGACTTGAAGAAATATAACACTCACCCTGTAGGATTCTTGTGTGTGATTACTATTTCATAGAGACAAAATAGGGGTTTTTCAACTCGTTGTTCGTGGGATTTAGGTCTCATTGTTGTGACAGTGCGGCTGGCAACAGTAATTGGTTAAACAAATATTAAGTACGAGTGAATTTGAAGTACAGTAATGATATATGCTTTGTTGCTCAGAAAAAATCTGTTTATGTTTATTTTGAAAATAATATTTTATTATTCGAAGGTTGTTTTAAATTGGGAAACATATAATTGATATCACTATTACTGTCTGTTGATACATTGTGATCGGGAAAAAGACGGTGAATTTAATACATCACCCCAAAATACGATGCATGCACTATAGTTGAAACAGTTGGTCGATTAAACATGAAAGTTATATAATATATATTTGTACCTAGAACTGAAACTTTTCAAAGTTTCTGTTGCTGTTATTTTTAACCGCATTATTTCTGTCATCGCTGGTATTGAAGTGAAAGAATGAGAGTTCTGTTTCTTTGACGATTCTGAATTGCCCTTCAATAATGACATAAAGCCTCTGTTTATTAACATGTTGTTAATAACATGAACACCAAATAAGCTCAATTAATCAGAATAACAACGTTGAACTTGCATGATGTGACTCTAGAAGCTCTGGGAAAACGAATTAGGGAACTAGTTGCATTTGGTGCTTTCACCAGTTGAAAATGCTATGTTTACATTCTACCAACCTAAGGGGAACAGCGGCCGTAATTGTGTTCAGAAATCCGCAGCAACTGCATCCTAGTCTATAGGTTTCTTGGTTTGTCCTTTATCTAACAATATTCTTTGCCTATTGAAATATTTTTATTATACAATGAATTGATATATGTTGTTCATGAGATATTTGTGTTATTGTTAACATTATGTGATGGTATTGAGGAATATTACATTGTCATTATTGTTGAGTTTTATACACTTATTCAGCAGTCAACAAAAGAACTCTTCATACTTCAATGCATGCTGGGTAACATCATAGTTAAAAAAACTCATTCATGACTGTGATGATTGTTGATGTTTAAACGTGTCGGATTTTGCCTCAGAAATGTTGCATTTGTGACTAGAACACATCAATCAATCAATCATCAATCATCAATCTTTAAATGTGAAGCAGTTTCTTCATTTTTAAACTTTTAACATTGATTTAATGGTTGCTATTCCTTGCTATCAAGGTATTACAGTTTAATATTCTGTTGTGTTGGCGTTTTAAAGAGTTTTGAGAGGTTTGTTTTAGGAGCTGTGCAGAAGAGTATCTTGTTGGGTTTACTTGATTCATTCATGTTCATCTAACATGTTAATTTCATGTTGAGAAAGCAGGAACCCCTGTCCATGATTGAATCATGTTAAACCAAAGATCTTATTTTTGTATGCAAGTTTGAGCTAGAAACCTATACAATTGTGTTAAATGAAAGTGATTTGTTCAAGTAAAGTAAACCGCATAAACTTGTGTTCATGGTCCCCTGTACATGTCTGAATTAGTTTTATACTGTGTGCTGTAGGGGGGTATATCTCTATATCTCGAGTGATATATAAACAGACAAATTTATTAACAATGAGGATTTTTCAGTGTACTTCCAAATGTTCAGTAACGTTCAGGGCTCTAGACTAACTTTTTGCACTGGTTTCACTGGTGTGCCTAACTTATTTTCTTGGGTGCACCAGTGTTAGGTGCACACAATTTGTCCAACGCATCGCAACTAGTTCACTTTTTTTTATGTCAATATAGGAAAAATTGACTTGTAAATGATACATTTACATTCCATTCCATTCCATTTTCTACCGCTTATCCGAACTACCCCGGGTCACGGGGAGCCTGCGCCTATCTCAGGAGTCATCGGGCATCAAGGCAGGATACACCCTGGATGGAGTGCCAACCCATCGCAGGGCACACACACTCACTCACGCACTCACACCCTACGGACAATTTTTCCAGAGATGCCAATCAACCTACCATGAATGTCTTTGGACCAGGGGAGGAAACCGGAGTACCCGGAGGAAACCCCCGAGGCACGGGGAGAACATGCAAACTCCACACACACAATTCGGAAGCGGGAATCGAACCCCCAACCCTGGAGGTGTGAGGCGAACGTGCTAACCACTAAGCCACCGTGCCCCCCATGATACATTTACATAAAGTTCTTTATTTGAAGCACAAATCTACAAGAAAGGTAACTTACTGAAAAGGTATTGGTGCTTAAAGTGCTTCACTGAACTGAAATTTAAACTTAAGATCTCAAGATAAGTGGACCAGAGCTTGACATAAACTGGGAGGTGGTTGTGTCTGTTTCAGAGCATTGCTTATGATTTTCAGACGGATCAGGTCTTAACTTAACATTATTCACGAATAAGTTATCAATCGTTCTAGAGGTGCTCCGATCAGGATTTTTGGAGCCGATCACCGATCCTTGATCACTGAAAGCTGTATCGGCCGATACCGATATCGATCACTGATTAAAGGAGCTATTTGAAGCATTCTCAGTACTAGAAGAGAAAGTGTCATGAATTAACAAATGAATATTAGTAAGTAACATATTTGGTAACACTTTCCTTGAAGCATGTATGTATATTGCATTATAGAGTTGTTATTAAAAGGTAAAATGCATTATAATTATTCATAATGTGTGTTGTAATGCATTATATGTAGTTGTAAAGAATTATTACCAATTTAAAATGTGTTATGTAACAATGAATGGCTAAGTGTTATAATGTATTAACTGTAATAACAATTATCTATAAGACATTACAATGCATTAAAATGTGCATTACAATACTTTAAAACTACTTTTATAATAAATTAAACCTACATGCTTCAAGAAAAGTGTTACCACATATTTTCATAAAACCTAGCAGCCTGTGACATGAGTCCCAGAAATCCTTTGTCTTTCAAAATATAAAGTTGCCGTCATCAAAGCAAATTTATTACATTATTTTATCTGATAATATGATATTTCTTTATGCTTCTTACTGTCCTTCCAGTCGTGTTGATGCTTTTAAAAATGTCTCTGTTACTGACAGCTGAGGAGAGGTTGCGCTAGACTTGGACTTTTCATTTATGATTCAATGTTTCTGTTGTCGGCAATAGAATAATAATCTAATTACAAGCAATTGTTTATGTTCATATGTCCAATAAGTAACAATGACAGGTGCCTGTAAAAGGTGTTTTGTACTCGCAAGAAAGCTGTGGTATGATCAAATATGTGCTGCTTCTGCCGCTCACTGAACAGAGGAAACGCAGTGAGACACATTTCTCCACTTACTGAAAGCTATTATTTATACAAAAAGATGCTATTTTATACGCTATTACATATGGATGCATATGCACCTCGAGTCTCTGTTGACCACATGCGCGTTTAGCAAAACTGAGCAGGCATTTGAGAGGAAGCTAATGAATAGGAAACACACTTCACTTCCTGATAGCCTATTTACTTCCGCTTACAATCACGTTCAGTCCATTCGCGATCTCATCTAATGACACGAAATGATAAATAGGGGAATCGCCTTTATTGTAGTCCGTCAAAATGACTGATTGCCATCAGATTTTTCCATCACTGGTAGAAGAAATGAATCTTCGGTTGACGCGATCTCTTTAGCAGAGTGCGCTCGAGCTGCTTAACTTCCCGCTCACTCTGCGCGAGGCTAACTTTGAAAACTACTCCCACTCCTTTACGTGACTAACCCTCAAATGTCTAAAGAGGTTGCTGGTGTAAAAATGTTTTGGGTGCTTCCCGCATCGTGGAATTCGCATAGTACACACGTATCAGATTGATAATTCATTGTCTATTTCTTACACCTTGTAGATTTCCTAGACCGGTGAAGCCATATTCATAGCGCGTAAAATAAAGGTCTCGCGTATTTTGCGTCATCTGATCGCCTTTTCTGGATCGGCCTTTTAGAGACTGCCGATCATACTTCCAAAAGTGATTATCGGCCGATTATGATCGGCGACCGATCAATCGGAGCACATCTAAATCGTTCTTTTCATCTTCTCTCATCATCCGCGGCTACATCCACTCGCCCAAGGCTACTCATCTCTCTCTGTATGACTGCAGCACACGCATTTTCAAACGTACACACCAGAGGTTGCGCTAGACTTTTTTTATTGTCTCTCATTTTGACTGACAGGCTAGTAGAAATTCAGTCATAATCTATTATTACCCGTCACTATGGTGAAAGGTGGCTTTAGGTGGTAATAAGTATGTTCGTGACGTCATCACGCTGTACTTTCGTCTCGGAACTTGTTGTATTTTAATACAATGCCCAATAAAACCATTGTTATTTATATTCATTTATATATTTAATCTTTTAATGTTCGTATGTGATTAGATCTGGGAAAACCCAACACATTGTGCAAATTTATATAGGCCTATTACAGTTTTTGATACCATATCCAAGACCTTTCCAAATTAGTTTTTATTTTGCTTATTGTGTATGAAACTAAAGTTATAGTCTATAAAAATACTGTACAAAACCGTCCAAATAAAACGAAAGTAAGAAAAATGGTGCAGCGCACGAAAACATTACATAATAACACTTTGCATGGGTTTTACAAAGGACTGGCGGGAATGTTTATTGATGCTCCTTCATTCCTCATGTTATGTGGTTACTTTAGGTGAACTGTCTTTCCCGCTTCCCAGCACGACATCCGACGGGTTTTCCCAGATCTCATCACATATGTCTAGTCGGTAACAATGACAGGTGAAAACACGCAGGTCGCTTCGTGAGCATATCACGCTGTAATGAAGGGAAACAGGGATTTACAACTTGCATTCACTGTAATCCGCCTGAATGAAAGAGAATATTCAGTTAACGCGACCTCATGTACACTCACGTTTTTTGCTTTGCAAGTGCACTACAGTAGATTTAAACGGCATCCAACGGTGAGGTTGCAAATAGCAACAGATGGCTCAGTCCATCGCAGCTTTCGAAGTATCAAGGTGGCTGACACAAGAACAAAAATGTCATGACTTTTTCGCATCTTTGCCAAAGGAGGCAACATATTAAGGAAACAATCTCTGTAGAGCATGTGTTTGTCCACTTGGGGCTAATGTAGAAACATACAGTAACTCATTTTAATGCGTGGCTTTGTCATGTTTGTACACCCCTAAAGGTCTGATAATAATGTATATTATATTGCATTTCTGCCAATCGATCCTCCTTAATTTTACACAGTGCACCTTAAATAAGATGCAACATATAAGATCTGGCAGGGATCATGTTTGTGACCGATCTTAGTCATGCTGAAATTGGGCTGGGCGATATATCGTGACATTATTATGCTCTCAGTTTCACAATGACTGAGGGTTAAATCCTGCAATATCTGAAAGCGAAAGAGCACTCTCGCTCCGAAATGGGAGAAGCATGAGAATAAAGTATATTTATAGTTTGACGAGTGTTGCTTTTTCAAAAACATGTTGTAAACGACTCAATCTTTTAGTGATTTTAGATGGAGCAGTATTTCCTACTGATCAAAAAGACATAGTTCACTGAAGAGCCATCCAAAAAAAAATCAAATCGATAACAGAATCGATTTAGAAATGTATAATTAGCTTGAATCGCTATTATACACTCACCTAAAGGATTATTAGGAACACCTGTTCAATTTCTCATAATGCAATTATGGTGGTGGTGTAATGGTGTGGGGGATGTTTTCTTGGCACACTTTAGGCCCCTTAGTGCCAATTGGGCATCGTTTAAATGCCACGGCCTACCTGAGCATTGTTTCTGACCATGTCCATCCCTTTATGACCACCATGTACCCATCCTCTGATGGCTACTTCCAGCAGGATAATGCACCATGTCACAAAGCTCCAATCATTTCAAATTGGTTTCTTGAACATGACAATGAGTTCACTGTACTAAAATGGCCCCCACAGTCACCAGATCTCAACCCAATAGAGCATCTTTGGGATGTGGTGGAACGGGAGCTTCGTGCATCTCACAAATCTCCATCAACTGCAAGATGCTTTCCTATCAATATGGGCCAACATTTCTAAAGAATGGTTTCAGCACCTTGTTGAATAAATGCCACGTAGAATTAAGGCAGTTCTGAAGCCGAAAGGGGGTCAAACACAGTATTAGTATGGTGTTCCTAATTATCCTTTAGGTGAGTGTCTCCGACACACGCAGAAATGCCACAGCCCCCGAATTTCTTTTTCTTTGGCTTAATAAGACTGGTTGTTATAATCCTAATATTTCAACACAGTTGAATTGCCCAATAGGACATTTCCAACGCCTTATGCAGAGGGAAGCAGTCAAGAATAGGAATTGAGGAAAGGAGGTCTGAGGTTTCACTGGTTCATCGGTTAAGGATCCTCTGTGTTTGGGAATAATTGATTATAGAATTACAAAACATACTTAACGTTCCTTGCCATTATCAGAAAGGCATCTCATGAATTGTTTGTCTCAATTTCATTACGTTATCCGGAGTGAAAGATGCCTTTTGGTGAGGTGCTGCTGGTAATTACCTTTGTATGGTTCCCATCAATGGGAAACATTGTCAGTTGTGTACCCTTAACCTCATTGGTGGTTTCAGCCCTTTATCACAAGACACCCTCAGCCAAGGGAGGCCCACCACAGGTTGATCAGACCTGGGTGTGTGTCGCACTGTTACAAGATCATCTGGCAGAAGCAGTGGGGAGCTATCACAATAGCTCAAAGGCACAACAGTCCTTACCTCCCAGCCCTGATAATCGAACCGGCAGCCTTCTGGTCAGGAGTCCTACCCTCTAACCATTTGGCTGCGACTACCCAAGTCAATGCAACCAAAGCCAGCCCATTGGCTAAGGCTGTTATAGCCCCACTGGCTCCGTTAATGTAAGCTTAGTGCACCCAGTCCCGTATGGCATAACAATACACCTCACAACACCATTTTTTTACGTTGTCACTTGGCAGCCCATGTTGCCTCCTTCCCTTTCAAGTAACAGCCATTGGCTACTTTTCTCAGCAACAATGGCAAGTTCTTTGACTACCGCCCATTGGGCCTGTCCTCTGATTCTCACTTTCTTAAGCAGCCTTGTAGTGGAATTGGAAACAAAGCCCCTGAAGCCCACGTCCACCGGGAACACTTTTGCTGTCCATCCCCTATCTTCAGCATTCGCTGCCAAGTTGGCTCGCCTGAGATTCTTTATTTCAAATGCTTCGTTAATGGCCTCTTCCCAAGGTACAGTCAACTCAACTATGAGGGCTGTCCTACTGGAGCTGGACCACAGAATTATGTCCGGCCGCATGTTGGCCCACAGTTTCTGCCCCTCCGAAATAAAGGGTTGCTTTTTTAGCGAGTTAGTCTTGGTGGTGTTTTGGCAGATCATATTTGCTGCCACTCTCTTGGTCTTTACTGCTGCAGCCAAGCACTTTAGGACTTGATTGTGGCGCCATGTGTACCTCCCCTGTGTCAAGCTCTTCTTACAACCTACAAGATTATGTTTGAGGTTTGCTAGAACTGCAGGGTTTTGTTGGTGAGAGCAGCACATCTTACCTAGCTCTTCTTATAAAACCAGAAATATAAGAAATCACTAAATTAAAGTGACAGCTCCTCCAAAATTGAAAATTCTCCCATCATTTCATCACCCTCTTGTAATTTCAAACCTGTAAGATTTATTCCCCTCTACAGATCACAAAAGAAGATTATTTGATGTTGGTAACCGAAAAACGGGTGGTATTCATTCATTTCTACTGTAGGGACTCCAAACAGATGCAAGTAAATGAGAAGCACCCGTTGTGTGTATGTGTGAATGAGTACAGTATAACCGGAACAGTTACACCTTTCATTTCTAAGGCGCTATAACAACATGTGCCCAGATATTAATTTGTATGTTTTGCACGAAAGTGAAACTGTCTGTTTTAATTATTCATTTTGTTTATTTCAGAAACGATGGAAGTGAATGATGCAGATGTGAAACATCAGAATATGAAAAAATCAAGTCCGAATGTTTCAAGAAAAGTAACTCTGAGGATAGGAGATAAAAAGCGTGGAAAGAGATCCTCAGAAGTTGCGTGTCATCATTGTCAAAAGAGTTTTTCAGGTGAAGCACAACTTAAGAGACACATAAAATATCACACTGGAGAAAAACCCTTCACATGTCAACAGTGTGGAAGGGGTTTCACAAGTAAAAGTGTCCTTCAGATACACGTGAGAAGTCACACTGGAGAGAAACCATTCACATGTCAACTGTGTGGGAAGAGTTTTACAGTTATGAGTGCCCTCAAGATACACTTAAGAATTCACACGGGAGAGAAACCATTCACGTGCCAACAGTGTGGAAAGGGTTTTTCAGGCGCTGGTGACCTTAAGCTTCACATGAGAGTTCACACTGGAGAGAAACCATTTACATGTCATCAGTGCAAGAAGAGTTTTAGATCTTGCGGTCACCTTAAGAGACACATGATGATTCACACTGGAGAGAAACCCCACTCGTGTGATCAGTGTGGAAAGAGTTTTGCCAATCTGGAGAACCTTAAGGTACACATGAGATCTCACACTGGAGAGAAACCATTTGCTTGTGATCGGTGTGGAAAGAGTTTTTCATTCATGGGTAACCTGAAGAGACACTTGAGATCTCACACTGGAGAGAAACCCTTCACATGCCTTCTGTGTGGAAACGGTTTCAGATGCTCAAGTCAATTAAAGACACACATGAGAATTCACACCGGAGAGAAACCATTCACATGTGATCAGTGTGGAAAGAGTTTTACAAGTAGAAATTACCTAAGGAACCACATGAGAATCCACTCTGGAGAAAAAACATTTTCATGTCATCAGTGTGAGAAGAAGTTTGGATATGAAAGTACACTCAAGTTACACATGACAATTCACACTGGAGAGAAACTATACACGTGTGATCAGTGTGGAAAGAGTTTCACAGTTGCATCACAACTCAAGATCCACGTGAGAGTTCACACTGGAGAGAAACCCTTCATGTGTCATCAGTGTGAAAAGAGATTTTCAAGTATTGGCAGCCTTAAGAATCACTTGGGAACTCACAGTGAAGAGAAACCGTTTGCATGTCATCATTGTGAAAAGAGCTTCAGAACTGGCAGTCAACTTAAAGAACACGTGACAGTTCACACAGTAGAGAAACCGTTCCCATGTCAGCAGTGTGAAAAGTGTTTTTCAAGTACCGCTACCCTTAAGAAGCACATGAGAGTTCACACTGGTGAGAAACCCTTCATGTGTCATCACTGTGAGAAGTGTTTCCCAACTACCAGTGGCCTTAAGAGACACATGATGACTCACACTGGAGAAAAACCCCACTCATGTGATCAGTGTGGGAAGAGTTTCAGAGATAAATGTTACCTTGAGGTACACAAGACCAGTCACACTGGAGAAAAACCCTACCCATGTGATCAGTGTGGGAAGAGTTTCTTAAGTTGCGATGGTCTTCAGAAGCATTTGAGAACTCACACTGGAGAGAAACCTTATGCATGTGATCAATGTGGAAAGAGTTTTACAGTTAAAGGAAGCCTTCAGATACACATGAGAACTCACACTGGAGAAAAACCCTACTCATGTGATCAGTGTGGAAAGAGTTTTGCGGAAAAAAGTTACGTTCAGGAACACAAGAGAACTCACACTGGAGAAAAACCCTACTCATGTGATCAGTGTGGAAAGAGTTTTACATTCTCAAGTTACTTAAGGACACACAAGAAAAGTCACACTGAAGATAAACCCGTCAGGTGTGGTCCGTAGAGTGACCACCACCCAACAAACCAAATGCGGTCGCAAAGGTAATACAATTGTGGAGGACACGACTGACAGTAGTAACATAATGAGAACAAAAACATTGTCTACCTTTCAGGTCATTTGTCATTTGGTCCATTCCGACTACAACATAATAAAATATATAATAAATAAAAAAGTTTTTTTATTTTTATCAACAATATGTTATCCTTGAGGACAGGATAAATTTGTAACACTCAAAAGCACTAAAAAAACTTGATTTACAAGTTGTAACGTTCAAACTGACAGTCACATGCGCTCGAAAAAACGACTTCAACATCCTGTCAAAGTTCTTGTCCAATCAAATGCTCTTAACAATCCCAAGAGTCCCGCCCCCTTCACTAGGAAAGCAGCTGAAGCGGTGCACTTGTTTGCACATTTATTGGCTTTCTCCAGATTCCCACGCTTACGGTCTCTGCACTTGACCCATTGACTACTTCTCAGCTAACATAGTTGCAACTCTTGCGTCATCAGAACAAGGTGTTCAACGCACCACCGATCTGTTAAAAATGTTCTGCAACATTTTGTCGGGGCTGAACGCAGTCCTGATGCTACAACTTTAGCAAGTGCAAACATGTTATTCATGTGGTGTTTGTAATTATGTGATAAAAGCAGTTTTACAAAATACATAACCTATCTCTGGAGTTTACACCAAAATAATGTGCAACACTCTACATTTTACTACGAAACTATATGTAATATCTAATTATATAGTAAAGTCGAGTCAAGTCAGATTTATTTTTAGAGAACTTTATTTGCAGGGCTGTCACGATAAAGCGATATTCAACATAGTGTGTGTTCACTGTGGCTTAAGGGCACTGCACTTGATGTTAATGTTAAAGCTGTTAATGCCATTTGTAAGACATGGACACTGGAGAGCAACAGGAACTTGGAGCTCAAGTCTGTCCCAAGACCGCTAGTTGGAGTATTTGGACAAAGCCGTAATGTCTTACATGATGAACGCTCCTAATACACCGGATAGTGATTAGGAGTGAATAAAGCAATAAGCCCCAAGAAGCCGTGGGTTACAGTGCATTTTATAACACCTAAGGGCATTGTGTTATGACGCGAAGCTGAGTGCCTAAACCCCCTTAGCTGTTATAAAATGCACTGTAACACACGGCTTCTTGGGGCTTATTGCTTTTATAAAATAGTTACTCCATATGCTTAGCAAGGTTTCATTAAATAAAGTAAATAAAAATATATTTAGTCTATGTGGTGCGGTCAGCCGTTATATATCGAGGTATTTTATAACGGCTTAGAACTCCGCTCAGCCAATCAGAATCAAGGACCAGAACTAACCGTTTTATAAATTGGTGTAACTTCATTGTTTTTAACTGTGAATCGTCACGATTTGATTAGGATCATCATCTCTTTAATTCCAGATCAAAACTTTCGATTCCAACAATGACTTCAGCAGAGGTTTTACAGACAGGGTCACATATAATCAACTTAACTTTATCCCAATTTGAAATAAAATAGGAAAGGAGATAGGGAAATACATTTCAACATTTACATTTATGCATTTGGAAGACGCTTTTATCCAAAGCGGCTTACAGTGCAATGTCCTATACATTTATACTTGGGTATGTGCAATCCCCTGCGATTGAACCCACGACCTTGACACCATGCTCTTACCACTGAGCTACAGGAAGTAGGATTTCTAGTCGTTTGTCAATCCTTGGACCTCTGTATATCTTCAGAACACAAATTAAGATTGTTTTGAAGAGATCCAGGAACTTTCCCTATAGACATCAATGAAACCAAGCTTCAAAGCATTTAAAGAGAGTAAAGACATCATTCAAATAGTCCACATCACTCCAGTGGTTCAGCTCAAATTATATGAAGTGACGAGGAGACGTTTGTGTGAAATCAAATAAAAACACACAATATATTCAACTACAGTCTGACTTCTGTGTTAGTTTCCAGCGCGTGTTCACGAGAGCATCAGGGCTCAACACTGCATGTGTGTGTAATGTGTTAATGTGTGAAGTATGGATAACACACAATGAAATGAACACAACAAGTGTAAACCTTTGGGATCACTGCAGACAAACAAATATAAACAAATGGACGACTGTGAAAGTCAAAGACACACTTTCTCACTTCACTGAAACTGCAGAAAATTGATGAGATAATTCACGGCAGAGATTTTGAGTTTGTTTAACCCAATTGATTGATAAAATAAAGTTTTTCTAGAATTTAGTTTGAATTATGAGTTATTGAATTATATATTCTGAAATATTTCTTTCAGTTATTGAACAAAAGTCAAATGGAGAGAACAGTTTTGAATAAAATGTCCATTTATTTGTTGTTGGAGTTTGGGTCCCTAGCCAGAGCAGGGTCGTGTTGGTTGCTCACCTGGAACTTGCATTTATTAGATATTATTTACTAGAATGATCTTGCTTGGTCTATAAACACCATTCACTGTGCTTAATTTCACCATTCTGTGTTTCTCTGTTTTCCTTTTTTCTCCTGTAAAGCTTCTTTGGAACACGGCACATTGTCAAAAACGCTATATAAACAAATTGAATTGAATTTTTGATAAATTTTGACAGTTGTTTACTTTGATTTCTGCAATAATTCCTGGGAAAAGTTATTTTAATTTGATTTGTTCAACAAGAGTTTAAAGTCTTTAGTTTTTTTATAAATCAGCTAAGGTATAAAATACATTATTCCCCCCCGTTTTAATAAAAATGTCCCAATTCTCCTTTTTACAAATTAAACATCTATAATCAATGTTCTTGTGTAAATAAGACATCATGTCATGTAGTTTAGTTTGTATTTTTCTAGTTCAATATAATAAATCGACTGTATATTCACTGCCTGTCCAAAAACAGTCACACTCTAATATTTCATCGGACCGCCTTTAGGTTCGATTATGGCACACATCCACCAATGCATCGTCTCGATAAGCTTCAGCAATGTCCACAATGTTTAATTTTTCCTGTCCAGAGTTGCATTCATTTTTCACCAAGATCTTGTATTGATGATGGGAGACTGCTGAGCCAGCACATCCCAAAGATTCTCAATGGGGTAAAGGTCTGGACTCTGTGATGGTCAATCCATGTGTGATAATGATGTGTCACACTCCCTGAACCACTCTTCTACAGTTTGAGCTCTATGAATCCTTCATTGTCATCTTGGAATATGTCGTGCCATCAGGGAAGAAAAAACTAATGGAATAACCTGATGATTCAGTATATTCAGGCAGCTGACCTCATTCTTTTTGCACGTAACATTGCTAAACCTAAACCTCCAATCCAATGGGAGGCTATTTGCTTAGTTAAATCCTGCTGTATATTTTTGGTTAATTTGGAAGGGCAGTTTGTTTATATATATATATAATTTGTGATGGGTTGAACCAAACCCAGGTTTAGATGCTAACAATATATAAACAACTTTTAAGAATAATTTAATATCATTCAACAGTTGATTTTTCACTTCTTGTCTCCTGCAGCTCATTGGGAATAATTCAAGGAGCATTTGGGACAATAAAAAATATTTTCTTACATTTTCTGTACATTTTTGCGTAAATAGTGAAAGTGAAAGTGACCAATTCGTCAGGTATGGTGACCCATACCCGAAATGTGACCTCTGCATTTAACCCATCCAGTGATTAGTGAGCACACACACAGCAAGTGGTGAACACACGTACACCCGGAGCAGTGGGCAGCCATCACTGCAGCCAACAAACATGTATGGGTAAGGTGCCTTGCTACAAATCATGATGTGTTTTTCACAACCTCATTATTCCAGACATAGTTCTCTTTTCACCTCATTCATCATGATAATTATGGAGGACCAGGAGAGTCACGTCTAAAGTAATAAAGCATTTAATTGTTTAATAACTAATTCTTCAATAAAAATAGGCATTAATCCATTTATTTTTAATTTCATTTTTTAATGGGCAATAAAAAGCGTGATTGTAAAAATAATTAATAAATTAAATATTAATCCATCAATAAATACTTCAATTTAAAAAGGGACTTTTAAAAATCAACATAAAACACGAAATAAATACATCATTAATGAATTCCTTTTTTCAGATATTGAATCTATAAGCATTTTGGCCATAAGCACCGTAACTTATGTCACGTTAACTCCGTGTAAGCATCGCATCATAAATAGACTCGCGCAGCACTGCTGCTTCCACGTGCGCTATGAATGTTCTAACCCGTTCTAACAATAAGTGTTAGAGAATAGCTGATAACGCGCTGGGTACATGACTAGTGAACAACAGACTATCCTCTCTTCTCCATTGCTCATCTGACACACCTCTGAACATGACGTAAAATGAACTAGCCAATCAGAGAGCTTGTAACATGTCTCTCTCCGTAGCTAATTTGCATTGTTTTACCTCGTTTGAGCACGCAAGGCCCCAGAGTGTCACGGAAATGGTAAATAGAGAGGCTAAAAGGAAAAGCTAAATGACTTGGCAAATCGAATAGCAAATCGGATAAGGAAATGCAGAGGGGAAATGGAAATGCAAATGCTATAGTTTAATTTGTAAATCCAATTATTTATTCCTCTTTTTAAATCGCATTTTGAAATAGATTTTGAAATTCCACTATTTATAAAGGAATTCATTAATGCGCTTTAAAATGATGTATTTATTACGTGTTTTATGTTGATTTTTAAAAGTCCCTTTTTAAATTGAAGTATTTATTGATGGATTAATATTTAATTTATTAATTATTTTTACAATCACGCTTTTTATTGCCCATTAAAAATGAAATTAAAAATAAATGGATTAATGCCTATTTTTATTGAAGAATTAGTTATTAAACAATTAAATGCTTTATTACTTTACACGTGACTCTCCTGGTCCTCCATAGATAATATCTTAAGATCTCATGTAAATTGACACAGAATCAATGTTTGAATAGGCTGTGACAAAATGCAGGATTTAACATTCACTTTAAAATGTAAAATGCAATATGTTTTTCAGTTAAGACAGCTCTAACATTTATTTTAATAAAGCCTTGTCTGGAACAGGCCCAAAATATTATAAAGGCTTTCAATGTGGACTGTAGTCATGAAATGGAACTTCCAGCGTTATGGACGAGACATAAAAATGCTCAGAGAATGAATTTGTTCCATATATATCGAACCTGTTTATATTTTATTAAACCCTTGTTGGTAGAGTCTAAACTCTAAATGTCAGTTTATGAACAAATGTTCTATTTAAAAAAAGGAAATAAACATGCGTTATGGATGTGACAGAAAAAAATTAGGCGTTTTTTAGGAGACGACAAACCTTGTAGGATTTCTGTAAAATAAAATGCACAATCCTGACGCAATAATACCCAATGAATGGAGAAGTGATAACTCTTTATAGAACATCAAATAGTTATTTTATATTCATTTTCATGTGACCATTTATGAGGAATATGAAGCGTTATGGATGTGACAATCCTGAAAATGTCTCTTACCTGACTATGACAAATCATGAACTAAAAATAAAACAAACGCTTCATAGAGAGCTTACATCAGTATGTGAACCACCAAATGTTTAAATCTGTGCTGTTACCCAAGTAAAAACAGTTGGTAAAAAATATTTTTTTTCATGGGAAAGTTGACATTTTCAAGGAATTGCCCGAATGAAGTAAAGCGTCTACTGTCACTTTAACAAACATGACGTCAAACTCTTCATGCTTCAGTCTCGTGGACGCGCTTCCAAAGTTGTGCGCGACTATATTCAAGTGAGTGATCTTAGTTTAATAATTCACTTTAAGAGCAGTGTGATCATATCTTTTTGTTTCAATGTGTCATTTGATATTTTCAGTCGTGTTTTCTCTATTGTTAGCTGTGGCTAACGGAACGATGATAGATGTGGTTCATGTAGAATTGAGTTCTTCAATGTTCAATCAATATTCTCCTAAATGTGACGTATGATGACATGACGTCGTGCAGCACCTGTTCACACCCGACAGTGATTGACACGTTCAGTGAAGCTCCTCCTACAGCAATCCACCAATACATGTGAATAAATCACTTCAGGAGTTCTTCATACTGTTACTGGAGGAGAAGAAGCTTGAGAACATGAGAGATCCAGAACTATACAGAATGAAAGATGAAGATACTGAGGAACAAAGAGGTTGGTGTCTGTTTTTAATCTTTATTATTGACACTTGAGGAATAATACAGCTTTCATTAAATCAGTGTTTCCTAACCTTGGTCCTCGGGGCCAATGTTTTAGATGTCTGCCCATATAAAGCAGATTCACCTCATCAGCTTGTTGGTGTGTTAGTTCCGCAGACATCTCAAACAGATGATGTGGAGCTGATGACTTGAATCACATATTTTAAATTGGAGATATTCCTGCACAGTCACAGAAACTCCATGTGCTGTGTAAACAATACTTTAAGATTTTTGTAATTTATTTGAGTAAGTACGTCTTATAACCGCCAAAATGTATTTTCGAGGCCTCATCTTTTCCCGGATGCGGAACAATGAAAGTTAATTTAAAGGCACCACACACTATTTTTATTCAGTCAGTTTGATGCTGCAGTATTTATCCAATCATGACTGTTGACACAGCAAATAAGAATATTAAACTGGGTTTAATGATGTACAGTGTGAAACATCAGGTTACGAAAACCAAAGGTTATCTCATAACCCCTGGTAGATTATAAGCAGTGTGAAATGTGAAACAGATAACCTAGGATTCTGTTTACCTGGGGTTAAGAATAACCCGGGGTTAAGCATTTGAAGTGTGAAAAGCCTCTCTGAGGCCCAGGGCTCAGAAACACTGCATTTAATGAATAATTTGCTTTAGTTAAATGATAAACCCAGAAAGAGAACATCAAGGAATCTCATGGATGAATACACAAAAATATATGATATGGTAATAACTTTTTACATCCAAAATCTGAAATTAATTTAATGCAATTATATTTAAACATATGGCGACGATGTAAATCAGTGCATTGAATGATCATTTTCCTTCAGAATTAAACTTTGACCTTGGCTTTGTATTTCCAATGTTTTAAAATAATGAATCTTTAGAACGTTTTCTGACCCGCAGTTAACTTCTGGTCTGTGTATAGCTAGTGTTTAATAACATATAACTATTAATATTTTTTTCATGTAAATAATAATTTGTGTTACTATTTTACTTTATAATTATTGTATTTTGTATTCAATAAACGATTTTTGGAATTTGATTGTATGTTCATTTGATTAAATAAACCATTTGTTAAATCGGGCCTGTAGTTCGGTCGCATTTAAAGAAACCGTATGATAAACTGACAACTAGCGGCAGAGATTGGTATCGCAATCGAAACAAAATATTGGAGAGACAAGTTTAGCGGTCTCTTTAGATGTTATCAGAAATAATCTACAGGCACACTATTGGTTGTGAATGTGTACCTGAAGTTCAGTTTGGGTCACAGAAGTGCGCATGCGCGGTAACATTTGTTTATTTTGATTAGATGAAACCGTCTAGGAGCAGAAATTGATATAAAAAAGACACGTTGTGCCTTGTTGTTGCTGTAAAATTATAAAGCTGGCACATTTTTTAAAATTATTTGTGCATTTCAGATCACAAAAGAGGTCACCCTGGAGAGAACCCATTCACGTGTCAGGAGTGCGGAAAGTGTTTCACTTTTAAAGGTAGCCTGAAGGCACACATGAGAATTCACACCGGAGAGAAACCATACACATGTCATCTGGAAAGAGTTTCACATGTGCGAGAAGAGACACGTGAGAATTCACACCAGGTGCTCAAACTCTGAAAAGACACTTGATTGATCCGTTCAGTAAAAAGTTTGTTTCATCATCACATGTCAAGACTGTATGTGGAATGAGTTTTTCAGGTCTTGTCTGTTTGAAAGCTATTGAGAGAATTCACAACGAGGAGAGAGCTCATGTGTGCTTTCATATGGTAAAACATCTCTCCTTTGGTGGATCATCTTTTTAATGTGTTTTTATTTCTGTGTTGTGTTTGCTGTAAGTCAAACCAAGTGGTGAAGATTTTCTCAATAAAACTGCAGTTTACTCCATATCTGTCTGGTTTTAATCTTACAAACCACACACAGTTGACCGAGTGAATCAAGTAGCTTGAGCTGGTAGTATGTTTGCAACCGAAGTATGCCAAAAAACACTAAAAACTTTACCCGAATGGTCTACTGAACAGGATGGATTGGATGCTCTATCCCATGATGCCCAGGGGAAGTAACAGTCACATTTCAAAAGTTAACCAAATAAAAGTAGCGGAAAACTTGGGTTTTTAATATACAGTAAGTGTAGATAAATTAATTTCTTTATTAATTCATATGTTTTTATCATCACCTACATACAGGTTGGGTTAATATTGTGCATACAGGTCACATGACAATAAAACATGGTGGATGCAGTATGTCTAAAATGTATTCATGCTACTCCCACTTACATACTTTACAGAACAGGGGTATTCAACTAAAGTTCCAAGAGGTCCAGTCTCTGTTTTTTCAAAAAAAAAAATTAATCAATTTGGCCCAGTTGAATATATACTTTATATATGTATTGAAGGCTCTTGGGCTTTAGGGTTGCGCTCTAAAGAGAAGTCTGATATTTAATGTTTTAAAATAAAATAACTACTGAAAATATACAAATAGCAAATGTAATATAACAATTAAATACTCTCATAATAGACAGAAAACAAATCTACAAATGACTATCTAAAGTAGCCTTTCCATGCTTTGTGGCAAGCTAAATTAACTTTAAATCATTCTCCAGGTATGAATTTTTGGATATCAACAATTACTAGTAAAAATGATAAATCTTGATATATCAGGAAAATTATTTCTAGTAGTAAAAATTGCTATTTCTGGTATCAGTAATTGTACTTTCACTTGTAAAAAAATGTGAACTCTTGATATCAACAATGACGTCATCACTTGCATAATTCTTGATATCTGTAATTGCATTTTTACTAGTTAAATATCATAATAGCTACACACGTTAAATATCTACACACGCTATTGCTTCATGCACACGTCGGATTGCATTTCCTCATCACTCTTGATCTCGACTTAACTTCTCCAGACACAACACATGCCTGCCCACTGGTCACATTCCGACGCAACCTACAATCACTCTCTCCTGCCCGCTTATCTTCTGCAGTCTCTGCTACTCTCCCACCCCCTAAACAGTCTCTCTCCTTGATGCTAACACCACCACCCACACCCTTTGCTCCACACTGACCTCTTGCTTAGACATCTTATGCCCTCTTGGATCTAGGCCATCTCGTGGATCTCCTTCTTCCCCCTGCTTATCTGATGTTCTCCGTGAGCATCGCGCCTCTCTCAGGTCTGCTGAGAGAAAGTTGCGCAAATCAAAAGAACCTACCGACCTCTCTCTCTATCAGTCTATTCTCTCTTCCTTCTCTGCGGATGTCTCCTCTGCCAAACCCAGTCCTACCACGCTAAAATCAACTCCTCGCCTGACCCTCGTACTCGCTTTAAAACCTTTTCTGCTCTTCTTTGCCCGCCTACCCCCTCACCTCCATCAGACTTAACAGCTGACGATTCTGCATCGTTCTTTGTAAAGAAAACAACCACCATCAGCACTCAATTCTCTGCACCACAGTCTCTTGACCACGCCCAATCCCCAGACACATGCTTGCTTCCCCTCGTTCTCTCTCCTATCTGAAGAGGATGTTTCCAAGGTCATTTCTTCTAACCACTCGACTACCTGCCCTCTAGATCCCATCCCCACTCCTCTCCTTCAGGCCATTTCCCCATCGGTTGTTCCCTCTTTGACCCACATTATCAACTCCTCTCTTACCACTGGTAAATTTCCTACACCCTTCAAAGAGGCCCGTATTACCCCACTACTAAAAAAACCTACTCTTAATCCTGCACTGTTAGAAAACTACAGACCGCTATCCCTCCTCCCCTTCATTGCCCAATGAACGTGTTGTATGTAACCAGCTCTCGTCCTTTCTGCCACCTTTGACACCGTTAACCATCACATCCTGCTGTCCACCCTCAAGGCGATGGGGGTCTCTGGAATGGTGCTACAATGGTTCAGGTCTTACCTCTCGGGTAGGACCTTTAGAGTATCTTGGAGGGGTGAGGTGTCTGAGTCCCAACATCTCGACACAGGTGTGCCTCAGGGCTCAGTGCTTGGTCTGTTGCTATTCTCTGTATACATGACATCCCCAGGCTCTGTCATCCGGAAACATGGCTTTTCCTATCACTGCTATGCGGATGATACACAACTCTACCTGTCTTTTCGCCCTGACGATCCGACTGTCTCTGCACGCATCTCAGCTTGCCTAGCCGACATCTCGCTCTGGATGAATGGTCATCACCTGCGGCTGAACCTTTCAAAAACAGAACTGCTTGTAATCCCGGCCGATACAAAGACTCATCACAACCTCTCCATTCAACTGGGCTCATCAACCATCACATCTTCCAGAAAGGCGAGAAACCTGGGAGTGGTGATCGATGATCAGCTCAACTTCACAGATCAAGTTGCCAGCACCGCCCGGTCCTGTAGATTCATCCTCTACAATATCAGGAAAATAAGACCCTTCCTATCGGAGCATGCTACGCAAGTCCTATTGCAGGCTCTAGTCCTGTCCAGACTGGACTACTGCAATGCGCTACTGGGTGGACTTCCAGTTTGCACAACCAAACCTCTACAGATGATCCAGAATGCTGCATCAAGAGTTATCTTTAATGAACCCAAGAGAGCACACGTCACTCCTCTATTCATTAAGCTACATTGGCTCCCTATAGTTGCTTGCAACTGGTTCGGCACCACCTTATCTTCACTCCCTAATGCAGACATATGTACCCGCCAGATCCCTACGCTCTGCAAACGAACAGCGTCTTGTGGTGCCATCCCAAAAAGGTAAAAAATCTCTCTCGCGCACCTTCTCTGTATCTGTTCCACCTGTGTGGAATGATCTGCCCACTGCTACAAGTTCTGCAGATTCTGTAGCCATCTTTAAGAATCGTCTGAAAACACATCTCTTCCGTCAACATCTGCCTCATAAAAAAAAAATATTGTGTTAGGTTATATGAGACCAGTCTTCTTTTTGATTGCACTTATGCTTTTGTTGTACCTATTCTGTCCCAATTGCTTCCATTGCCTACCCCACTTGTAAGTCACTTAAAAGCGTCTGCTAAATGACTAAATGTAAATGTCAATGCAATAGGCCTCTATTCAATATCATGCCATTCATATCAATATTAATTTCTTAAATTTCAAAAATCTTATTTCACATATCACAAATCCCGATACGGACCATCCCTAATATATATATATATACATATATATATTATTTAAGTATTAGTCTAAACAATAATAAAAAAAATCAAACCACACCTCCACTAATTTCACATGATCTTGTGTTTTTTCTTCAAAGTGTTTTCAGCACATTACTCAACAATAGTAGGTGGGTGTGACCTTTCTTCTGTCTTTCTAGTTTAGGCACATTCTTGTTTTTTACATCACAGCTGTGCCTTGACATGGCACAATGAAAGGTTTGTTGTTTAATCCAGCAAATGACGTTCATAACCAGATTGTATTCAAACCTTTCTGTGGGACTATACTACTATTTTCTGTCTGCTCTATTTCACATACTGCATTTGATTCAGCTTTTACATTCTCTAATGATGAGCTGAGGAGTTAAAGTTGTGAAAATGTGTGTCAGATTAAGGAGAAATATAAAATACACAGTACAGAGGGTCATAGGACAGGATTAAGAAACCCTGCTGAAAAATTATCCATGTTAATTTTGCACAGATTGATATCCATTTCAAGTGTTATTATCTTCAGAAATACTGACAATTCTTTGTTCATGCTTAATTTTATATGTAAATGTTATTTCCAGCTCTGTGATGGCCTTGTTTCCAAAAAGTCACATGACAAAAGATACTGACCTCGCCTCAATTCTGTGATTGAGAGGCAGGGGTGGAGTCAGCTATGAATACAGTCATAACTGGTTTGAAAATGAAAATGCCTTTCCTACCTGTAAATGTAAATGCATTTAAAAAATACAACAGCTACAGTTTTACTTGACCAATTTAGACTAATGTAATTAGTTGAGGTAATGGATTTTTTTTATAAAATATGTTTTCAAATTACTCAACTTAAGTTTTTTTATGTAGCGTTTGTTACAAAGCAGTTGTACATGAATGACTATAAGCAAAACATTACATTTATTTGTAATATAAATGTGTGGGGCCCCTCCACGTAATTTCTAAGTAAATTCTTCCATTTATTTATAATACAGAACTCTATGAATTGTGATATACTTAATATGAATAGATCACCTCAGTATCCCCTTAAACATGAATTGATAGTTTCACTATATTTAATTTGAATTGTGTTTCATTTATGACACTGTGCAGTGTAGTCCAAAACATTACACATTCAAGTATTGAACAGTAAAAAAATTTAGTCTAGTACTAGTACTGCATTAATGGTGGTAATAATGCCACTTCATGACTGTAACTGAGATTGTCAATGAATATTTCTTAAAAAGTTTGATGCAAACTCGAGCTTGTAAAAAAATGGCTTCCCTCTTATCATTTTTTATTAAAAATAAAAGGCCTAAATATACAAGCTCATCTATTTATAACCTACTAATGATGCGCGGATGGCGATTAAATCCGCGGGTCGGGTAATAAAACTATACATTCTGATTAATTTCGGGTGGGTCGCGGGCGGATGATATACAATATTAACAAAATTTCTCAAAAAATACGAATATGTTTTAATTGCATTTTTAATCAGGCGCTTATTTCCAGTAATTTAAAAGAAATGCGCGCGTGGCGGAGGTAGAGGATGGTCTATTTCTTAAAGCAGAAATGGAGGCAAAACAGATCTGAGAGAAATTTAAAAAAGAATTAAAAACAAAGCAAAAGGTAGGAAGAAAAGTACCGTGTGAGAGCATTTTAGCGAAGTTGTTTTAACAAGGATGAATCTAGTGCTGGGTATATAATTTGCCACGACTGTGAGGCCTTGTATGTATATGAAAGCCATAAGACTGGTACCTCTTATATGGTACATCATGTGTGTGCTAAATCGAAATATTAGAAATAAGTATTTACAGGCAAAGACAGTGCTAGAAAATTTCCTGAGTAATTAAAGTGACAATCAGGTCCAGGTCGGATGCGGATTAAGGTGCTTGTCAGGAGCTGAGTTGGGGGGATAGCGGCCATTGAAAATAATTTATTGTGCTGTGATTAGATCAAACATTATGGTTGTGTAGTATACAGTTGTGCGAACAAAACATTACTTAAAAAGATAGATTTAATACAAAATCAAGCTTTGCACTTTTAGTGCATTTATATATTTTCAGTTAGCTTCATTGCAAGTTGAAATAAGAGAATTTACTCTAGAATAGCAGGTCACAGTTGAGATTAAGGTACTGGTATGGTGTATAGGGACATCTGGAAAACCATCCAGTTAGAGTAATTCTGAGAAATTATTGGGAAAATGAATATAAAGAATTAACAAGCTGTGGTTGAGTAGTAAGGAAGGAAAATTGCTCCTTATGTTGCTATACCAGCAATTTGCCCTCTGGTTGTTCCCTACGCCACTAATAGACTTACAAATTCACAAAATAATGGAAAAGCCAGAAATGAAAATATCAATTGAATTAGTAGTTTAACAGTATATAATAAAAGAGTATTATTCGGTAATGCAGGCATTTGCAGATGGGTCTAAGGAATCGGAATCTGGAGGAACAGCAGCAGCAGTATATATTCCTACTTTTAAAATAAAAATTGCAAAAAGATTATCAGAGCGTGTGTCAGTTTTTACTGATGAATTGTTAGCTATCATACTAGCTCTACAGTTGATTGAAGAAGTCCGACCAGAAAGAACTGTGATATGTAGTGGGGCTGCGCTATACTAAGTGTTGAATCTGCAACTAGGCAAGACTTAGCATTTGAAGTTTTACAAAGTTTGTTTAGAATAAGACAGTTAAGGATAGATGTATATTTCCTCTGGGCACATGCACATGTGGGTTGGAAATGAAGAAGTAGACTTGCTAGCAAAGAAAGCATTAAATCAGCCACAAGTAGAAATTAAATTAGCTTTAAGTAAAGATGAAATAAAGAGAGTGATATCATCTGAAGTAAGTAAGAAATGGCAAACGTTATGAAAAAGTGGGTCTAAAGGAAGACATCTATTCCAGATTCAAGAGTATATTGGAATTGAGAGAAAAAGATATGGAAATAGGAATAAGGATGTCATTGTTTCAAGGCTAAGAATTGGACATAAAGCATTGAATTATAGTCTTTTTAAAATAGGTAAGCATGAATCGGGAAAGTTTGCATATGAAATCAAATTAATACAAGAATTAGGATGGTTGGGAGTTGATAATATTTCTTTAAAAGTATTGTTACGGGTCAAGGCAATTAAGATTACATGAAATATTATTTAAATACCTGAAAAACAGAGTAACAATAGATAGAATCTAGTTTTAAAAAATCGTTTATAATAATAATCTAAGTACTCTACACACTCCAGATCAGTAGATGGCGGTAATGCGCCTATTCGTCAGTTTGCCAAACCGCCGCAAATAAAACAGAAGAAGAAGAAGACAAGAAGAAGAAGAAGAAGAAGAAGAAGAAGAAGACGACAAGAAGAGGACACCTCGTGCGTGAGCAGACACGTGTGATTCTCTTCATCGTTCAGTGTTTGAGAGGTATGTGTGTTCTTTCACTGACTGTCTCTTTTAACAGATTGATGTTTTATATACACAGACTTAAGATGTTTGCTCTGGTAGAGGGATGTGTTGCGTAGTGATTTAGTAAATTAGTTCATTCATTTCCATTTCGAGATTTCAATAGCGCGAGATATATATCGTATTCCCATCATTATGGGATGGATAAAGTGTGCACACAGCTAGAACCCGGCGTTGTGTGTTGTACAGTGTTGGGCGTAGGACTTGTGCTACATTACTGCAGGCTTTAAACAAACTCTTCTCTCTGAACTCATGAGAGGAGAGACACTTTACATCCTGCTACAGTTTTATTATTCATCTACTGTGTTAGATTACAGCTGGTTATCTGCTTATTTGTGAGATTCATGAAGAAAAGTGTTTAGATTCATTTCTTTTCTCTACACGCAGGGCGGTGGAGTGCAGATGGAGAGAATGTTAAATGGTTTGATGTAAATGTTGACCTGCAAACAACTGGACGCACGTTCTCACTTTACTAAAAACTACAGCAAATTGATGATAATTTACATCAAATATTTTGAGTTTGTCAAACCCAATAATTTCAACCCATTTGTTTTTACCATGTCTTTGTTGTTTGATCAAATAAAGTTGTTCTAGAATTTTTTTATTGTATATATTTTTTTCAATTATTGAACACGAGGTCAAAAGGAATCTTGCATCTATGGAGAATGAATTGCCGAAATGTAAAATAATTATGTAAGGGAGCAGTTTTATTGAAATGTTTATAAATCAACAGTTATTCACTTCAAATGTTGAAAAGAATGCAAAACCTATTTGAATTGCATTTATTCAACAACTGTGTAAAGTCTCTAGCTGAGGGATTGTAAATCTTCAGGTTCCTTTCGAACACTACTTTTATTTCTGTGATTCGGATCTCCTTTTTAATCGAATCATAATTTGTTGGATTTTGTGAGAATTTTATGCAGATTTGAGCACAAAGACAAATCACAGAGAGGCAGCATCAAGCTTTGAGCTCATTTATTTTGGGGAAGACACGTCTTTATATAGTTCACAATAAGACACCTGTAATAACCAAATAATGTGTAGAAACTATAGGGAACAAGAATGTGTAGGGTCTGTTAATACAAACAACATGACCGAGAATGTTTCCCTTCTCTCCATATACTTTATATATTTGTGTGAGGAACTTAAACCTAACAGGGATTAAACACATTCTCTACATTTACATGTTCTGTGGTTAAATTGTTTTAATTCCGTAAATTAACTGAAAAATATACTTTCTCTTGAGGGGTGCTAAAGAACCAGATCAAGATTTAAGATTCTAACAACTTTGAACCTTATTCCAAGGATTTGTTTCTATAGTTTATTTTAGTCTCAAGTAACTTACTGAGGGAAATACAAGAAGCCTTTTGCGACATTTAAACCTGTTTGTTTAACATGCAGACATGTGTTATTGTTATTAACAGCTGTGAATGGAGCTTTCAGCCTTGTGCTGATTATCTTGAATGTTTTTTTTCACATCAGCGTTTATAGAGCTGTTGAAAACCTCATTATTCCAGCATGAGACTCTTTTGACCTCGTTCATTATTGTAATATCTTAATGTCTCGTGTAAATCTGCTGTGACAAAGAGCGCTTTCAATTTTAACTGTAGTCATGAATGACGTAAAGCGCCTCCTTTTGAGTTGTGCACGCTGATATACAAGTGAGTGATCATAGTTTATTAATTCACTTTAAGAGCAGTGTTTAAATCTTTATATGTTTATGTTTAAATGTATCATTTAATATTTTCAGTCGTGTTTGCTCATGTTAGCTGTAGCATCTTTAGCGTTAGTCAGTTACGGCGATAGAGGGCTCATACCAGTCACTAAGATCAGAAAAACAGAATTCACTATATACTAACAGAAATTATGGAAGCATATGTGTTGCAAAATTCAATTTGCAATGTATTATGCAAAATGGCAATGCAGTATGTAAACTGACAATGCAATTGTGTGTCTAAATATACATTTCAAACAACGTATGTGCAACATTAAGTGCAAAATTATAATTCAATTATATCAATTACATTTGTCAGTTCCTACACTAGTTTTAATAAATTATTTAAATGGATATCTTTAACGCTCTTTAAGTTGCAAAATGAAAATGAAACACACAGCGCGTTGAGTGGTGCAAAATTCAATGTGGACTTGATAATGCATTTCGAGCTGACCACGCCCCCTCCCCGGTACAGCTTCATTGCGTGAAGGCGGAGTCAGCATCGCTAGTTACGTGTGTTGTTTTGAGGTGTTGAAAACACGTTCGACTGCAGAGATAATAAAAGCGTCAAATCGCGTGCACATACACGTTTTCATCATATACACGTTCAGTATTTGTTGTCTTTGTTTCTGAATGATTATGTTAAGATATTGACTGTTTTTGTGGTGCAACATTTCCTTAACTTCAGGAATCGAGTTATTCAGTGGATCTGTCACAGCCTAAACTGCTACATCCGGATGAATTAGAAACCAAGGTTAATTTTCGTAAGGGCATATCTCCACTTTGGCAATGTTTATGTATATTTGTGCATAATCTCTCCCCTTACACTGTCTCCAGCACGAAAGAAGCTCAGTACAGAGGTGTATTTCACGTGGATGTATCGTGTTTGTGATTGTACTGTACAGTTACTGAACAGTGGTCTCACAAAACGACCATTTCTGAACAATTGTATGAAGATATTGAGACAAAACAGACAGTTATCAAAATACTGAATGTGTTCATGATGAAAACGCGTATGAGAAAGTCAAGTGATTATGAGACATTCAACAGGCGAACGCTTGATAAGGCAGAAATTTCTATCAATGTAGCTTCTAGTTCTATCGTCTACATAGACGTACTCATCTTAAAAAAACACGTAAATATTTTTTTCTTTGTGCTCCAATTCGTGTGCATGAAATTTAATGTTTTTATGCAGCCGCACATCCATATTCTCTTAACTAGCGATGCATGCTCCGCCTTTACGCACTGACGCTGTTCCGGGGTGGGGGCGTGGTCAGCTCGAAATGCATTTTCCACATTGAATTTTGAACCACTCAACGCGCAGTGTGAAAATGAAAATGCAATCCCAAATGTTCAACCGGTTAATGTTAATGCATTTATGGAAATTGACATTAGAATTATTTTTTGCTACAGTTTTGCTTGACTATCTTAAACATATATAATCAATCCTGGTTATGCATTTTCATTTTCATTTTGCAACTTAAAGAGCGTTAAAACTATCCATTTTAATGACATTAAAACTAGTGTAGGAACTGACAAATGTAATTGATATAATTTAATTTTAATTAAAATTTTGCACTTAATGTTGCGCATATGTTATTTGAAATGTATATTTAGATACACAATTGCATTGTCAGTTTACATACTGCATTGCCATTTTGCATAATACATTGCAAATTGAATTTTGCAACACATATGCTTCCATAAGAAATGTGTGGATACCCCAACTTGACTGACCAAAGATGTAAAGTTACTTCGTTAATATCTGAACAGATCACACAAATCGATTACTTGCAAGGTACTCCTGAGAGCTCGGTATTTTAATATTCAGGGACACCGAAAAGGCTTCCCAATCCCCCTTTAAATCCTCCTGCTCCGGATTGGATAACCCAGATAAAGTAGTTTTTTAGCTGTTTTCTAAAAATAATTCACCATAGTGTAAAGAACATTCTGTGAAAATATGACCTTGTTATCTTCAATATTGACACAGAATCTCAAAGATTGATATGATCGTGAATTAAATTTGTTCATGTTCATTATTGTTTTATATCTGTGTACTACAGTAAATAATGCCTAATTGTTTCCAAAACCATTTGCAACCCATGCAGAATTGGAAAGGTAACTATTGGAGTACATTTAATTTATCTTTGTTCTTCTTGACTCTCGGTCTTATCTTACATAATTAGCACTTAAGGGCTCTTGTCTTTGTCCATTAGTGTGGGGAACTTTAACAGTTACGTTTGCCACTTAATTGGTTTGTTTTGTATAGTTGTAAAACTGGTAGAGTTTTAAAGATTTGTTTTGTTTGTTTCAGATATGATGGAAGTGAAAAAGGAGAGTCAAGCTGAAGTGAATGATGCTGATGGGAAACATCACAATGTTAAAACAACACAGACATCTAAAGAGAAACCATTTGCATGTCATCAGTGTGGAAAGAGTTTTACATGTAAAAGTGTCTTCACAACACACATGAGAATTCACACCGGAGAGAAACCTTTTACATGCCAACAGTGTGGAAAGAGTTTCAGATGTGTGAGTCACCTTAATGGACACATGAGAACTCACACTGGAGAGAAACCGTGTGCATGTCATCAATGTGGAAAGAGTTTTACATGTAAAAGTGCCCTCAACACACACATGAGAATTCACAGTGGAGAGAAACCGTTCACGTGCTTTCAGTGTGGAAAGACTTTTAACAGCTCTAGTAATCTAAAAAGACACAATGCACAATTGCACAATGGAGAGAAACCTCACATATGCCAACAGTGTGGAAAGAGTTTTTCAAATACATGTGTCCTGAAGACACACATGAGAATTCACACTGGAGAGAAACCATTTACATGCCAACAGTGTGGAAAGAGTTTCAGATGTCTGACTCACCTTAATAGACACATGAGAATTCACACTGGAGAGAAACCATTTACATGCCAACAGTGTGGAAACAGTTTCAGATGTCTGACTCACCTTAATAGACACATGAGAATTCACACTGGAGAGAAACCATTTACATGCCAACAGTGTGGAAACAGTTTCAGATGTGTGACTCACCTTAAGAGACACATGAGAATTCACACTGGAGAGAAACCCTTTAACTGTCATCAATGTGGAAAGAGTTATACATCTAAAGATTCCTTTGAGATTCACAATAGAATTCACACCGGAGAGAAACCATTTCCTTGTTATGTGTGTGGAAAGTGTTTCTCATGTAAACCGGTCCTTATCATTTATATGAGACTTCACACCGCAGAGAAACCATTCGCATGCCTTCAGTGTGGAAAGAGTTTTGCAAACCCAACTAACCTTAAGACACACATGGGTATTCACATTGAAGAGAAACCTCACGCATGCCTTCAGTGTGGAAAGAGTTTTACAAGCTCAAGCGACCTTAAGAGACACATGAGACTTCACACTGGGGAGAAACCATTCGAGTGTGATCAATGTGAAAAGTGTTTTCCACATAGAGAGAATCTTAAGAAGCATTTGCGAACTCACACTGGAGAGAAACCATTTAAATGCCAACAGTGTGGAAAGAGTTTCAGATACAAAAGTGCCCTCAACATACACGCCAGAATTCACACTGGAGAGAAACCTCACGCATGCCAACAGTGTGGAAAGAGATTTAGAAGCTCAGGTGACCTCAACACACACGTGAGAATTCACACTGGAGAGAAACCGTTCACATGCCTTCAGTGTGGAAAGAGTTTTAGATACAAGCGCAGCTTCAACAAACACCAGTGCTCAACCTCTGAAGAGGAAACACTCAATTGATCATTTCTGTCAAAAGTTCATTTCAGCATCTCATCTCAAGACTCACAAGTAAACATAAAGTCTTGTGAAGTTTGTGCTTTGGTAAAATATCTCCCCTTTGGTTAAAATCACCATTTAAATGTGATTTATAAATCTGTGTAGCGTTTTAAATATGCTGTAAGACAAGCCCAGTGGAAATTCTTCTGTCAACATCATTGCTCAACAGTTTCTCAATGAAACTGAAGTTTACTATAAAGACTCTGACCCGTTCTCAATTCCAACCACGCTAAGAACGGATTTGTGTTCTAGTGTTGTCAAAAATATCGATATTTCGATAAATATCGATACTGAAATATCTGAACGATACCAATACTAATTTCCCGAAGTATCGATACACCGATCCTAGCCGAGCTGTCACTTTCACTTATCTCCAAAGGCGCGTTGACAAACAGCACACGTGACCGCAGTGCCTGTCACGTGTCTCGTCTCATTCGCTCTGGTTAAATAGCAAAAGTGAAGTGAATATAAATATGGTGTGTGCGGCGCCTCCGCAACCGGCTTTGATTGATAAAGAACACAGCAGGAGTGCTGTCTGGAAATATTTTGGATATGAAGCAAATGAACGTGGAAAGCCGAAGGACACAAACAAGCCAAATGAAGAGTCGCTACAGAGCAGTGCTAACAAAAGGTGCTAACACCTCTAATATAGCAATATGAGTGTTGTCTCGTTTTTCACCGTAATTCTTAAAGTCCGACTGAGGAATCTTTAACTATGAATCTTTAAATACTTTAACTGTGGTCAAATGTAAATTAACTTGTGCTTAATTAACTTAATTAAAAAAAGGATTACTTCAATTCTGTAATTTGTCTTCATGTCGATCCAGTGAGCATTGTTTTCAGGTGTGATGCACGCAAGTTTGCGTGTGTGGATCGGTGATATGTGAATCCGGCATTAAAATATGTTCATCAAATAATGTTATGTATTAACCAGCATTTATGAACGATGAGCAATGCATTTACTACAGTATATTTTAATCTTTGATGACAGTATGTAATAAAATACAACGGATCATGTTTGCTCTGGTCCAATGAAAAAAAATATTAACAGATAGAACTTTGGATTTTAATTAGTACATGTATTAGTAAATGTTAGTTTAAATTAACTTTTAACTAAGATTAATACATGTTTTGTATTAATTTAAAGTATTTTTCATTGTTTATTCATGTAACAAATATCTATTACCATTAATTTAAGTTCTCAGATTAGTTACATAGTTCAGTTCATTTTAAAAGTGTGGTCAAAAAAAAATGTTTATTAAAGTTTGGCATTCTCTTGTAGCACCAGAAATAAGATGAGACCCGACCTGCATCAGTACATAATGCGTTACAACACACATTATGAAGAATTATAATGCATTTTACCCTTTAATAACTCTTTATAATACATTATACATCTTATATTTATCTTTAAATAATAATACAAAAAAAAATTACCACCTTAATGTTGTGGCAGTTTTTTTCTCTGTGGTATCGAAAATGGTATCGAGTATCGATATTTTTCAAGGTATCGTATCGAAGTTAGAAATTCCAGTATCGTGACAACACTAGTTCTCATGGAGAGCAGTCTTGTGAGACAGCCTCGGAAGAACAAACTTGGATGGACGCGCCACAATGACTTCTGGGACTTTTTACGGGTTTCGTATGTAAGCAAGGCTGTATTCGACGCATCTTTGATATCAAGAACACATCTGGGTACTTTCATGCGTTATCTGTTCTTGAGTATTGGAACTGAACTTTGACAGTTATTGATGATGTAGAGCAAGAACACGAGGACACAAGACCGCTGAAGAACGCATATTGAGAAACTTTCTCTGTGTCTGTCTTAGTCACAAACTAGTGGATGTGAGGACTAATCTTTACATTAATGGACAACGCACATATTTTGTTCAAGAGACTTTATGAGAAATTATGAGATAATTTACAGCAAAGATTTTGAGCTAGTCTAACCCAGTAATTTCACAGCATTTTTTGTTCGCTATATGTCTTAGTTGATTGATAAAATAAAGTTTTTCTAGTGAATGTTTTCTTTATTTTGAAATGTTTTCTTCAATTATTTAACATCAGGTCAAAGAGAACCAGGCATAGGGGAATGAATAACCAGAATGTTAAAATATTATCTTAGAGCATTTATATCAAAATGTTTTTAAACATTGATTCACTTTCATAACTTAGTTTCTGCAAAAGCTCTTTTAATGTTATTTATTCAACAAGTGTGCCAAATCTAATAAATGAGCAAAGGGATGAAACACATTCTCTGCATTTACATCATGTTATGTAGTTTAATTATTTCCCTAAAAGATTTGAAGAAAGAAACAAAAATAGTTTTTAAGGGACCTCAAAGAACCAAACCAAGATTTAAGTTGATAACAACTGAAAACCATTATTTAGATGTTAAGCATTATTTAGATATATTTCAATAGTTCATCCTGGCTGTTCATTCTAAGTCTCAAGAAGCTCGCTGGGAATGTTTTTTCCACATCAGTGTTAATAGAGCTGTTTAAAAACCTCATTATTCCAGACTGATAGTTCTCTTTTAACTTATTCATTGTGACAATATTTTAAACTCTCATGTAAATTGAAACAGATTTAATATTTGTGTTTGAATAGACTGACGAAACTCAGGATTTGATATTCATTTTAAAATATAAAAAAATGTGTCATTTAAAAAACGATTTCAGTTACAAGTTAGTTAAGCCTCCAAATGTTAAAAATGTTTTTTATTTAGACTTTACCAAACATGACGTCACACTCTTCACGCTTCAGTCTCGCGAGGACGCGCTTCTGTGTGCACGTGCAGACAGTTCGTCAGAGTTTCATACACAAGTGAGTGATGTTAGTTTAATAATTCACTTTAACATCAGTGTTTAAGTGTTTATATGATGATGTTTAAATGTGTCGTTTAATATGTTCAGTCGTGTTTGCTCTATTGTTAGCTGTAGCATCTTTAGCTAACTGAACGATGATAAATACTCTTAAAGTAATACAATGACGCACACACACAGTGATTCTTGAGTAAAATAATTCAGTTCATGTGTAATATTAAACTTTAATACAATTGTTTAATGTAGAACAGAGTTCTTTATGCTTATTCTCACAGTATATAATATAAAGTTATTTAATCTGTTCTGTTTTCATGAGTATCAATATGTTATAAATGACATCACAGAACTTAGAAATAGTTCTTTAGCTCTACCTTGCTTCAGTTATATCTTTGATTCTTACCTATTACTCATTCATTATTAATCAGCAATTATCTTCTAATAATTATACTGAAATATTATGAAGATCCAATCAATAATTATTGTGATCTGAGTAAACTGTGCATTTGTCTATTGTTTAAGTTCTCAATGTAGACATTGAATCTTTGTCTCCAGACTGCATTCCCAGACTGTGAGAATCTACATTTCATCACTTTGTTTTGGACTGTGGCTGATAAGCTTTGAGCTTTCAGGGAGCAGCTGGTGTGTGTTTACCAGTTGAAGGAGTTAGTTAGTGGAGGCAGAAAGACCACATTTAGAAGACCGGATGTAAATAAATGCGTACCATAACTAAACTAGGGCTTCTGTGTCATACTTCTAATCAATGAAGATATGATATGAACTTGAATTGGTCCATGGCAGATTTATATTTAATTTTGCCTGACCTATCAGAATATTCCTTATTAAATGGAGCATACGTTTGAAACTTAGCAGTCATTGAATTTCTGATGTTAAGAAATGTTTCTTATCAGTATGTTTGAGGACAATGTTTTGGTGTGAATGAGTGTATGTTCGAAGATGAAGTGCAATGTCACGAGATGGACGAAGAAACTGGGGGCACACTCAAAAAATTGGCTCTTGGTTTAACATGATTACATGATGGACAGTGGTTCCACATGCTTGAGTCATGTTTATTAACATGAAATGAACATGTAGCAAGAACAAATCATCATTATTGTGATCAGCATTTGCTTGAGTTGGTGTAAGAATTGGGGTTTTGACTGTGTCCCACATATTATGTGAAATGTATTTCATCGATTGTAAGTACCGACCAAGCTAACAGAATGTTCCAATATTCTAAGAACAAGGAACTAATCACGTGCTGACTTCTGAGAATGATATTAAAAGTGTTCTGGTATTTTTCCATCACATCTTACTTCCTCTTTAACGCATTAAATTATTGGACTCTGATTAAACTCCACTTCTGTTTCATTCTTGGTCTCCAGGATCCTGAAAGTTTTTGTGTTCCATCGACTTGAATCTAGACTCTTCAACCTATTACCAAGGCAACAAAGTAATAATCTTATAGTTCGGGGCTTGTCTGTGAAAGGGGGAAGACCTCTTTGAACCAAGAGACCAAAGCATAGCTGAGGCAGGCGCACCGACGATCGGTCACAGACCTACATTAAGAGGGGTAAGTGTTTAGAATATTTATTTTTCTGACTTGAAGAAATATAACACTCACCCTGTAGGATTCTTGTGTGTGATTACTATTTCATAGAGACAAAATAGGGGTTTTTCAACTCGTTGTTCGTGGGATTTAGGTCTCATTGTTGTGACAGTGCGGCTGGCAACAGTAATTGGGTAAATATTATTAAGTACGAGTGAATTTGATGTACAGTACTGATCACACTGTATTTTTGGGATCATGGTGCGGCTTTGCTACTCAGAGAAATAGGCTTTGTTGCTCAGAAAAAATCTGTTTAGATGTTTATTTTGAAAAAAATCTTTTATTATTCGAAGGATGTTTTAAATTGGGAAACAAATAATTGATATCACTATTACTGTCTGTTGATACATTGTGATCGGGAAAAAGTCGGTGAATTTAATATATCACCCCGAAATACGATACATGCACTATAGTTGAAACAGTTGGTCGATTAAACATGAAAGTTATATAATATAAATTGGTACCTAGAACTGAAACCGTTTCTGTTGCTGTTATTTTTAACCGCATTATTTCTGTCATGGCTGGTATTGAAGTGAAAGAATGGGATTTCTGTTTCAAGACCGCGTGGACCGAAGATTCTGAATTGCTCTTGAATAATGACATAAAGCCTCTGTTTATTAACACATTGCTAATAACATGAACAGCAAATAAGCTCAATTAATCAGAATAACAACGTTGAACTTGCATGATGTGACTCTAGAAGCTCTAGGAAAACGAATTAGGGAACTAGTTGCATTTGGTGCTTTCACCGTCAAAGATGAAAATGCTATGTTTACAGGCTACCAACCTAAGGGGAACAGCGGCCGTAATTGTGTTCAGAAATCCGCAGCAACCGCATCCTAGTCTTTATGTATCTTGGTTTGTCGTTTATTGTTAGATTTTCTTTGCCTATTGAAATATTTTTATTATACATTTTTTGCGAAGAAAACGAGGGTCCAGCAGGATCCATTGTAGTCAGTGTAAAGTTACTGGGGTTGATATGTTGTTTATGAGATTGTTGTGTTATTGTTAACATTATGTGATGGTATTGAGGAATATTACATTGCTGAATCACTGTATAAAACTCAACAATAATGACAGTCAACAAAAGAATGCTTCAATGCATGCTGGGTAACATCATAGTATAAAACTCATTCATGACTGTGATGATTGTTGATGTTTAAACGTGTCGGATTTTGCCTCAGAAATGTTGCATTTGTGACTAGAACACATCAATCAATCAATCATCAATCATCAATCTTTAAATGTGAAGCAGTTTCTTCATTTTTAAACTTTTAACATTGATTTAATGGTTGCTATTCCTTGCTATCAAGGTATTACAGTTTAATATTCTGTTGTGTTGGCGTTTTAAAGAGTTTTGAGAGGTTTGTTTTAGGAGCTGTGCAGAAGAGTATCTTGTTGGGTTTACTTGATTCAGTCATGTTCATCTAACATGTTTATATCATGTTGGGTTTACATGTTTCACTCATGTTCTTGCTACATGTTAATTACATTGTAAGTTTACTTGATTCAGTCATGTTCATCTAACATGTTAATTTCATGTTGAGAGAGCAGGAACCCCTGTCCATGATTGAATCATGTTAAACCAAAGAGCTTATTTTTGTATGCAAGTTTGAGCTAGAAACCTATACAATTGTGTTAAATGAAAGTGATTTGTTCAAGTAAAGTAAACCGCATAAACTTGTGTTCATGGTCCCCTGTACATGTATGAATTAGTTTTATACTGTGTGCTGTAGGGGGGAAAAACTTGATCTAGAGTGATATATAAACAGACTATAATTTATTTACAATGACGATTAGATTCAGTGTACTTCCAAATGTTCAGTAACATTCAGGGCTCTAGACTAACTTTTTGCACTGGTTGCACTGGTGTGCCTAACTTTTTTTCTTATGTGCACCAGTGCAAAAGTTAGCTGCACACAATTTTTCCACCGCATCACATTTAAACGCATTTAACTGGTTTTACTAGTTCACTTTTTTTAAATGTCAATATAGGCAAAATTGACTTGTTCTTTATTTGAAGCACAAATCTACAAGAAAGGTAACTTACTGAAAAGGTTTTGGTGCTTAAAGTGCTTCACTGAACTGAAATTTAAACTTAAGATCTCAAGATAAGTGGACCAGAGCTTGACATAAACTGGGAGGTGGTTGTGTCTGTTTCAGAGCATTGCTTATGATTTTCAGACGGATCAGGTCTTAACTTAACATTATTCACGAATAAGTTATCAATCGTTCTAGAGGTGCTCCGATCAGGATTTTTGGAGCCGATCACCGATCCTTGATCACTGAAAGCTGTATCGGCCGATACCGATATCGATCACTGATTAAAGGAGCTATTTGAAGCTTTCTCAGTACTAGAAGAGAAAGTGTCATGAATTAACAAATGAATATTAGTAAGTAACATATTTGGTAACACTTTCCTTGAAGCATGTATGTATATTGCATTATAGAGTTGTTATTAAAAGGTAAAATGCATTATTATTATTCATAATGTGTGTTGTAATGCATTATATGTAGTTGTAAAGAATTATTACCAATTTAAAATGTGTAGTGTAACAATGAATTGCTAAGTGTTATAATGTATTAACTGTAATAACAATTATCTATAAGACATTAAAATGTGCATTACAATACTACTTACAATACAATACAAAACTACTTCTTTAATGCATTATACATACATGCTTCAAGGAAAGTGTTACCACATATTTTCATAAAACATAGCAGCCTGTGACATGAGTCCCAGAAACCCTTTGTCTTTCACAATATAAAGTTGCCGTGATCAAAGCAAATTTATTACATTATTTTATCTGATAGACTCCTGAGATAGGCGCAGGCTCCCCATGACCCGAGGTAGTTCGGATAAGCGGTAGAGAATGGAATGGAATGGAATGGAATTTTATCTGATAATCTAGTATTTCTTTATGCTTCTTACTGTCCTTCCAGTCGTGTTGATGCTTTTAAAAATGTCTCTGTTACTGACAGCTGAGGAGAGGTTGCGCTAGACTTGGACTTTTCATTTATTATTCAATGTTTCTGTTGTCGGCAATAGAATAATAATCTAATTACAAGCAAATGTTTATGTTCATATGTCCAATCAGTAACAATGACAGGTGCCTGTAAAAGGTGTTTTGCCCTCACAAGAAAGCTGTGGTTTGATCAAATATGTGCTGCTTCTGCCGCTCACTGAACAGAGGAAACGCAGTGAGACACATTTCTCCACTTACTGAAAGCTATTATTTATACAAAAAGATGCTATTTTATACGCTATTACATATGGATGCATATGCACCTCGAGTCTCTGTTGACCACATGCGCGTTTAGCAAAACTGAGCAAGCATTTGAGAGGAAGCTAATGAATAGGAAACACACTTCACTTCCTGATAGCCTATTTACCTCCGCTTACAATCACGTTCAGTCCATTCGCGATCTCATCTAATGACACGAAATGATAAATAGGGGAATCGCCTTTATTGTAGTCCGTCAAAATGACTGATTGCCTTCAGATTTTTTCATCACTGGTAGAAGAAATGAATCTTCGGTTGACGCGATCTCTGCAGCTGAGTGCTGAACTGCCCGCTCACATCCACTCGCCCAAGGCTACTCATCTCTCTCTGTATGACTGCAGCACACGCATTTTCAAACGTACACACCAGAGGTTGCGCTAGACTTTTTTATTGTCTCTCATTTTGACTGACATGCTCATAGAAATTCAGTCATAATCTATTATTACCCGTCACTATGGTGAAAGGTGGCTTTAGGTGGTAATAAGTATGTTCGTGACGTCATCACGCTGTACTTGCGTCTCGGAACTTGTTGTATTTTAATACAATGCCCAATAAAACCATTGTAATTTATATTAATTTATATATCTAATCTTTAAATGTCCTTTAATTTATGTATGTGATCAGATCTTGGAAAACCCAACACATTGTGCAAATTTATATAGGCTTATTACAGTTTTTGATATCATATTCAAGACCTTTCCAAATTAGTTTTTATTTTGCTCATTGTGTATGAAACTAAAGTTATAACAATTTAATAAAAACACATTTCCTGGTGTTGAAGTCTATAAAAATACTGTACAAACCGTCCAAATAAAACGAAAGTAAGAAAAATGGGGTGCAGCGCACGAAAACATTGTATAAAAAGACTATGCATGGGTTTTACAAAGGACTGGCGGGAATGTTTATTGATGCTCCTTCATTCCTCATGTTATGTGGTTTACTTTAGGTGAATTGTCTTTCTCGCTTCCCAGCACGACATCCGACGGGTTTTCCCAGATCTCATCACATACAGTGAGGAAAATAAGTATTTGAACACCCTGCTATTTTGCATGTTCTCCCACTTAGAAATCATGGAGGGGTCTGAAATTGTCATCGTAGGTGCATGTCCACTGTGAGAGACATAATCTAAAACAAATCCAGAAATCACAATGTATGATTTTTTTAACTATTTATTTGTATGCTACAGCTGCAAATAAATATTGATTAATTGATTATAGAATTACAAAACATACTTAACTTTCCTTGCCATTATCAGAAAGGTATCTCATGAATTGTTTGTCTCAATTTCATTACATTATCCGGAGTGAAAGATGCCTTTTGGTGAGGTGCTGCTGGTAATTACCTTTGTATGGTTCCCATCAATGGGAAACATATTCAGTTGTGCAGCCTTAACCTCATTGGTGGTTTCAGCCCTTTATCACAAGACACCCTCAGCCAAGGGAGGCCCACCACAGGTTGATCAGACCTGGGTGTGTGTCGCACTGTTACAAGATCATCTGGCAGAAGCAGTGGGGAGCTATCACAATAGCTCAAATGCACAACAGTCGTTACCTCCCAGCCCTGATAATCGAACCGGCAGCCTTCTGGTCAGGAGTCCTACCCTCTAACCATTTGGCTGCGACTACCCAAGTCAACGTAACCAATGCCAACCCGTTGGCTAAAGCCGTTATAGCCCCACTGGCTCCGTTAATGTAAGCTTAGTGTACCCGGTCCCGTATGGCATAACAATACACCTCACAACACCATTTTTTTACGTTGTCACTTGGCAGCCCATGTTGCCTCCTTTCCTTTCAACCACAGCCATTGGCTACTTTTCTCAGCAAAAATGGCAAGTTCTTTGACTACCGCCCATTGGGCCTCTCCTCTGATTCCCACTTTCTTAAGCAGCCTTGTAGTGGAATTGGAAACAAAGCCCCTGAAGCCCACGTCCACCGGGAACACTTTTGCTGTCCATCCCCTATCTTCAGCATTCGCTGCCAAGTTGGCTCGCCTGAGATTCTTTATTTCAAATGCTTCGTTAATGGCCTCTTCCCAAGGTACAGTCAACTCAACTATGAGGGCTGTCCTACTGGAGCTGGACCACAGAATTATGTCCGGCCGCATGTTGGCCCACAGTTTCTGCCCCTCCGAAATAAAGGGTTGCTTTTTTAGCGAGTTAGTCTTGGTGGTGTTTTGGCAGATGATATTTGCTGCCACTCTCTTGGTCTTTACTGCTGCAGCCAAGCACTTTAGTACTTGATTGTGGCGCCATGTGTACCTCCCCTGTGTCAAGCTCTTCTTACAACCTACAAGATTATGTTTGAGGTTTGCTAGAACTGCAGGGTTTTGTTGGTGAGAGCAGCACATCTTACCTAGCTCTTCTTATAAAACCAGAAATATAAGAAATCACTAAATTAAAGTGACAGCTCCTCCAAAATTGAAAATTCTCCCATCATTTCATCACCCTCTTGTAATTTCAAACCTGTAAGATTTATTCCCCTCTACAGATCACAAAAGAAGATTATTTGATGTTGGTAACCGAAAAACGGGTGGTATTCATTCATTTCTACTGTAGGGACTCCAAACAGATGCAAGTAAATGAGAAGCACCCGTTGTGTGTATGTGTGAATGAGTACAGTATAAACGGAACAATTACACCTTTCATTTCTAAGGCGCTATAACAACATGTGCCCAGATATTAATTTGTATGTTTTGCACGAAAGTGAAAATGTCTGTTTTAATTATTCATTTTGTTTATTTCAGAAATGATGGAAGTGAATGATGCAGATGTGAAACATCAGAATATGAAAAAAACAAGTCTTAGTGTTTCAGGAAAAGTAACTCCGAGGATAGGAGTTAAAAAGCGTGGAAAGAGATCCTCAGAAGTTGCGTGTCATCACTGTCAAAAGAGTTTTTCAGGTGAAGCACAACTTAAGAGACACATAAAATATCACACTGGAGAAAAACCCTTCACATGTCAACAGTGTGGAAGGGGTTTCACAAGTAAAAGTGTCCTTCAGATACACGTGAGAAGACACACTGGAGAGAAACCATTCACATGTCAACTGTGTGGAAAGAGTTTTACAGTTATGAGTGCCCTCAAGATACACTTAAGAATTCACACGGGAGAGAAACCATTCACGTGCCAACAGTGTGGAAAGGGTTTTTCAGGCGCTGGTGACCTTAAGCTTCACATGAGAGTTCACACCGGAGAGAAACCATTTACATGTCATCAGTGCAAGAAGAGTTTTAGATCTTGCGGTCACCTTAAGAGACACATGATAATTCACACTGGAGAGAAACCCCACTCGTGTGATCAGTGTGGAAAGAGTTTTGCAAATCTGGAGAACCTTAAGGTACACATGAGATCTCACACTGGAGAGAAACCATTTGCTTGTGATCGGTGTGGAAAGAGTTTTTCATTCATGGGTAACCTGAAGAGACACTTGAGATCTCACACTGGAGAGAAACCCTTCACATGCCTTCTGTGTGGAAACAGTTTCAGATGCTCAAGTCAATTTAAGACACACATGAGAATTCACACCGGAGAGAAACCATTCACATGTGATCAGTGTGGAAAGAGTTTTACAAGTAGAAATTACCTAAGGAACCACATGAGAATCCACACTGGAGAAAAAACATTTTCATGTCATCAGTGTGAGAAGAAGTTTGGATATGAAAGTACACTCAAGTTACACATGACAATTCACACTGGAGAGAAACTATACACATGTGATCAGTGTGGAAAGAGTTTTACAGTTGCATCACAACTCAAGATACACGTGAGAGTTCACACTGGAGAGAAACCCTTCATGTGTCATCAGTGTGAAAAGAGATTTTCATGTATTGGCAGCCTTAAGAATCACTTGGGAACTCACAGTGAAGAGAAACCGTTTGCATGTCATCATTGTGAAAAGAGCTTCAGAACTGGCAGTCAACTTCAAGAACACGTGAGAGTTCACACTGGAGAGAAACCGTTCCCATGTCAGCAGTGTGAAAAGTGTTTTTCAAGTACCGGAGCCCTTAAGAAGCACATGAGAAGACACACTGGAGAGAAACCCTTCATGTGTCATCACTGTGAGAAGTGTTTCCCAACTACCAGTGGCCTTAAGAGACACATGATGACTCACACTGGAGAAAAACCCCACTCATGTGATCAGTGTGGAAAGAGTTTCAGAGATAAATGTCACCTTCAGAGACACATGAGAAGTCACACTGGAGAAAAACCCTACCCATGTGATCAGTGTGGGAAGAGTTTCTTAAGTAGCGATGGTCTTCAGAAGCATTTGAGAACTCACACTGGAGAGAAACCTTATGCATGTGATCAATGTGGAAAGAGTTTTATGGATAAAAGTTACCTTCAGGTACACAATAGAACTCACACTGGAGAGAAACCCTACTCATGTGATCAATGTGGAAAGAGTTTTGCGGAAAAAAGTTACCTTAAGAGACACATGATGACTCACACTGGAGAAAAACCCTACTCATGTGATCAGTGTGGAAAGAGTTTTACATATTCAAGTAACTTAAAGACACACAAGAAAAGTCACACTGAAGATAAACCCGTCACGTGTGGTCCGTAGAGTGACCACCACCCAATAAAACAAATGCGGTCACAAAGGTAATACAATTGTGGGGGACACTACTGACAGTAATAACATGATGAAAACATAATTTTTTTCTCTACCTTTCAGGTCATTTGTCATTTGGTCCATTCCAACTACAACATAATAAAATATATAATAAATAAAAAAGTTTTTTTTTTTTATCAACAATATGTTAGCCTTGAGGACAGGATAAATTTGTAACACTCAAAAGCACTAAAAAAACTTGAATTTACAAGATGTAACGTTCAAAACTGACAGTCACATGCGCTCGAAAAAACGACTTCAACATCCTGTCAAAGTTCTTGTCCAATCAAATGCTCTTAACAATCCCAAGAGTCCCGCCCCCTTCACTAGGAAAGCAGCTGAAGCGGTGCACTTGTTTGCACATTTATTGGCTTTCTCCAGATTCCCACGCTTACGGTCTCTGCACTTGACCCATTGACTACTTCTCAGCTAACATAGTTGCAACTCTTGCGTCATCAGAACAAGGTGTTCAACGCACCACCGATCTGTTAAAAATGTTCTGCAACATTTTGTCGGGGCTGAACGCAGTCCTGATGCTACAACTTTAGCAAGTGACAAACATGTAATTCATATGGGGTTTGTAATTATGTGATAAAAGCAGTTTTACAAAATACATAACCTATCTCTGGAGTTTACACCAAAATAATGTGCAACACTCTACATTTTACTACGAAACTATATGTAATATCTAATTATATAGTCAAGTCGAGTCAAGTCAGATTTATTTTTAGAGCACTTTATTTGCAGGGCTGTCACGATAAAGCGATATTCAACATAGTGTGTGTTCACTGTGGCTTAAGGGCACTGCACTTGATGTTAATGTTAAAGCTGTTAATGCCATTTGTAAGACATGGACACTGGAGAGCAACAGGAACTTGGAGCTCAAGTCTGTCCCAAGACCGCTAGTTGGAGTATTTGGACAAAGCCATAATGTGTTACATGATGAACGCTCCTAATACACCGGATAGTGATTAGGAGTGAATAAAGCAATAAGCCCCAAGAAGCCGTGGGTTACAGTGCATTTTATAACACCTAAGAGCATTGTGTTATGACGCGAAGCGGAGTGCCTAAACCCCCTTAGCTGTTATAAAATGCACTGTAACACACGGCTTCTTGGGGCTTATTGCTTTTATAAAATAGTTACTCCATATGCTTAGCAAGGTTTCTTTAAATAAAGTAAATAAAAAGATATTTAGTCTATGTGGTGCGGTCAGCCGTTATATATCGAGGTATTTTATAACGGCTTAGAACTCCTCTCAGCCAATCAGAATCAAGGACCAGAACTAACCGTTTTATAAATTGGTGTAACTTCATTGTTTGTTACTGTGAATCGTCACGATTTGATTAGGATCATCATGTCTTTAATTCCAGATCAAAACTTTCGATTCCAACAATGACTTCAGCAGAGGTTTTACAGACAGGGTCACATATAATCAACTTAACTTTATCCCAATTTGAAATAAAATAGGAAAGGAGATAGGGAAATACATTTCAACATTTACATTTATGCATTTGGAAGACGCTTTTATCCAAAGCGACTTACATTGCAATGTCCTATACATTTATACTTGGGTATGTGCAATCCCCTGGGAAACTCACGACTTGATGTCTATACACATACAGTTGATTATTATAGAGGAAGATATTATAGAGGAAGAGATCTTCATCATTATGGGATGGATAAAGTGTGCACACAGCTAGAACCCGGCGTTGTGTGTTGTACAGTGTTGGGCGTAGGACTTGTGCTACATTACTGCAGGCTTTAAACAAACTCATCTCTCTGAACTCATGAGAGGAGAGACGCTTTACATCCTGCTACAGTTTTATTATTCATCTACTGTGTTAGATTACAGCTGTTTATCTGCTTATTTGTGAGATTCATGAAGAAAAGTGTTTCATTCATTTCTTTTCTCTACACGCAGGTGGAGTGCAGATGGAGAGAATGGTAAATGGTTTGATAACCATGAATAAAAAATAAACGGACGACTGTGAAAGTCAAAGACACACTTTCTCACTTCACTGAAACTGCAGAAAATTGATGAGATAATTCACGGCAGAGATTTTGAGTTTGTTTAACCCAATTGATTGATAAAATAAAGTTTTTCTAGAATTTCTTTTGAATTATGAGTTATTGAATTATATATTCTGAAATATTTCTTTCAGTTATTGAACAAGAGTCAAATGGAGAGAACAGTTTTGAATAAAATGTCCATTTATTTGTTGTTGGAGTTTGGGTCCCTAGCCAGAGCAGGGTCGTGTTGGTTGCTCACCTGGAACTTGCATTTATTAGATATTATTTTCTAGAATGATCTTGCTTGGTCTATAAACACCATTCACTGTGCTTAATTTCACCATTCTGTGTTTCTCTGTTTTCCTTTTTTCTCCTGTAAAGCTTCTTTGGAACACTGCACATTGTCAAAAACGCTATATAAACAAATTGAATTGAATTTTTGATAAATTGTGACAGTTGTTTACTTTGATTTCTGCAATAATTCCTGGGAAAAGCTATTTTAATTTAATTTGTTCAACAAGAGTTTAAAGTCTTTAGTTTTTTTTAAATGAGCTAAGGTTTAAAATAAATTTCAGATTTTTTCCCCCGTTTTAACTATAACAAAAATGTCCCAATTCTCCTTTTTACAAATTAAACATCTATAATCAATGTTCTTGTGTAAATAAGACATCATGTCATGTAGTTTAGTTTGTATTTTTCTAGTTCAATATAATAAATAGACTGTATATTCATTGCCTGTCCAAAAAAAGTCACACTCTAATATTTCATCGGACCGCCTTTAGGTTCGATTATGGCACACATCCACCAATGCATCGTCTCGATAAGCTTCAGCAATGTCCACAATGTTTAATTTTTCCTGTCCAGAGTTGCATTCATTTTTCACCAAGATCTTGTATTGATGATGGGAGACTGCTGAGCCAGCACATCCCAAAGATTCTCAATGGGGTAAAGGTCTGGACTCTGTGATGGTCAATCCATGTGTGATAATGATGTGTCACACTCCCTGAACCACTCTTCTACAGTTTGAGCTCTATGAATCCTGAATTGTCATCTTGGAATATGTCGTGCCATCAGGGAAGAAAAAACTAATGGAATAACCTGATGATTCAGTATATTCAGGCAGCTGACCTCATTCTTTTTGCACGTAACATTGCTAAACCTAAACCTCCAATCCAATGGTAGGCTATTTGCTTAGTTAAATCCTGGTGTTATTATATATTTTTGGTTAATTTGGAAGGGCAGTGTGTTTATATATACAGTTGAAAGAAAAAGTATATGAACACTTTGGGCTTAATTGGATTTCTTCATAAATTGGTCATAAAATGTGTTCTGATCTTCATCTAAGTCACAACAATAGAGAAACACAGTCTGCTTAAACTAATACCGCACAAACATTTTATGTTTTCATGTTTTTATTGAACACAACATGTAAACATTCATAGTGCAGGGTGGAAAAAGTATGTGAACCTTTGGGTTTAATAACTGGTTGACCCTCCTTTGGCAGCAATAACCGCAACCAAACGTTTCCTATAGTTGCAGATCAGACCTGCACAACGCTCAGGAGAAATTTTGGACCATTCCTCTTTACAAAAGTGTTTCAGTTCAGCAATATTCTTGGGATGTCTGGTGTGAATCGCTCTCTTGAGGTCATGCCACAGCATCTCAATCGGGTTGAGGTCAGGACTCTGACTGGGCCACTCCAGAAGGCGTATTTTCTTCTGTTGAAGCCATTCTGTTGTTGATTAACTTCTATGCTTTCTGTAAGTGTTTAGCTGACACTCTAGGATTCTTCTTCACCTCATTGAGCATTGTGCGCTGTGCTCTTGCAGTCATCTTTACAGTACGACCACGCCTAGGGAGTGTAGCAACAGTGCTAAACTTTCTCCATTTGTAGACAATCTGTCTTACTGTGGACACATGGACATCAAGGCTTTTAGATATACTTTTGTAGCCCTTTCCAGCTTTATGTAAGTCAACAATTCTTGATCGTAGGTCTTCTGAGAGCTCTTTTGTGCGAGGCATGGTTCACATCAGACAACGCTTCTTCAGAACAGCAAACTCAAAACTGGTGTGTGTTTTTTATTGGACAGGCCAGCTTTAATCAACACATCCAATCTCATCACATTGATTGGACCCCAGGTTGGCTGACTCCTGGCTCCAATTAGCTCTTGGAGAAGTCATTAGCCTAGGGTTCCCATGATGGAAATTGAGAATAAACTACACAATCAAATAGAAAATGAAACAATCAATGAGATTGATGTAACCCAGACTCAAATTAGCATAATTGCAGTCTATAACAGAGTTAATTTGTTCAAATTATTAAACATTTAAATCAGTATAATTACATATTAAATTAAATATGTATGTGATTGAACAGCAAATAAAACAACGCTTTGTGACAATGTAATATTTTATTATATTGTTTAAATGATAAAAAATTGTATTCATTTAGTTGGGATGTAAATTATTGCGGGCAAATTGCAACGAATCAGAACTATGAATAGCACTGCAGATGTTAGGGATCCAATCGGAAAAGACTCAGGTAGCAGCGCTGACTCCGCCCCCCTGTGAGCAACGCAGATTGGAAAGAACGGCGATAGAATACAGAGAGTGGAAGAGTGATTAAGAGTGATTAAGGTAATTAATTGTGAAATACCTGTAAGAAATCTAGAATTTAATAGACAATCAGTTTGTTACAACACTACACTGATTGGAGAAGTTTGTTAAGGTACTTATTTGCGTTGAGTTCCTGTTGATTCCGTCGATGATTGATTAAGGCCAAATTAACACTAATGAAACTAACGTGGTTCCTCTGGTGAAACCTGGAAAGCGAGACAAACGAAAAAAACTGTTAATTCATAGAGGAATCGGTGAGTTGAATGTTTATTTAATGTTTATTTTGATAAATGTGGCTAACTGTGTTTATGTACAGTATTATGTGAGACTAAATAGTGAAAGCAATGTGTTGCACAATGTGTAAAGAGTGTTTACGATGTCAAATTGTTGTTCAGAAATGTGTTGAATGATGCTAATGTAAAGAGAAATTACTAAGGATATTGCCCTGTTGTGTGCAGGCCAGTTTTTGCATGTATGTGTTTTGAAGATGGAATTTCTAACGTGATTTCGTGTGGATGCATCGAGTCGTATGACAACTGAAAAAATAGATGGCGAGCCAGCCGTAAACCGAACTTGGATCAACTTTTCTCATCTTCCCGTGGATTTGTGTCATTTCTGCACCCCGTTCATTCTGTGGGAGTTCTTCTCTTTTTGAACTTGAGGATCAAGGTATTTTTTGTTTGGAACTGACACTTTCTGAGATAAAAAAAGGGAAAATTCACATTCTTTTGTGTGGTTTGGACTGAGATCTTTCTGTTATTATTACTGGGGTAACAAACGAGTATTATACATTTATTTTTTGGTTGATAATTTCTGTCATTTAATTTGGGTAATTGTTTCATTCTGTAACTCGTAATTGAATTTTGTACAATTTATTTTCTTTAAAAAAAAGCTTTGTTGATTCACAATCTATTTTTTATTTGGTTAATTGTTTCATTGACACTTTTACCTCTGATATAAAAATTGGTGTGTGTCCACCTTTGTCTCCCTCGACTCCAGTTCTTCTGATTGGCCCATTGATCTGATTTATCACAAATTTTGCCAAGCAAGTGTTACATTGAGGAAATAAATCTTCAGAGAGAACTGAAGCAGAAAAGTGATGAAGTGAATAAATCAATGTCAGAAATCTTTGAGAAAGATGCAGATAAAGATATCATGATTCAGTGGAAAAATTCATTTGAAATAAAAATCAAAGAGCTTCAGGAGAACATTGTGAGAGAAACAAAGCAGCTTCTTCAGCAGCGAGACCTGAAGAGAAGGATTGATGCTCAGAGGACACAACATGAAAACATTCTCAAATTTAATTTAAGCATTAAAACTTAAAGGCAAAGCAAATGATGAAGAAACTCTGAAGAGAGAGTTTGATGTGTTCTGGGAAGAGTGTGTGAAGAAGATCTCCAGAGATTCTCCTCCAATCAAATACATTGACATATTAAAAGAATTAAAACAGATACTTACTGACATGAATAAAAGTGCTTCTGTAGAAACTTGCAAAGATAACAAAGATATTTTTGTGGTTCTAAATTACTCAGATTATGTGCATTCAAAGAAATGCTGTCGATTTGGAGGAAAATTCAGAAATGCCTTCAGAATGGCTAAAGAACTCCTTGGATACAGTCTATCTAAAGAAGATGACACACAAATAAGTACATTCATCACAATTTTTCTTCAGCAGACAAATAAAATGATTCAGTCATTTAATATCTCAAAGATGGGCTACAACATCAGCTGCATTCAACAACTCACAGATCACATCAAGAAGAAAATAACAGAAAATGAGGAAGGATATGTGTTCAAGAATGAATTCTTCATTGATTTGGTGTTTTCTATATTTAAGAGATCAAACAACACAATCACTGACCAACACAGAATGTTCAGAGAAGTCAATGATCCTGTTCTCTATCTGGAGAAGAAGAAGAGAGAATACTATAGTGTTTTCCAGAAATACTGTCAAGGAGCAACATCAGCTGCTATTTTTGGTGAGATCATCTGTCAGAAACTGAAAGAACCCATTGAACAGAGTGTTTACAGACAGACCGCCAGAGATTTAGCAGATGAGATGAGATCAAACTGTCCATCACTGAATGGAAACAGATCAAATCTGGAGAAACACATCCTGAAGAGACTGGCAGAAGAGGAGAACTTTGACAAATACATCAACTACATTATAAACCCCAGAGATCACTTCAAGAGTTTCATCAAAGATGAAGTGAGTCAGTACATCAGAGATCAGTTCAGTGTCAGTGTTCAGCTCAAGATGAATCAGAACATTGAACTCCTGCAGAAGAAGATCATGACAGCAGCACATGAATCTACTCAACATGTTCAAGAGAAAAGGGGAAATGTTGATTTGTGGTTGAAGTTTTTCACACAGAAGCTCTCAGATGTTCTGATGTTCTCTGTGAAGGACTTCAGAGGAGTCAAACATGATGATGTTGATGATTTCAAACTTCTAGAAGACGTGATAAGAAAAGAGCTTCCTCCTGTAATGTCTGACATCAGCAGAGAGTTCAGCACAGATTCATTCAATAAGAAACTGGATGTGAACTACAGATCAGATGAGATTCTGATTGATCCCTTGTGTCAGTGCTGTTGGGTTCAGTGTCCGTTCTGTAATGCTACCTGCACCAACACACTAGAGAACCATGATGGAGATCACAGTGTTCCTTTCCACAGAGTGGATGGAATTAATAGATTCTATCATGGCGAAACACAGAATCTCTGGGCAGATTTTTGCTCAACTGTAGTTTGTAGTTTGAAAAAAATTAAATCATCAGATAAGTGGATTATATTTAATAATTACAGAACTGCAGGAGGAGCTTTTGCAAAATGGAGCATCACCCCTGATTTCTCTCAGCTGCCCTACTGGAAGTGGTTTGTGTGCAGATTCCAGAGAGATCTGGAAGAATACCATGAGAAAACATTCCAGGGAAGAGGAAAGATTCCAGATTTATGGAGAAAATGCACAAAAGAGGAAGCTATTGAGAGTTTAGATAAATACTACAGTCCAAAACAAGAAGTCACTTATTTGGAAAGAATTAAACAAATTTTCAGTTATTAGTCTGCTCCAGTTCTGGTGAGCTATTGTTCAGAATATGACATGTCCTATATCACATACTTATGCACTATCGTTCACAATTTAAATAATGTTAGTAGATAGTGCTTATTTAAAATTAAAATAATTATTCAAAAAAAGTGCACATAGGATTAGTTTTCTGATTAAGAACTTGATAAATATTAGAGCTGTCTAAACTAAAAACAACTTGAACTGACATATCTTAAAATGCATCAGTGTCATTGTTGTGTCTCAAAATGCATGAATACAAGAAATATTTGTGGAAGCTATTTTAATGTCCAAATTTAACCAATACCTAGTCCAGCGTCTCTAGAATCCTTGTCCAGGAAGCTACCCCATAAAGTACACAGATGACTCACTTATTAAACTGAAAATATGAAATCTTAAACACAGGACATTGATTTTTTACATAAACGGATAGAATAAACGTACTGCTATAAGAATGTGAATAACTCAATTTTGACAAAAATGTCAATGTCAAATCATACAACCTTATAATTGCAAGGTGACAAATTATTAAAACATTTTATTGGATTTGATTTGCTCCTCTTTGTGAGTAAAGGTGAATAGCAAAGGCTTGAGGATTTCTGCTTTATATACTGTATATACTTTGTATTGCATTTATTGTAAGAGGACAGAGGTGCGGGTAATAAATATTCTTAAATCTTGGTGATTTGGCAGCGCAGTTTATTTGATCATTTGTACTACAATACCTTTGCAGCTTGGGCCTATGCCAATGAGCTCATATGTCATGAATTTGCAGATGAAATCGTGTATACACAGCTTCAGGCACTCTAGCTCACCATACATTGGGACAATAATTACTTTTTCATTTCCTGTGATGTTTCTTAAGAGTGTTATGATAATGCCAAGCAAAACACTTACAGGCAGGGTGTCCGATTTCCGAATTACTCTTAAGACAAAGTCAGGCCGAGTACCAAAACAACCTTATAGTCAATCAGCCGTAAGGTGCACAGTGCACAGGATGGAGTTGAGCCAAGGACTGCCGAAAGATGGGGTGTCTGTTGAACATCAACAACGGCCATGAGAAATGTGACACCCCCGCCTTTAACTGTTTTAATTCTCTTTGCTGCTCAACATGCATAGCGGCAATGCGAAGGGCCTCCTAGTGCCCAAAGGAGGTTAAATATTTGAAAATTGCTTTAGATACCGATCGGCCTGTTCGCTGCATTGCATCAGACAGCAGTCGTTTTAAGACATCTTAAAAGTCACATGTAGGACATTCCGCTGTGTCACTTAACTCTATTTCAGCCTAAACTTTTCTCCCGCATGACTTACTTTATGTGAAGGACCGGTCTCCACATAAAGCGTCTGCTCAATGAAAATGTCAGTTTGATTTCTATGTCACAACCCACACACAGTTGACGGAGTGAATCAAGTGCATTGAGCTGGTGTGGATAAGGAGCTGAAGACTAATTTGCGACACTTTTTTTAAGACACACTGTCTTTCTGTTTTAAAAGTCACCTGTTACAACACCACATAAAAAGAAAGCGATCAACTTTATCGTTTGAGATAAGAAGCATCAGTTTAATTGATTAATTTCAGTTTGACGAGACTTTACAGACCTTAATGTTCTTTACATCATGAGGGATGAATTTATGCAGAAAATGTTAAATACTAAGAATGACTTAAGCTGTGTTTGCACAGGCAGGGTCACAATAAAAAAAATTAACTTTATTGAAACGTGGGATGGAAAAAGACAGAATTAGATTTTTTCAACAACTTTTTAAACTTTGTCATCTCTGTAACTACAGAATGAGTAATATTAATTTTCTGTCCCCAGGACAGTGTATATATGCGAGATATAATATAATGCATATATATTTACTCAAAAATACATTCAATGACGTTTAAAATTTTCATCGTGGCTGACACTTTATTATTTCAGTATATCTTACTTTGAAATATAAAGTTTCAAACCTACAGAAATCTTGGTTTTCTTCTAAATTTTTGTGTAATTCCATTTTCCTATGCTTTACATGTTTACAAACATCTTCAAGATCACAAACCGCATGTTTATACTCACAGGTTTAGTAAATACGCCTCTTTAATAGCTTTTGAATAAAAATGTGCGATCAAACAAATTAGTACAATTAGTAAACCTAATGTACATCTCATGAAGAAATGACCTCATTTTAAATACCCACATTCTCTTCAATAAAACAACAACCACGATCTAGAGATCACACCCAGAATATGTTTTATTAGTCTCCATCAGCTCTATGAACATTATATATGAGCTGGAGATCTGCAGGTGCATTTGACGCTCATCTTAACCCCAGTCCACAGTTTTGGTGTTGGTAATGCACCTCAAACTGGTTTATTATAAACCAGTCTGACCAGTTATATAATTACTGACCCTCATAAAACAACAACAGAAGACACGACGACACAGTCGAGCAAACACATGACGGTCACTTTATTCAGCAGGTCTGCTCAAGGTCTATTTCTTTGTTTGACGGACCAGAAAATTAAAAAACTCATCAATAGAACACCACTTTACAATTCAGCTCGGACCCTCATCTATAACACACACCAAGTCGACAAGGAACCTGGGGGTGATGTTCGACGACCAACTGAAATTCACATCGCAGCGACCTCTCCAGATTGCAGGTATGTGATCTACATCAGGGTCTTCAACTACTTTTCTTTAAGGGCCGGATTCCAAAAGTATAAAAAGGATGCGGGCAAGTTTTTTGACCTTATTCCCATTTCTTCTGCTATTTTTTTAGGCTGTTAGACTGTTTTTGTTGCTGTTACTCATAGGCCATATATATTAAAACATGAACACAATTATTGCATCCAGTATTTGTGCATTTTCATGATATTAAATTTAAAGGGATATTATTGTATTTATATTCCTCAATAAATTACTTTACCCAAAAACTGCTACTTATTTAGCATTCACAGTCATCCAGTTCATCCAAGATGTGGGTGGCATTGTTTTTTCAAGAAGATATAAATGAAGATATTTGGTTGAATTAATTAAAGTTTAATCAATAAAAGTAAAAAAAACAAATACATTCATTCTTTGTGTGAATTCCAATCCTATTCATGTGCCCCACATACTTATAGGGCAGATCCTTTGAATAGTGCAAGTTTTTTGAGTAAGTGTAGAGACTTTAAGAACGCTGTGCTTTAAATGCACGTCCTCCTTAGACGCCACATCCTAAAAGTCCAAAACGCTGCTAGATTCAATACGAAAGTAATTCCCACACATCATAATGATTAACGTCTTATAAAGCGATTTGATCGGTCAGTCCAAGAAACTCAATGTTATTTACAACGTAATAATCAGCAATGCATTGTGCAGTCACAGGCAATGTTTGCTAGGCAATACATCACGCTCTAAAACAGGTTTTGTGTCCTTGAAAGCAGGCTAACTGGAGGAAGGGTACATCAGGTGAACGCTTGTCTCAGTTAAGAGGAAAACAATGTTGTTTTTCTTGATGCATTCATTATGTATGAAGGCTATATTTACGAAAAACCGATGTTCATCTCTTTTAAATGTTAAGGCGTGCCAGGTATAGATGATTGACGGGCCGCATTTGGCCCGCGGGCCTCCAGTTGACTAGCCCTGCTCTACAACATCTGGAAGATCAGGCCGTTGCTGTCAGAACATGCCTCTCGGCTGCTTGTCAAAGATCTGGTCATATCTGGACTACTGCAATTCTCTACTGGCCGGCATTCCTAACAATGCAGTCAAATCCTGGCAAATGACCCAGAATGCACCTGCATGTCTAGTTTTAAATCGGCCTATAAGAACCCATTTAACACTCCTCCTGATTTCACTTCACTGGCTGCCAGTTGTTGCACAATTTGCGTCTTTTGGTTTCCCCTACTTTGTAAGTCGCTTTGGATAAAGCATCTGCTAAATGACAAAATGCAAATGGCTTGCATAAACCATTACTCATCGGGTTCCTCTGGGGTGGAATGAACGACCAGCCCCCACCCGAACTTCAGCATGCTTCATAAATAAATAAAAAAAACAGCTCAAAACAAACATGTTCCGCATATATTTGACTAGCCAATAACTCTCTTTGTCTTGTTTCTAAAAAATAAAAACATAGTTGTTCATTCTCTCCTTTTTCTTACTCCAGCTTTAATCCTCTAGTAGTGTGGCCTTGAAAACTCACGGCGCTGTTTAGCATGTTGACAAAATGTTGATATGCTCTCCTACTTGTGAGTCGCTTTGGATAAATCATCTGACAAATAAATAAATGTCAATGTAAAATATATGAGCGCCATTTCAGAGAAGATTGTCTAATGAAGCACCAAGTGATTTTCTGAATTATTGCACGGGTCATAGAGACTTGTTTCATGATAGTCTCTTACAGTCTGGATCTCTTTTATTAATAGCTTCTTCTGATGATCTTGATTTGTTTTTGCACATCAGTGTTAATAGAGCTGTTTAAAAACCTCATTATTCCAGACTGACAGTTCTCTTTTCTCCTCATTCGTTACGATAATGTCTTAAACTCTTATGTGACACACAGATAAATGTTAGTGTTTGATAAGAGTAAGACTGTGGCAAAACGCAGGATTGATATTCATTTTGAAATCTAAAATTATTTTCTTTTAAAACAGAATTCAGTTAAGTTCAGTCAGTTAAGCCTCGAAATGTTAAAAAGGCTTTTGATTTGGACTGTAGTCATGAATGAAGTAAAGCGTCTACTGTCACTTTAACAAACATGACGTCACACTCTTCACGCTTCAGTCTCGCGAGGACGCGCTTCTGTGTGCGCGTGCAGAAAGTTCGTCAGAGTTTCATACACAAGTGAGTGATGTTAGTTTAATAATTCACTTTAACATCAGTGTTTAAGTGTTTATATGATGATGTTTAAATGTGTCGTTTAATATGTTCAGTCGTGTTTGCTCTATTGTTAGCTGTAGCATCTTTAGCTAACTGAACGATGATAAATACTCTTAAAGTAATACAATGACGCACACACAGTGATTCTTGTCATAGTGTTGGCCTAATATTGTGAGATGTGTGTTCAAATAGCTGCATTTTGGTAACTTCGCCACTGTTAGAACACATTACACATCTACTTTACTTTAAAGATTTATTAGCTCGAAGCTTCTCTTAATTATAACTTAGACGTTCAGTTCCTCTGATAGCTGTAGATATCAGGACACTTGAGGTAATCCTGTCAGTTTGGTCACGCGTTGAGTAAGCGTGTATGATTAAGTCCACCGTCCCGTTCCATCCGTTAAAGTGAACTTAAAAACATAAAACCGCGCTCCCAGACAGTGAGTGATCGTACATATTGAAATTAAATCAGATTTTTTCCCAGTCATTGTCTATAAACGAGCTAACAAACGTTGTAGCTAGCGTTAGCAATCCGGTCAGAGGGATCTTTCTGCCTCCACCTAAGCCCCGCCTTCAAAAGCGCGTCACAATGTTTACTAACAAGACAGAGTAATGATTAGAATTAAACTCATGTGACAGAAATCCATCAGCTGAGGTTATTTCTATGATTATATCAGTAATATAAAGTTATTTCTATGATTATATCAGTAATATAAAGTTATTTCTATGATTATGTCAGTAATATAAAGTTATTTCTATGATTATATCAGTAATATAAAGTTATTTCTATGATTATATCAGTAATATAAAGTTATTTCTATGATTATGTCAGTAATATAAAGTTATTTCTATGATTATGTCAGTAATATAAAGTTATTTATATGATTATATCAGTAATATAAAGTTATTTCTATGATTATATCAGTAATATAAAGTTATTTCTATGATTATATCAGTAATATAAAGTTATTTCTATGATTATGTCAGTAATATAAAGTTATTTCTATGATTATATCAGTAATATAAAGTTATTTCTATGATTATATCAGTAATATAAAGTTATTTCTATGATTATATCAGTAATATAAAGTTATTTCTATGATTATATCAGTAATATAAAGTTATTTCTATGATTATATCAGTAATATAAAGTTATTTCTATGATTATATCATTAATATAAAGTTATTTCTATGATTATATCAGTAATATAAAGTTATTTCTATGATTATATCAGTAATATAAAGTTATTTCTATGATTATATCAGTAATATAAAGTTATTTCTATGATCGTGTCAGTAATATAAAGTTATTTCTATGACCGTGTCAGTAATATAAAGTTATTTCTATGATCGTGTCAGTAATATAAAGTTATTTCTATGATTATGTCAGTAATATAAAGTTATTTCTATGATCGTGTCAGTAATATAAAGTTATTTCTATGATTATGTCAGTAATATAAAGTTATTTCTATGATTATATCAGTAATATAAAGTCATTTCTATGATCGTGTCAGTAATATAAAGTTATTTCTATGATTGTGTCAGTAATATAAAGTTATTTCTATGATTATATCAGTAATATAAAGTTATTTCTATGATCGTGTCAGTAATATAAAGTTATTTCTATGATCGTTTCAGTAATATAAAGTTATTTCTATGATCGTGTCAGTAATATAAAGTTATTTCTATGATCGTGTCAGTAATATAAAGTTATTTCTATGATCGTTTCAGTAATATAAAGTTATTTCTATGATCGTTTCAGTAATATAAAGTTATTTCTATGATCGTGTCAGTAATATAAAGTTATTTCTATGATCGTGTCAGTAATATAAAGTTATTTCTATGATCGTGTCAGTAATATAAAGTTATTTCTATGATCGTGTCAGTAATATAAAGTTATTTCTATGATCGTTTCAGTAATATAAAGTTATTTCTATGATCGTGTCAGTAATATAAAGTTATTTCTATGATCGTGTCAGTAATATAAAGTTATTTCTATGATCGTGTCAGTAATATAAAGTTATTTCTATGACCGTGTCAGTAATATAAAGTTATTTCTATGATCGTGTCAGTAATATAAAGTTATTTCTATGATTATGTCAGTAATATAAAGTTATTTCTATGATCGTGTCAGTAATATAAAGTTATTTCTATGATTATGTCAGTAATATAAAGTTATTTCTATGATCGTGTCAGTAATATAAAGTTATTTCTATGATTATATCAGTAATATAAAGTTATTTCTATGATCGTGTCAGTAATATAAAGTTATTTCTATGATCGTTTCAGTAATATAAAGTTATTTCTATGATCGTGTCAGTAATATAAAGTTATTTCTATGATCGTGTCAGTAATATAAAGTTATTTCTATGATCGTTTCAGTAATATAAAGTTATTTCTATGATCGTTTCAGTAATATAAAGTTATTTCTATGATCGTGTCAGTAATATAAAGTTATTTCTATGATCGTGTCAGTAATATAAAGTTATTTCTATGATCGTGTCAGTAATATAAAGTTATTTCTATGATCGTTTCAGTAATATAAAGTTATTTCTATGATCGTGTCAGTAATATAAAGTTATTTCTATGATCGTGTCAGTAATATAAAGTTATTTCTATGATCGTGTCAGTAATATAAAGTTATTTCTATGATCGTGTCAGTAATATAAAGTTATTTCTATGATCGTTTCAGTAATATAAAGTTATTTCTATGATCGTTTCAGTAATATAAAGTTATTTCTATGATCGTGTCAGTAATATAAAGTTATTTCTATGATCGTGTCAGTAATATAAAGTTATTTCTATGATCGTGTCAGTAATATAAAGTTATTTCTATGATCGTGTCAGTAATATAAAGTTATTTCTATGATCGTGTCAGTAATATAAAGTTATTTCTATGATCGTTTCAGTAATATAAAGTTATTTCTATGATCGTTTCAGTAATATAAAGTTATTTCTATGATCGTGTCAGTAATATAAAGTTATTTCTATGATCGTTTCAGTAATATAAAGTTATTTCTATGATCGTTTCAGTAATATAAAGTTATTTCTATGATCGTGTCAGTAATATAAAGTTATTTCTATGATCATGTCAGTAATATAAAGTTATTTCTATGATCGTGTCAGTAATATAAAGTTATTTCTATGATCGTGTCAGTAATATAAAGTTATTTCTATGATCGTTTCAGTAATATAAAGTTATTTCTATGATCATGTCAGTAATATAAAGTTATTTCTATGATTATATCAGTAATATAAAGTTATTTCTATGATCGTGTCAGTAATATAAAGTTATTTCATGTCTTCTCTTTTCATGAATATTTCTATGTAGTAAATAATATCAATCATAGTAAGATCTCATAAATAGTGTAAAGTTAGATGACGTGACTAAAATAACTGTCATGTTTACACCAAAGTAATAAACAGATGAATATTTATCTGGAACAATAAAAGCCTGAAACACAAGACTCCAGTGTGAAGCTTTTACTGACAATTTGTGTCTAACATCTCCTGTTCACACCCGACAGTGATTGACACGTTCAGTGAAGCTCCTCCTACAGCAATCCACCAATACATGTGAATAAATCACTTCAGGAGTTCTTCATACTATTGCTGGAGGAGAAGAAGCTTGAGAACATGAGAGATCCAGAACTATACAGAATGAAAGATGAAGATACTGAGGAACAAAGAGGTTGGTGTCTGTTTTTAATCTTTATTATTGACACTTGAGGAATAATACAGCTTTCATTTAATAAATTAGTGGCTGTAGTTCAGTCATATAAACAGAAAATGAGCATTGAGGAAACACAGGGATGAGTGCACTAAAATATATGATACGGTAATAACTTTCTATAAACAAAATCTGAAATAAATTTAATTTAAACATTTGGCAAAAAATTCTCATGTTCCTTGAGAAGTAAGCTTCACAATTTTTGCCACGTAAGTGGTATCTTTTGTACAGTTATAGTTTTTACAACTCATTGTTGTTTATTTCAGATATGATGGAAGTGAATGATGCTGCTGAGAAACATCAGGATGTGAAAACAATACAGGAGGTTTCGCTGAAAGGAACTCTGAAACCAGGAGACAAAACGCTTGGAAGGAGATTCCCAAAAGACGAACAAATAAGAACTCACAGTGGAGATAATCCATTTGCATGTGATCAGTGTGAGAAAACTTACAAAATTCAAAAACAGCTTGTACAGCACATGAAAACTCACAATAGGGTCAAACCATTCGCATGTCCTCACTGTGGAAAGAGTTTTTCATATATGGGTGCTCTTAAGAATCATTTGAGAATTCACACTGGAGAGAAACCATTCACATGTCAACACTGTGAAAAGATCTTATCGTGTGAAAGTCAACTTAAGAGTCACTTGAGAATTCACACTGGAGAAAAACATCACGCATGTGATCAGTGTGAGAAGAGTTTTAAATCTGAAAGTGCACTCAATATACACATGAGAGTTCACACCGGAGAGAAACCATTTCCATGTGATCATTGTGGAAGGAGTTTCAGAAGTGGAAGTAACCTTAAGGTACACGTGAGATTTCACACTGGAGAGAAACCTCACACATGCCGTCTGTGTGGAAAGAGCTTTACAACGTCTGCTCATCTGAAGAGACACGTGAGAATTCACACTGGAGAGAAACCCTTCATGTGTCATCAGTGCGAAAAGAGTTTTAGATGTGTGAGTGCACTTAATATACACATGAGAATTCACACTGGAGAGAAGCGATACACATGTGAGCAGTGTGGAAAGAGTTTTTCATTCATGGGAAGCTTTCAGGGTCATTTGAGGATTCACACTGGAGAGAGACCATTCACGTGTCAACAGTGTGGACAGACTTTAACAAGTAATGGAAGCCTTATGAGCCACATGAGAACTCACACCGGAGAGAAACCCTACACGTGTCAACACTGCGAGAAGAGTTTTAGATGTTCAGGTCAACTCAAGGTACACACCAGAATTCACACTGGAGAGAAACCATTTGCATGCCGTCAGTGTGAAAAGAGTTTTAAATGTTCAAGTCAACTTAAGATCCACGTGAGAGTTCACACTGGAGAGAAACCCTTCATGTGTCATCAGTGTGAGAAGAGTTTTTCACATACAGGGAACCTTAGGAAGCATTTGAGAATTCACACAGGAGAGAAACCGTTCACATGTGATCAGTGTGAGAAGAGTTTTACCAGCAAAAACATTCTTAAGAACCACATGAGACTCCACGCTGAAGAAAAAACTTTCTCATGTTATTGGTGTCAGAAGACATTTAGATGTGAAAGTTCACTTATGAAACATGTTTGGACTCACTCTGGAATCGAAACTCTTGCATGCCCTTAGTGTAGAAAGGATATATTTTACGACACATTTGAGAATTCACATGGGAGAAAACACTTCCATGTGTGGACAGAGATTGAGAAATGAAACTTATCACTGGAGAGAGAAACCCTTCACTCGCCATCAGTGTGGAAAGACTTGTAAATGGGAATCTAGACTCAGAATGCTCAGGATGATCTCAATCTAGAGAATGTGACACTCATCATTGAAATAAAGTCTGACAACAGGCTAATAAAAAACTGCTCGAGCTGTGCTGACCTTTCTGAGTCAGTCCATGTTCAGGGTCTCCAGTAGCTCACTCTATACAGGAAACCTTTAGACCCTTAGTGGGAACAGTTAAACATGAATTTTACTTCTTTTGTTTTTACATAAAAAACATTGTGTGACTTTTTGGTTTAGGCGATGTAAAGTATGAAAATCATGAAATGGGTGCATTATGTATTCAAGTTATTTAAATCAGGCTAAATACCATTAAAATCATGAAACAATACGTTTAAAAATAAATCGTTTTTTAAAGAATTTTTGTGGACACTTCATTAGGTTATGAGTCAACTTCAGTCAAATTCACCGGATTTCTCTCAGCAGTTTTTTTTGTCGTGGTATATATATTTTTTTTATTAATTTACAGTGTAACTTTTACTTAGTAATTAGTTACTGTATTTTAATTACTTTTCGCTTGAAAAAGTAAAGTAAGGGATTGCTCAAATCTTTCTGTAATTTAATTACATTTACTTCTGATGTAATTCAACTAAATACTTTGTGTAATATATGTGTGTGCAATAATGAAATTGACATCACTATTCAAAGCCTAACTTTAAAATCTGTGCTTCTAATTTATAATTCTCACATTTTTAATAATATAATACTACTTTATGTAGTTTATATTATTTTTTTGAATGATTTGAAAGAGTTGTTTCATGTCTTTCCTTGAATCACTTAACAGAGGTTGATAGAGGATATAGAAAGTAATTATTAATAAATAATTAAATACTTTTTGGAGAGTAATTTGTACAGTAACTAATTACACTATTGAATAGGTAACTAGTAATTATTTACTCTTTTAGAGTAACTTGCCCAACACTGTTCATTTATGAGATTTAATACATAGTTTCAGTGGATTGATAAACACAAGCATCACTTCGATTGCCAGGTCAGTGTTATACTCAGAAATGTTGCTTAGCAACCGAACAAATATTTCGAATTTGTGTCAGAGTTTGCTGCTCTTGCTCAATGAATAAATGTTAATATAAGTGTTTATATTGAAACGTTTGTTGGATTAGTGAGCAGTTAAAACACATGACTTAATAGAGGTGTTCATCAAGCTTTCTGTCTTCTGATGATGATGATGATCTTCATCATTAACACATCAGCGTTTAAAAACCTCATTATTCCAGACTGACAGCTCTCTTTTCAGTTAAGATATCGTGAACATCGAGACAAAGAATACATGTTTGTGTTTAAAAAGGCTGTGGGAAAATGCAGGATTTGATATAATCAAATATAGAAAAAAGATTTCAAATACAAGTTAGTTAAGCTTCTGTTGGAATGTAACCTTCTTATGTCCCCTTGTCTAAACAATATTCTACGGTTGAAAAGTCTAGTCGATGGAACACACACAGTTTCAGGTACCCGGAGACAAAGTTTGACACAGACACCAGGCCTAGTTCAATCAGAGTCCAAAGTTTATTATTAAGGACCAATACTTATAAGCTTGTGACCGGAGGCGTCATATAAAACCACAAGTGTGGAAAATCACCAGACTTTCTGTTTAGTCTTAATTCCTCCTGCACAATCAGATATGATCACAAAGTATGTATTCAATATACATTTATCATTACAGTAATCAAAACAATTGTCCCTTGACATCATTAGGAACCTTGGGATGACAACAATAGATGCTTATATCAGCATATGACACAAAAACACATGATTCAACTTTCAACGAGGTTAAACAACATCTTATGTGAATAGAAGCTAATACTTATAGGAATGAATATGAAGGAATACATATGATATATGAATATTGTATTAAACACAGATGCAATATTTGTAGACGACAGGACGAAATCCAGATGTCAATTTTTTTTCCAATTGTTCACAATGCGCCACCTGTGACTTTAAACAAACATGACGTCACACTCTTCACGCTTCAGTCTCGTGAGGGCGCGCTTCTGTGTGCACGTTTATATAAAAGTTAGTGATCTTAGTTTAATAATTCACTTTAAGATCAGTGTTTTCAGAGGTAATATGTTGATATGTTCAGTCGTGTTTGCTCTATTGTTAGCTGTAGCATCTTTAGCTAACGGAACGATGATAAAACGGTTAAAGTAATAAAATGATGCACACACAGTGATTCTTAAGTATAAGAAGTCGGTTGATATGTAACAATGTGTAATATTAAACTAGGATACAATTGTTATTTATGTTTATTCTCACAGTACATAATGATTAGCATTAAACTGACAGAAATGCATCAGTTTGATATTATTTCTATGATGTCAGTAATATAAAGTTATTCCATGTCTTCTGTTTTCACGAAAATTTAAATGTAGTAAATAACCTCAGATAACTTAAATAGTGTTTTAAGCTCATTTTAACATTCGGCGCTTTTGAAACATTCGGCGCTTTTGAAACATTCGGCTCTTTTGAAACATTCGGCGCTTTTGAAACATTCGGCTCTTTTGAAACATTCGGCTCTTTTGAAACATTCGGCTCTTTTGAAACATTCGGCGCTTTTGAAACATTCGGCTCTTTTGAAACATTCGGCGCTTTTGAAACATTCGGCGCTTTTGAAACATTCGGCGCTTTTGAAACATTCGGCTCTTTTGAAACATTCGGCTCTTTTGAAACATTCGGCGCTTTTGAAACATTCGGCTCTTTTGAAACATTCGGCTCTTTTGAAACATTCGGCTCTTTTGAAACATTCAGCTCTTTTGAAACATTCGGCTCTTTTGAAACATTCGGCTCTTTTGAAACATTCGGCGCTTTTGAAACATTCGGCTCTTTTGAAACATTCGGCTCTTTTGAAACATTCGGCGCTTTTGAAACATTCGGCTCTTTTGAAACATTCGGCTCTTTTGAAACATTCGGCTCTTTTGAAACATTCGGCTCTTTTGAAACATTCGGCGCTTTTGAAACATTCGGCTCTTTTGAAACATTCGGCGCTTTTGAAACATTCGGCGCTTTTGAAACATTCGGCGCTTTTGAAACATTCGGCTCTTTTGAAACATTCGGCTCTTTTGAAACATTCGGCGCTTTTGAAACATTCGGCTCTTTTGAAACATTCGGCTCTTTTGAAACATTCGGCTCTTTTGAAACATTCGGCTCTTTTGAAACATTCGGCGCTTTTGAAACATTCGGCGCTTTTGAAACATTCGGCGCTTTTGAAACATTCGGCTCTTTTGAAACATTCGGCTCTTTTGAAACATTCGGCGCTTTTGAAACATTCGGCTCTTTTGAAACATTCGGCTCTTTTGAAACATTCGGCTCTTTTGAAACATTCGGCTCTTTTGAAACATTCGGCGCTTTTGAAACATTCGGCTCTTTTGAAACATTCGGCGCTTTTGAAACATTCGGCTCTTTTGAAACATTCGGCTCTTTTGAAACATTCGGCTCTTTTGAAACATTCGGCTCTTTTGAAACATTCGGCTCTTTTGAAACATTCGGCTCTTTTGAAACATTCGGCTCTTTTGAAACATTCGGCTCTTTTGAAACATTCGGCGCTTTTGAAACATTCGGCTCTTTTGAAACATTCGGCGCTTTTGAAACATTCGGCTCTTTTGAAACATTCGGCTCTTTTGAAACATTCGGCTCTTTTTTAACATTCGGCTCTTTTGAAACATTCGGCTCTTTTGAAACATTCGGCGCTTTTGAAACATTCGGCTCTTTTGAAACATTCGGCTCTTTTGAAACATTCGGCTCTTTTGAAACATTCGGCTCTTTTGAAACATTCGGCTCTTTTGAAACATTCGGCTCTTTTGAAACATTCGGCGCTTTTGAAACATTCGGCTCTTTTGAAACATTCGGCTCTTTTGAAACATTCGGCGCTTTTGAAACATTCGGCGCTTTTGAAACATTCGGCGCTTTTGAAACATTCGGCTCTTTTGAAACATTCGGCTCTTTTGAAACATTCGGCTCTTTTGAAACATTCGGCTCTTTTGAAACATTCGGCGCTTTTGAAACATTCGGCGCTTTTGAAACATTCGGCTCTTTTGGTTTGGCTCCCTTAGATGAGCCGGGTCTTACGGTTCCCAAGTGACTCTTAATTATTACCATCTTATATGTTAGCCCAATTATCAAGTTTGAATGCTTTCACTATTGTTAAGCATTTTTATGATGTTTTTCATATAATAATTATTTTTAGATTTTTTTTATTACAAAATACACAATTCCTAAAAAAAATGTTTTGATAAAACTTCAATTGAACAATTGAACATAGAACCACTGCAAACAAATCAAATAAATGCAAAAGTCTTAACATGTAAGTTATCGTTCACCCAAAAATGAAAACTTTGTCATCATTTGCTCACCCTCATGTCATCTCATACCTGTACAAATTAGAAAGATATTTGTAAGGATGTTAGAAATTTTAAATTCTGTGACATCATTGACTGAAAATTGCAAACATTCTTACAAATATATTTATTTTAAAACAACATGTGGGTGAGTAAATGATAACAGAATTTTCATTTTTAAGTGAACTATCCCTTTAAGACACTTCATTTAGAAATATTAGATGCCTCAGCTTGGATGGGCTGATGCGACTTCTCCCGCTTCATGGATGGGTGCAATCTTCAATGTCATTGAAGCTGCTTCTTTTTAGTTTTTCGCTAATCTTTTACAACACGCTTGCACTTAAATCCGGCTCCCCCGCCTCTCTATGAAGCCCTGTGTACCTGGCCTGTACCACGAGAGTCGCAATCATCGGAGCTTGTTCCCCCTTCCTTCTTGCACATAGTAATTATCCTAATCTGTCCTCCAATGTGATTGGCCGCATGGTGTGCCCATTCAAATAAAGTCCCGCCCCTATCTTCGGCTAAAGGTTTGGGTCTCTCTGATGTCAATCGGCTATTCTCGTTCGCCACAAAGAATCGGCTTATAAACACGAATAGCTACATCGATTTAATCACGAAATTGGATTTGCGATTAATTGTGCGGCCCTAGCATTCACCCACATCCCTCAAAGATCACATAAAGACACGTGATGTAACGTACTGCAATGTGCAGTTTTATTTTGGTCGTGAAAATAGGGTTTATCACCTCATGTAACCACAACCCCACAAATATATGTCAGTTCGTGGTATGATTCGACTAAGTAACGCTAAGAAATTGCCGTAATGGCATTTTCTGTTCCCGGGCGTTTGTAAGTTAATCATCAGAACAAGAGAAACTATTACACTCCCGACAAACAGCGATCGCGAGCCTCGGACTAGTGAATCGATGGAGTAAACACTTGTACTATTGTAAGTTAGTGTATGTGAACCTTTGAAGATGGTGACTCTGCTTAAGTTACTCTTAAGCTTCAAAAAGGACGAACTATTATGAACCCAACGTAAAAGTTTTCATGCACTGCATCTGTCTGTCCTTGACTCACTTAACGAATCAAGCTTGATATAGGATATGGAAAATAATTAGTAATAAGTAATTCAACTGTTTTTTATCAGCACACGTGTGTACAATGACAGTCACTCTTTCCAAAATGTTCCAAAGTTTTCATTATTCTTCATCATCACAAGATGATAGTCAATTTTTTTTGATTAAATGTATTTAGCTGGAGACGGTGAGTTACTCGCTGAGTGTAGCTGAACTTATTAGAAGTACTGGAAGCTGTCTGAATGTTGTGCGTCTTCATACGCAACAACTCTTTTTAAACCTCTGATTTAACTGTAAACTGTTGGATGGATGCAACGCACTATATGTTAAACATGTAACATATTAATTTTGTTTATTTCAGAAATTATGGAAGTGAATGATGCAGATGGGAAACATCATAATGTGAAAAAAATAATGCTGAATGTTTCAAGAAAAGGAATTCTGAGAACAGAAGATAGAAAGCGTGGAAAGAGATTCTCAGAAGCTGGAAAGATGAAAACTCTCAGTGAAGAAAAACCATTAGCATGTGATCAGTGTCAAAAGAGTTTTCCAGGTGAAGCACATCTTAAGAGACACATAAAAAATCACACTGTAGAGAAACTCTTCACATGTCAACAGTGTGGAAAGAGTTTTTCAGGCACTGGTGACCTTAAGCTTCACATGAGAGTTCACACTGGAGAGAAACCATTTACATGTCATCAGTGCAAGAAGAGTTTTAGATCTCGCGGTCAGCTTAAGAGACACATGATAATTCACACTGGAGAGAAACCCCACGCCTGTGATCAGTGTGGAAAGAGTTTTGCAAATGCAGAGAACCTGAAGACACACATTAGATCTCACACCGGAGAGAAACCATTTGCTTGTGATCAGTGTGGAAAGAGTTTTACAAGTGGAAATTACCTAAGGAACCACATGAGAATCCACTCTGGAGAAAAAACATTTTCATGTCATCAGTGTGAGAAGAAGTTTGGATATGAAAGTACACTCAAGTTACACATGAGGATTCACACTGGAGAGAAACTATACACATGTGATCAGTGTGGAAAGAGTTTTACAGTTGCATCACAACTCAAGATACACGTGAGAGTTCACACTGGAGAGAAACCCTTCATGTGTCATCAGTGTGAAAAGAGATTTTCAAGTATTGGCAGCCTTAAGAATCACTTGGGAACTCACAGTGAAGAGAAAGCGTTTGCATGTCATCATTGTGAAAAGAGCTTCAGAACTGGCAGTCAACTTCAAGAACACGTGACAGTTCACACAGTAGAGAAACCGTTCCCATGTCAGCAGTGTGAAAAGTGTTTTTCAAGTACCGGAGCCCTTAAGAAGCACATGAGAGTTCACACTGGAGAGAAACCCTTCATGTGTCATCACTGTGAGAAGTGTTTCCCAACTACCAGTGGCCTTAAGAGACACATGATGACTCACACTGGAGAAAAACCCCACTCATGTGATCAGTGTGGAAAGAGTTTTACAAGTAGAAATTACCTAAGGAACCACATGAGAATCCACACTGGAGAAAAAACATTTTCATGTCATCACTGTGAGATGAAGTTTGGACATAAAGGTACACTTAAGAGACACATGAGAGTTCACTCTGGAGGGAAACTATACACATGTGATCAGTGTGGAAAGAGTTTTACAGTTGCATCACAACTCAAGATCCGAGTGAGAGTTCACACTGGAGAGAAACCCTTCATGTGTCATCAGTGTGAAAAGAGATTTTCAAGTACCGGAGCCCTTAAGAAGCACATGAGAACTCACACTTCAGAAAAACCATACATGTGTCATCACTGTGAGAAGTGTTTCCCAACTACCAGTAACCTTAAGAGACACATGATAACTCACACTGTAGAAAAACCTTACTCATGTGATCAGTGTGGGAAGAGTTTCAGAGATAAAGGTCACCTTCAGAGACACATGAGAGTTCACACTGGAGAGAAACCCTTCACATGTGATCAGTAGGGGGACCACCATCCAACACACCAAATGTGGTCACAAAGGTAATACGTTTGTGGGGGACACCACTGAAAGGCAGCTTAAAACTAATGTTATAATGTCATGAAAATATAAGCTATATCTCTTCCTTTTAGCTCATTTTAAGCTTTTATCAACAGGCTCCAAGGTGCTAAGAAATTTTGCATTTATAAAATATTAGCCTTCAAAACTGACAGTCTGGTTCGCACATTTATTGACTTCCAGAGACCCACATTCGCAGTCTGTGCACTTGACCACTTATTTCCTGTATTTGATCCAAGTGTTCTAGTGGGCATGAAGAATCTAAGTGAGCAGTTATTATTTCTTACCTGGGACACGGTTTTGTTTTGATCGTGCGCCCTCTAGCGGCGTTTTTTTTACAAACTGTAGCTTTAACAAGTGCCGATATAACTCGCGAAACCCCGGCAAACAGTCATCCAGAATATGATGCATGATAGCCCTGAATACTGCTCAGAAGAAAGAGTGCGTTTAGTGTGTGTTAAGGTAACTGCACTTTGGCATTTGTTAAATATGGGACAGACTTGTGCTCTCAAGTGGCCAAGACAGCAAGTGGGGGTATTATGACAAAGCTGTAATGTCCTACATGATGAATCACCGGGTAGCGAATAGTGGTGGAAGAAGTGTAACTTCATTGTTTGTAACTGTGAATCGTCACTTGTCTCACGTTATGATTATGATCATCATGTCTTTAAAACCAGAAATGACTTCAGTTGAGGTTTGAGAGACAGGGTCACATATAAGTGAGTGAGTTTACATGCATCTTAAGCCCATCGCACATTAAGTCTGAAATTTGCGTCCAAAATTCCCGCACGTTAAAAAATAAGTACGACATCACCTTGTATCAATCACATCTACACACAAACTCCGATATTTTTTGCCCGTTGTGGGGACGTGACCAGAAAATCAGGAGATAATGCTTGCATTTCTACAAAACTTCTTTATTTTAAATTGCCATACACCATAGCTGACCCTCCTCACGGAGAGGCCCAGCCAGCCTTCCCCAAACACACAGAGAGGCAGCCTTTTCTACCCAGATGATCAAACCAATTTACATAAATGGGTGACAATTGAAGGTCATGTACATAAACAGTAAAAGTAAACCATAATAAACAAACAAGTTAAATAAATGATTTACAGCAAAGTAAATTATATATACTTCACAATAAATAAAAATAATACCCAAAGCAAAAACAAGAATAAACAATTTACACAACCCATAACACAAACCCCCTTCAAACTTGATAAATGAACCAAGCCTACATTACCCATAATTACTGAGCATCAAATAAAAAGGGAAACAGGAAAGCCGCACACCCTCTTAGACCCCGCCCTCCAGAACCATGCTGCAGCCATGAACCCAGAGTCAAAGGTATGAGAATTAACAACTTCTAAATAAAGTACAGAAATGAAAACGACTTGTGTCTTCCTTCCAATCTAATGTGCACCTTAGACTAGAAAAAGAACAGAAAACATTTCCAATAAATGAACCCCTTAAACATGTAAACAAAATGATAACCCACTCATTACCGAGGGTGATGTGAAATCTTCACACCCGTCATAAAAAAAATTGTGTTGCGTGTAAACGCCTTTACTGGGTTTCTCTCAGTTTTGTTTATGTGCGCATGTCTGACAGCGCAATAGTAAAAGTCCTAAACGGAAGTAATTGTAAAATAGCGCATTAAAGTCCCCTCTGTCATCATGCAGTTGATGTAGAAACGTCAGAATGAAGAGCTATTGTTACATATTCAGGTACTTCGGACATAAGAGATATAAAAGTACAGCTTCTCACTTTTTTCCCGCTTCATTTTTAATGTCTAGATAGATTAGTCACTGCACGCGAGAAACCCGGCAAGTCTCAAACGTCCCTGTAAACGTTGTTTTTCTGCGTAGCCCGTTATTACTTTGCATGTAAACATGTTCCTTTTCAAGATGATTTTTGATAGATATCCGTTTATTTTGTGCATGTAAACGCACTCAGTAACCCAATTTTATTGGGATGGGAAATATAATAAGATACGAAATGGGAAATAGATTTCTTAAAAGGCACTTTGTCATGAATTACTTGCCCTCAAGGTGACACATATTAAGATCGTTTTGAAGAGATCCAGGAACTTTCTGACTCCTAGATATTAATAAAACCATGCTTCAAAGCACTTAAAGTGAGTAATGACATCATTCAAATAGTCCACATCACTTCAGTGGTTGAGCTCGAATTATATAAAGTGACGAGGAGACGTTTGTGTGAAATCAAATAAAAACACACAATATATTCAACTACAATCTGACTTCTGTGTTAGTTTCCAGCGCGTGTTCACGAGAGCATCATGGGTCAACACTGCATGTGTGTGTAATGTGTTAATGTGTGAAGTATGGATAACACACAATGAAATGAACACAACAAGTGTAAACCCTTGGGATCACTGCAGACAAACACGAGTGAAAACCACCAGAGATTTTGATTCATTCTCCTACTGAAGTTAAACTGACGACTTGATGTCTATACACATACAGTTGATTATTATGGAGAGAGGATGAGATCTTCATCATTATGGGATGGATAAAGTGTGCACACAGCTAGAACCCGGCGTTGTGTGTTGTACAGTGTTGGGCGTAGGACTTGTGCTACATTACTGCAGGCTTTAAACAAACTCTTCTCTCTGAACTCATGAGAGGAGAGACGCTTTACATCCTGCTACAGTTTTATTATTCATCTACTGTGTTAGATTACAGCTGTTTATATTGTTATATGTGAGATTAATGAAGACGTTTTTCATTTATTTATTTCTCTACATTCAGGTGGAGCGCAGATGGAGAGAGTTATATGGTTTGATGTAAACAAATGGACGACTGTGAAAGTCAAAGACTCTGCACGTTCTCAGTTCACTGAAACTATTGAAGATATTATTAAAAGAAGAGATTTTGAGTTTGTCTAATCCAAATGATTGATAAAATAAAGTTTCTCTAGTTCTCGAGTTATTGAATTATTTATTCTGAACATTTTCTTTTAGTTATTGAACAAAAGCCAAATGTTGAGAACAGTTTTATAAAATCGTTATTAATCAAATTTGACAGTTATTCGCTTCGATATCTGCAATAATTTACTCTATTTTAATTTCAGAGTTCAAAGTCTTTAATTATATAATAAATGAGGATATGAGCTAATTCTTCAGAAAGAACACAAAGAAAGCCTTCTGAGCTGGCATAGTTGCAAGTCGTGCGTCATCAGAACAAAGTGTTCAACGCACCACTGTTTCAGTGTAAAAACATTTTGTGATGCTGAACTCCACCCTGATGCGACACCTAAAATAAGTGACAAACATGTAATTCATGTGGTGTTTCTAATTATGTTATAAAAGCAGTTTTACAAAATACTTAACCTATCTCTTACACCAATATAATGTGCAACACTTTTTTCAAAAATTTTCCTTTTTTCAAATTAAACATTTATAATCAATGTTCTTGTGTAAATAAGACATAGTGTTGTGTAGTTTAGTTGGTCTTTTACTAGTTTAATATAATAAATACAACTATATATATATATAATTGTTGATGGGTCGACAAAGAACCAATCCCAGATTTAGACGTTAACAATTTATACCCAATGAAAACTATTGCTATGTATCATTTAGTTTCATTCAAAAGTTGATTCTGACATTCTTGGTCTCCTGTTGCTCAGTGGGAAAAATTCAAGAAGCATTTTTTCACATCAGTGTTAATAGAGCTGTTAAAAAACTTCATTATTCCAGACTGATAGTTCTCTTTTCACCTCATTCATTATGATAATACCTTAAACACGTAAATTGAGACAGAGATTAGACATTTGTGTTTGAATAGACTGTGACAAGATGTAAGATTTGATCATTCATTTTAAAATCTTCAAAAATGTGTCATTTAAAAAAACGATATCAGTTACAAGTTAGTTAAGCCTCCAAATGTTAAAAAGGCTTTTGATTTGGACTGTAGTCATGAATGAAGTGAAGCGTCTACTGTCACTTTAACAAACATGACGTCACACTCTTCACGCTTCAGTCTCGCGAGGACGCGCTTCTGTGTGCACGTGCAGAAAGTTCGTCAGAGTTTCATACACAAGTGAGTGATGTTAGTTTAATAATTCACTTTAACATCAGTGTTTAAGTGTTTATATGATGATGTTTAAATGTGTCGTTTAATATGTTCAGTCGTGTTCACTCTATTGTTAGCTGTAGCATCTTTAGCTAACTGAACGATGATAAATACTCTTAAAGTAATAAAATGACGCACACACAGTGATTCTTGAGTAAAATAATTCAGTTCATGTGTAATATTAAACATTAATACAATTGTTTAATGTAGAACTGAGTTATTTATGCTTATTCTCACAGTATGTAATGATTAGCATTAAACTAATTTGACAGAAATCCATCAGCTGAGGTTATTTCTATGATTATGTCAGTAATATAAAGTTATTTCTATGATTATATCAGTAATATAAAGTTATTTCTATGATCGTGTCAGTAATATAAAGTTATTTCTATGATTATATCAGTAATATAAAGTTATTTCTATGATCGTGTCAGTAATATAAAGTTATTTCTATGATTATATCAGTAATATAAAGTTATTTCTATGATCGTGTCAGTAATATAAAGTTATTTCTATGATCGTGTCAGTAATATAAAGTTATTTCTATGATCGTGTCAGTAATATAAAGTTATTTCTATGATTATGTCAGTAATATAAAGTTATTTCTATGATTATATCAGTAATATAAAGTTATTTCTATGATCGTGTCAGTAATATAAAGTTATTTCTATGATTATGTCAGTAATATAAAGTTATTTCTATGATTATATCAGTAATATAAAGTTATTTCTATGATTATATCAGTAATATAAAGTTATTTCTATGATTATATCAGTAATATAAAGTTATTTCTATGATTATATCAGTAATATAAAGTTATTTCTATGATTATATCAGTAATATAAAGTTATTTCTATGATTATATCAGTAATATAAAGTTATTTATATGATTATGTCAGTAATATAAAGTCATTTCTATGATTATATCAGTAATATAAAGTTATTTCTATGATTATATCAGTAATATAAAGTTATTTCTATGATCGTGTCAGTAATATAAAGTTATTTCTATGATTGTATCAGTAATATAAAGTTATTTCTATGATCGTGTCAGTAATATAAAGTTATTTCTATGATTATATCAGTAATATAAAGTTATTTCTATGATCGTGTCAGTAATATAAAGTTATTTCTATGATTATATCAGTAATATAAAGTTATTTCTATGATCATGTCAGTAATATAAAGTTATTTCTATGATCGTGTCAGTAATATAAAGTTATTTCTATGATTATATCAGTAATATAAAGTTATTTCTATGATTATATCAGTAATATAAAGTTATTTCTATGATCGTGTCAGTAATATAAAGTTATTTCTATGATTATATCAGTAATATAAAGTTATTTCTATGATTATATCAGTAATATAAAGTTATTTCTATGATTATATCAGTAATATAAAGTTATTTCTATGATTATATCAGTAATATAAAGTTATTTCTATGATTATATCAGTAATATAAAGTTATTTCTATGATCATGTCAGTAATATAAAGTTATTTCTATGATTATGTCAGTAATATAAAGTTATTTCTATGATTATATCAGTAATATAAAGTTATTTCTATGATTATATCAGTAATATAAAGTTATTTCTATGATCATGTCAGTAATATAAAGTTATTTCTATGATCGTGTCAGTAATATAAAGTTATTTCTATGATTATATCAGTAATATAAAGTTATTTCTATGATTATATCAGTAATATAAAGTTATTTCTATGATCGTGTCAGTAATATAAAGTTATTTCTATGATCGTGTCAGTAATATAAAGTTATTTCTATGATCGTGTCAGTAATATAAAGTTATTTCTATGATTATATCAGTAATATAAAGTTATTTCTATGATTATATCAGTAATATAAAGTTATTTCTATGATCATGTCAGTAATATAAAGTTATTTCTATGATTATATCAGTAATATAAAGTTATTTCATGTCTTCTCTTCTCATGAATATTTCTATGTAGTAAAGAATATCAATCATAGTAAGAACTCATAAATAGTGTAAAGTTAGATGACGTGATTAAAATAACTGTCATGTTTATATCAGTCAATGCTTTTATAAATGAACTGTATTATTTGTGTCTTTATTAATTGTAAATATTGTGTTTTTGTTTAGAATCACATGGACTTGTGTATCATCAAGATCTGATGAATTAAAAATTCCTTCAGTTGTGAACGGAGGCTTTGTGAGCGCTCACTATCCACCAGAGCTTCATAGTCTAGTTTACACCAAAGTAATAAACAGATGAATATTTATCTGGAACAATAAAAGCCTGAAACACAAGACTCCAGTGTGAAGCTTTTACTGACAATTTGTGTCTAACATCTCCTGTTCACACCCGACAGTGATTGACACGTTCAGTGAAGCTCCTCCTACAGCAATCCACCAATACATGTGAATAAATCACTTCAGGAGTTCTTCATACTGTTACTGGAGGAGAAGAAGCTTGAGAACATGAGAGATCCAGAACTATACAGAATGAAAGATGAAGATACTGAGGAACAAAGAGGTTGGTGTCTGTTTTTAATCTTTATTATTGACAGTTGAGGAATAATGCAGCTTTCATTTAATCAATTAGTGGCTGTAGTTCAGTCATATAAACAGAAAATGAGCATTGAGGAAACACAGGGGTGAGTGCACTAAAATATATGATGTGGTAATAACTTTCTTTATACAAAATCTGGAATAGATTTAATAGAATCATATTCAAAACAAATGAGTCCGTTCTTAGTCAACTCAACCAGTTCCCTGCTCAATTTTCTTTTAATATACTTTTACAAAAGCAAGACAAAGCTGTATTGGGGAGGGGGCGTGGTCAGCTCGAAATGCATTTTCAAGTCCACATTGAATTTTGCAACGTCCAACGCTCTGTGTAAATGAAAATACAATCCCAAATGTTGAACCTGTTAATGCACTTAGGGAAAATAACATTTGAATGATCATCTGCTACACTCTTAAACATACATAATCAATCCTGGGAATGCATTTTCATTTTGCAAAGTAAAGAGCGTTAAAAATATCCATTTAAATAACATATTAAAAGAAGTGTAAGGACTGACAAGTGTAATTGATGTTATTGAATTTTATTTTGTACCTCATGTTGCACATATGTTATTTAAAATGTATATTTAAATACACAATTCATTTTACATACTAGATTGCCATTTTGCGTATTGCTTTTCAAATTGGAAATTGCTACCAGTATGATTGCATATAATTCCAACCCCGCATAATCTCTGTTACTAATTCCAAACCATCACACCTGTTAAATATGCGCTGAGCTGCTTCTGTGAAGTTATTAGTGAGAAATAATGAGGCAGAACGAATGAAAGAGAAAGAAGGCATCTCACAGAGAATGTGTCATTCCCATTACACCGTGGTACTGTCAATTGTTTTAATTTGTAAACATGTGCTTGTTTACAGTAGTAAGTTCTCTCTCTCTCTGTGTATGGTGGGTCGCAACCAGTTTGTTAAGATGCATACCGCCACCTACTCGCTGCGCTGTGTGAGTTTTACTCTTAGCCTAGTGCTAAGTGGCGGAGTGATACAAACGGTGAAGTGGTTCCCGTGATGATATTGGTGGAATATCACATGGCTCTCAGCCAATCAGATTCGAGAACCAGAAAGAACTGTTGTATAAAATCTTACAACTGCAAGTTGTTTAACATTTAACTTTGTTTATTTCAGATGTGATGGAAGTGAATCAAGAAAGTGAAGCTGAAGCTGAAGTGAATGATGCTGATGGGAATGTGAAAACAATACAGAATTTTTCACATAAAGGAACTCTCAGAACAAGAGACAAAACCTGTGGAAAGAGTTTCACAGAAGTTAGACAGAAGAGAACTCACAGTGGAGAAAAATCATTCGCGTGTGATCAGTGTGAGAAGAATTTTATATACGAGAGTGTCCTTCAGAGACACATGAGAAGTCACACTGGAGAGAAACCATACATGTGTCATCACTGTGAGAAGTGTTTCCCAACTAACGGTGGCCATAAGAGACACATGAGAACTCACACTGGAGAAAAACCTTACTCATGTGATCAGTGTGAAAAAAGCTTTAAAACTAAAGGGGAACTTAAGCAACACATGAGAGTTCACACTGGAGATAAACCCTACAAGTGTGATCGGTGTGAAAAGAGTTACACAAGTAAAGGTGTCCTTAAGGTACACATGAGGATTCACACTGGAGAGAAACCATACACGTGTGATCAGTGTGGAACAAGCTTTAAAACTAAAGGGTATCTTAAGGGACACATGAGTGTTCACACTGGAGATAAACCCTACAAGTGTGATCGGTGTGGAAACAGTTACACAAGTAAAGTCGTCCTTAAGGTACACATGAGGATTCACACTGGAGAGAAACCACATGCATGTCTTCATTGCGGACAGAGTTTTGGAACCTTAAGGAACCTTACTTTACACACAAGAGTTCACACTGGAGAGAAACCGTTCCCATGTCAGCAGTGTGAAAAGTGTTTTTCAAGTACCGATACCCTTAAGAAGCACATGAGAAGACACACTGGAGAGAAACCATACATGTGTCATCACTGTGAGAAGTGTTTCCCAACTACCAGTAACCTTAAGAGACACATGATGACTCACACTGTAGAAAAACCCCACTCATGTGATCAATGTGGAAAGAGTTTTACAAGTACTGCTGCCCTTCAGGAACACATGAGGATTCACACTGGAGAGAAACCATACACTTGTGATCAGTGTGGAACAAGCTTTAAAACTAAAGGGTATCTTAAGGTACACATGAGGATTCACACTGGAGAGAAACCACATGCATGTCTTCAGTGCGGACAGAGTTTTGCAACCTTAAGGAACCTTACTTCACACACAATAGTTCACACTGGAGAGAAACCGTTCCCATGTCATCTGTGTGAAAAGTGTTTTTCAAGGACCGGAGCCCTTCAGGTACACATGAGAAGTCACACTGGAGAGAAACCATACATGTGTCATCACTGTGAGAAGTGTTTTCCAACTACCAGTGGCCTTAAGAGACACATGATGACTCACACTGGAGAAAAACCTTACTCATGTGATCAGTGTGGGAAGAGTTTCAGAGATAAAGATTACCTTCAGATACACATGAGAGTTCACACTGGAGAGAAACCCCACTCATGTGATCAGTGTGGAAAGAGTTTTACAAGTACTGCTGCCCTTCAGGTACACATGAGAAGTCACATTGGAGAGAAACCATACATGTGTGATCACTGTGAAACAAGCTTTAAAACTACAGGGGAACTTAAGGGACACGTGAGAGTTCACACCGGAGAAAAAACAATTCTGTGTCATCAGGTGTGAGAAGTATTTTAGATATGAAAGTCATCTTAAAACACACATGAGGATTCACACTGGAGAGAAACTGTACATGAGATTGGTGTTAAAAGACTTTAACTTGAGAATCTAGCTTCAGAAGGCTCTCGTTCTAGAGCATTGTTTCTCAATCCTGATCCTCAGCGACCCCCCGACACAATATTTGAGAGGTCTCCCTAAACACTTGAACAAAAGAAAACATAAACTCAACAAAAGAAAGCTTCACGCTCCAATGCATTGTGGGTAACAGCATTGGTCAAAACACATCCATGACTCCCAGCATGCATTGCGCGATTAAGAAAAGATACCACTCAACTTTACTTTTGTCACCATTCTTGAGACTCAACCTTATTCTTGATGTCTGGAAGATTCAGGAATTCATTTTTAATCTCTTATATTTCTGCTCCTTTCTTGATAAATGCTATAACACAGATACAAATTAGGGGGAATTAAGTCTGACAAATGACATGACACACCAAAAATCAAGTGTTCATCATAAATGACTCTTGTTAAGAGTCTTAATGACTCTTCATAAATGATTAACTTGTTCAAGTGTTCAATAGGGAGACCTCTAAAATATTGTGTCGGGGGTCCCAGGGTACTGGAGTTGAGAACCACTGAGCTAGAGAACATCTTTTAACAGAGATCAGTAGAGTAAAAAGTTCACAAGATGCTTGCTAACCTCATTAAAAGTGCAGAAGACATTTTGTTATTTCCAGTTGTTTGTGAGTTTGATGTATAATCATAGAAATCCGAAATGTTCTAGTGAGGCCAGAGAATTTCATGAAATAAAACTTTAAACTGCTGATGAAAAATAAAGGCTGTGTATGTATTATAACATTTATGTTTATGTACATAATCTGCAAAATCATACTAATGCAATATCGCTCTTGTAGTCGTGAGATATGCAAGGGATGTCAATGAAAACCTCAATAAACGTGTAGAAAAACATTCTGACTTCAAGGGGCGGTTTCCCAGAGAAGGATTATCTTAAACCAGGACTAGGCCTTAGTTAAATGAGGATAATCAAGTTTTTTTTTAAAACATACTTCACAAAAAACATTACTGTGTGCATCTTGAGACAAAACAAGGCCAGTACTATATTTAAAGCTAAGTCAGTGCAAGTGGTTTTCGATCAAAACATCTCTCACATTTAAGTTAATTATAGACCATGCAGGCTTAAGCCCTGTACCAGAAACTGCCCCCAAGAGTTTGTTCAGAGTCACATACAATAAAGGTACATTACATACAGAGAGCTTAAAAAAACATTTTAATTATTTATGATCAACAACTCTCTTTTAAACATTCTTTTCAACCATTCTTTTATATCTGTATGAACTTAATAAACATGTATTCATGTCATGAACAACAGTCATTCTAAAGTGTCCTGAGACATTTACATCATCATGGGTGTTAATACAGCTTTCAGCCTTCTGATGATCTTCATCATTAACACATAGTTCTCTATTCACCTCATTCATTATGATAATATCTTAAGCTCTCGTGTAAATCGACACACTGTGAAGGATTTTTGTTTAAATTCTTTTGCAAACTTGTGATTTACAAACTAATGTAAGAATATTCATTTCTTCCATTGACGTAGGTGTGAGATTTCTATAAGTGTTTTACTGATTTATCTTTCTGAATAGAGCAGAACTGTGTTGTCATTCAGGTATAAATTCTAATTAACTTTTATTTTGAAGAGACTCTTAATTTGAAGGGCTTTCTCTCGTCTGAAATGTTGTTTTTGTGTGTAGTCTGAAGAGGTTAGCGGCATTTACTCCTTTACATTTCTGTGTCAGCATGTATTCAAAACTTTAAACGCCACAGAGGAAACGTCGTAAGTAAATACGTTTATAGTTGCTTTAATAAGTTAGCGATAAAAACGTATTATTTACAGTTGTGTAGCTGCAGTTGATACAATGCAGTGAGGACAACATAAGATCAGAGGTCAGTGAGAGGGTTTTAGTTAAACAAATTCTTCCAGAATGAATGATATCTTGTGTTATTGAGAAGAGAAGATGTGTCTGGCCTGTGAGATGTGGATAGAAATGAAACATAGCTTGTGAAGATGTGGACTGATGATGGGTGTGTTCACCTCTCTTCAGACTGATGATTGTCACTCTGTTCTGAGTTGATCCTGCTTGAAGCAAATCAATATTTTCAAAGACAAATCCTGTTCTCATGTCTAAGAAAAAGTTTCCACAACAAACACAGAATAAATGATTGTGTTTGAATAGATAAATGTAGGATAGAAAAGTTGTTAACCTTCCAAATGTAAAAGGGCTCATATGACACGGCTGAAACAAATATTATGGTTTATTTCAGATGTAACGCATGTGTAAACACGATTAAGCTTAACAACGCTGTATTCCACACACTGTGGATGTTTGTTTCTCCTCCTCTCTGAAACAGGCTGATTCATCACAAAACTCATGACTCTGAAAAGCGAGGTGTGCTCTGATTGGCCAGTTCACCTGTGTGTAGTTATTGGTGGAACACTGTGATTGACACGTTCAGTGAAGCTCCTCCTACAGCAATCCACCAATAAATGTGAATAAATCACTTCAGGAGTTCTTCATACTGTTACTGGAGGAGAAGAAGCTTGAGAACATGAGAGATCCAGAACTATACAGAATGAAAGATGAAGATACTGAGGAACAAAGAGGTTGGTGTCTGTTTTTAATCTTTATTATTGACACTTGAGGAATAATACAGCTTTCATTTAATGAATTAGTGACTGTAGTTCAGTCATATAAACAGAAAATGAGCATTGAGGAAACACAGGGGTGAGTGCACTAAAATATATGATGTGGTAATAACTTTCTATAAAGAAAATCTGGAAAGATTTCTTGAGAATTAAACTTCACAAATGTTGCCACTTATTTTGTATGTTTTGTAAAAAAAAGTTTGGAAATGAATCGCAATTAATATCACATAACATTAGTGTTTAAAAATACACTTTTAGATTCAAATGAAATCACATTAAATGAAGAAACATCATAAAGACTAAATATTAGTTAATATATTATTAATAATCCCTCTTAAAACTAACACAAAAGCACCACATTTATTGTGTTTCATCTGGAAGTATGATTATATATGAAAATTATTATTTTAGTGACTTGTCTTACTTTTCTAACAGATGTTTAGTGTCAGTTTATTAGGAAGTGACTGTTGACTACTAGTTGAATGGAAATGGTGCTTATTCGCAAATGTTCTCTGCAATATTTCAATTTTGCTTAACAAGCTAAATTCGCAAAATTGGAGAGAACTCAATTGATAACATTAACATACACATCAATAATGAGATTATTTCCAATAATCAGACTTAATCGCAGTAACATGACATCAGAACACATCTTTGCTCCTGTTTACATGGAAGTTTTATTAGTGAGATTATTTGCTATAACACATCACAACAAAGTGTCATACTATTAGGAGAGCACATAACCAGAGATGGACAGAAACTAAATTTCTGTCTTAAGTAGACTTTTTGAGTATCTGTACTATAAAGTCACTACATTTGAAAGACAAAAAGCATACTTTTTACTCCACTACATTTATAAAAGATCCAAAAGTATAAAGTTGTATCTATGAACATGGAAAATATAAACTCAAAAAATGTGTTTTAAGTTTAGAAACTGTTGAGTCCCTCCGCCTCTCACAGTGGTTCATCTCACCTGCGCATTGAGCAACACATTCAAGTCAGTTATGAACTCAGATCATCAGATGTTGTTGAACTCTGAACCAGCACAGGACACTGAAACATCAGGACTATTTAAAGGGAAAGAAATTAATCAGGGTCAGGTGTTGGGCATGAACTATTCACAAGCAATAACGAGACGAAAGGGCGGGAAACCCGGACGAAACTCAGATAGAGAGTATGAAGTTCCACAAGGCCCAAAACTTCTCTCTCTACATGAAACAAGGGATCCCGCCACGATGGGATCTTCCTAGGATCTTCCCACTGAACTAATGTGAACGTCGGCACTACTACACCGCTGAAAGCGCTCAAAGAAAACAAATAGAACAATAAAAGACGAAAAAAGTCACATTTTAAGTGTGGTGTAATAATCTTTTGTTTCAACTATGTGAATTTTTCTTTTCTTTGGTTCTTAGATTAACATGAGTGACATGATGATCGGGTTTATTTTGACAGCACTAGTTTTAACATTAATTATTGTTTATTTCAGATATGATGGAAGTGAATCAGGACAGTCAAGATGAAGTGAATGATGCTGATGGGAATGTGAAAACAATACAGAATGCTTCACGAAAAGTAACTCTCAGAACAAGAGACAAAACCCGTGGACAGAGTTTCACAGAAGTTGGACAAATGAGTACTCGCAGTGGAGAAAAGTGTGAGAAGACTTACAGAATTAAACAGCACATGAAAACCCAAACTGAAGAGAAACCATTCACATGTGATCAGTGTGAGAAGAATTTTACAACTAAAGCTCATCTTAAGACACACATGAGAATCCACAATGGAGGGAAACCCTTCACATGTGATCAGTGTGAGAAGAGTTTTAGATGTGAAAGACACCTTCAGATACACATGATGATTCACACTGGAGAGAAACCCTTCACATGCCTTCTGTGTGGAAACAGTTTCGGAAGGTCAAGTGACCTTAAGACACACATGAGAATTCACACTGGAGAGAAACCATTCATGTGTCATCACTGTGAAAAGAGTTTTTCAACTGCGGGGACCCGTACAAAACATTTGAGAACTCACACTGGAGAAAGACCATACACATGTGAACAGTGTGGAAAGAGTTACAAAGATAAAAGTTACCTTCAGGTACACATGAGGATTCACACTGGAGTGAAACCATACCCATGTGATCAGTGTGAAAAGAGTTTTACAACCTCAAGTGATCTTAACTCACACATGAGAATTCACACTGGAGTGAAACCATACCTATGCCAACAGTGTGACAAGAGTTTTACAGTTAAAGTAAGCCTTCAGGTACACATGAGGATTCACAATGGAGTGAAACCATACGCGTGTGAACAGTGTGGAAAGAGTTTTATAAGTGTAAGTAACTTTAGGAGACACACAAGACTTCACACTGGTGTGAAACTTTATGCTTGTGATCAGTGTGGACAGAGTTTTTCATGCATGGGTAACCTGAAGAGACACATGAGATCTCACACTGGAGAGAAACCCTTCACATGCCTTCTGTGTGGAAACAGTTTCAGATATGAAGCTGACCTTAAGACACACATGAGAATTCACACCGGAGAGAAACCATTCACTTGTGATCAGTGTGGAAAGAGTTTTAGATGTACCAGTACCCTTAGGAGACACATGAGAACTCACGCTTGAAAAAACATTGACATGCTTTCTGTGTGGAAAAAACTTGTCCTCAAGAAACACATGCAGGGGCGCTGCCAGGAATTTTGGGCCCCATGATAAAAAATCTAATTGGGCCCCCTGTCCTAACTGTCCCATCAATAGCTTTACATAACTCTAATTAAAGGCTTGCAACTGTCTTGCTTCTTGTAGTTCAATACTAGTACTACCACAATATTTACTGCTGGTGATTTGTACCTGTATGCAAGTCTAGTATGCAGTTCACTATTTGATGCAAGATGAAAAGCAACCATAAAAAATGTGCTGAAGGCTATCTTTTACTGTCTCAATGTATTTTTTATTGTAAAATTTGACAAAATGGAAAATTATTTAAACATAATTATTATAAATATTATGTTAAAGTTTTTAAAAAAGAAGAGAGAACAAATTTAAATATATATACATTTTTCAATCAAAATAAATTAACATCATCCTCTCAAAACAATGAAAACAGCAGATTACCTAGCTGCACTTATATTAATATGAATATCTTGCTAAACGTTTCCCTGCACTGATTAAATCGTGATTAAATGTAGGCTACACTAGTCTATTGCTAGCTAACTTTCACTTTCACAATAGTTCAGACCCAGAGCCATTGCCAGTTCTTAATTTGTTCGACCGGCGAGACCTTTAAGAACCGGTTGCTTTTCCACAGGCTAGAGAGCCAATACAGAGCCATGTGTCACGTCACCGGCACAACGGCATGAACAATGGCGAACGTTGTGTTGCATTGATGTTGGCTTTTGCGAGCCTAAAACGACATCCAAACATGGCGAATCCAACGTGGTCGAGCGGCTTGAAGTAACTTGTACAGACGGAGATTTCAAGCGATTTGAGCTAAGGCAGAATCAAACCATTTTATGCAGATACAGGGGGATCAATATGGATGTTTACTTTTGGTCAATGGGGATTTTTAACTTTTACTGCCAAAAACAAAGAGATCATTGATTTTATTGATTTGTTGATTTTATGTAAATATATATACTGAATGATGATGGTTTAATAATTTAATATTAGTTTTTACCTATTTTTGGGGCCCCTGTCAGTCATGGGCCCTTGGAATTGTCCTAACTTTTCCCCCCTATACGGCCCCCATGAACATATAAGAATCCATACTGGAGGAAAAAAACATGGGTATGTCATCAGTGTGTGAAGGTCAACTTATTTCAGCAGCATTGGAGTTCATATTGGAATTAAACATGTGTTGAAAGAGTATCCCATGTAAAGGTTTTTTTGAGACACATTTAAGAATTCACTCAGGAGTGAAACCATTCTTCTGTGTGTAAAGAGTTTGACAAGTAAAAACAGCTTCAGAATGCACTGGTGCTCAAACTCTGAAGAAGAGTCGCTTCATTGATGGGTTTGGTGAAAAGTTTATTTCAGCATCACATGTAAAGACTCGTAAAGGTGAAGTCTTGTGTATTGTTTGTGGAAAGGGTTTTTCAGAGCTGTTCTGTTTGTGCTTTGAGTGTAATTCAACCTTTTTCACTCATGTTCTGTGTTAAAAACCTAAAAACACTTGTGGTTTTCCGTCAATAATGACTGGCCTACAGAAAATAGCTTATAAATCACTCGTCACGCTGTATTTCCACGAAATATGTATTCAATCTGTTTGTTGTGTTATTTTCAAACTAATAAATCATAGACCTTATTCATCTAAGCTTTGATTATGTGTTTAGGGTGTTATACAATGGATTTTCTAAAATGCTGTCCCTCTTCTCACAAAACGCCTTGATTTCTTCTGTTCCATCCACACCATGAGCATTTTCCAGAAGTGAGTATCCCTATTCCCTACTCCCTTAGAAGGGCTGAGCCCTTGAAGTGATCTCTTTGAAGGGTGTAGGGCATTACGGTCTCTCGTGTATGCGTTTGAAGCTCCCTTCACAAACAGAATTGACTGGCTAATTGTCTGCATTACTGAATGACGGTTTACAGGTGGTTGGATATTAAATACAATGTATTGATAGAGATGAGTCAGGATTTCACCTTACCAGTTTGAGCCCGACTCTGACGAAGAAACATCCGAAGACGATAGTATATAATAGAATGATGATAATAGCTTGAACACTTAAAGTTCATAGCTCGATAAACAAACTGTAACACCCCAGAAATAACGGTACATGTTAACGTTAGCGTTATATGCATTAGCTAAACACAGATATAAGCGACACAAATATTTCTCATATTTCAAGTTCAGACAAAAATCAAAAGTCACACTTACAGGTTGTGATTTGGTGGAGCTAACAGGTCCAAATAAGTTTGGTATTTCCCCCTCTTTCAAGTTTAGTCGATAAACATATGCAAATCCTATTTCTAATGACAAAGACGCGGCTGTTAGAGACTCGTACTAGTTCACCTCTCGTTTGCGTGATTCAGAGTCGACTCCCTTTTTTACAAGCAAATAACTTTGTTCTTCATTCACCTTCAGACTTACAACATGGCAGACTGCTTACTTTCAATTACAGCAACATAACACACTGAATGAATTGTAATTTTCGTGATCTAATGTTACTTACTCTTTAAACTTACTTTCCTATAAACAAAATTATCTTTATACTATAGTTTTGTCTGTGATAAAAATGATAACATGCTTCGAAATGCGTAGCGAGAACTCCTAATAGAAGATCACATGATAACGAACAGAGCTCATTTCCTTGACCTGACCATTGCAAGTTCCTTTTCACCTTTCATAAATTCCGTTTGGAAAATGCCCAATATCATCGAGGCTTGGTGATGAGTATTTAATTGTTTAAATTAAATATTAAAAACGATTTTAACAACGTGACTGTTTGGTAGTTAGGACGTGCTCATTACGTCCCAGAAACGTTGTTTGGACGTCTTATTGGACAATTCTCCCGGAAAAGCATGCCAACGCGTTATCCAGTGAGCAAAAGAGCACGCCCACATGCAAGCTTGAGAGAAAGGGCGCACCCACACGTCATCTGGCCAGGGTGAGAGATGTTTTATTCAACATTTCCAAAATGCTTTTTTATTACTACACTCGTTTACATAAGCACAGGGTCCAAGATAAATACGTTTGAAATGCAAAAACTTTCAGTCCTTATTAAAAGAAAACAAGTTTACAAAGAGATCTAACATTAGGTGATAACATGACAAGTGATTTATATGTTTCTTTCTGTACACCAGTCACTTTTGACCAAGAACATCTAACAAGGTTGTTATGACCTAATTTATTTGGTTATTTCTGGAGTATTTATTTTCTAGAGCTTGTACCGCCACCTTGAAGTTGGTTTATGTTTTCGTGTTGGTGCGAAAGTTTTATAGATTGGCGTGTCAGCACATTCCCAAATGATACGTTGCCAGTGACCAATATGCCATTTTCCAGCTAATTTGATATCGTTTCGTTACCTGTTCGTTGCCAGACTCAGTGTTGTCTAATGTGAGGTGCGACTATTTACATTTTTTGGGACATTAAACAAGATACTTTGTTTTGCTATATTTGAGTTTTTGTGCTTAATGCACTTTTCTAGTTGATGTGTTAATTGATTCTTGTTTTAAGTGATCTTTACCATATAAGTTGTTGTTAACCACTTTATTGGAGGGAGTAGGGGGTTAGGCCACATTTCTTTTGCTGTGCAAATTTTAAGTTGTTTTTGCTTAGGGAGTTTGGGAAGTTCAGTTGTCTTTAAGTTTTATGTTTTCATTCTAGGGAATATTAGTGTATCAAAAATAGACATTTTTGTTTATTGTTTTGGCCTGGTCCCGCCCTGGAGATTTATCCCCAAATGTAAATAAAACCTTTTTATTATATTTGAAGTGTCTCTATTGTCTCTTACTTAGTGTTTTTTACTTAGCTTTCCTGTAGCTCAGTGGTAAGAGCATTCTATTAACAACGCAAGGTTGTGGGTTTGATCCCAGGGGATTGCAAATACCTTAACATTCTTGAATAAAATCATAGATTGACAGCTAAATAACAAAACCCTTTCACTCCTAACCTGTTGATAAAACGAACAACAGTTGCAAAGTAACCCATTTCAAGGGGAAAGCTTTAGACTTGACAACACAGACCGACTCGCTCTGTTCCAATATGACGGACAAACTACATATAGCGGCCCATAGCAACTGATGCTAATGCGACATCTAGTTGTTTATATCTTTGGTGATTACCTCCTGAAGGTGAACCTGGAACAGACCATATTTGACACAGCGACAGACATGTTATTTTTATAATTTTATTCAAACACATGGTCCCTCACATTTAACACAATATAGAGGATTTTATCAGATATTTATTGATAGAGATGAAGAGGAGATGTTCAGTCCAATCTAATAACATTAACCCGAACACAACATGAGGTTTAATGTGGTTTTATGTCTATGTGTTTTAATATGCTTAAAGTTAGATTGCTGAGTATTTTCTCAGAATGACTGGAGTCTTTCTGATATACAGTGTATCTCAGCCGATAGGAGTGCTGGTTTCTTCTCATTGTCCAATAACAAAAAGAGATGTTGTGCATGAAGCATCACTGAATGCCAAACATTTTATGAGAAAAGACACAATCAGATTTCATTATGTTTTAAGTTTGTGGTTCATTTATCATATATAATACATATTTTCACTGCTCCATGCATTTCTTTACACAGGCATGACTTTAATTTTCACAAAAGTGTTATATGAGAGATGTCATGGAGGGCTCAATAGTTTCAAACATTAGCACTGAAGCCCATTCATTTCACTTTTTCCCAAATGCATTTGCTGCTAAGTTAATAAAATACAGCTCTGTCAAACTGCTGTTCCATTTTAAGGATGTTTAAAAACAAAATATTATTTTTCCATTTGAAAGTGGAGTTTTGTGTGTGGTTGAGAGAATTTCAATGAAGACTGCTCAGTAAATAAATATGTCATCTACCCTCTCCCGGTATAAATGATATAATATAATGTCACACTAACTGCAGTTGGTTGCCTTGTTCATCAACATTCTTTGTGATGGATTTTCTTGCAGTCATTGATTATTTATTGATAAGTGATGTAAGCATTTGTTTTAAATCTTAACATAATTCAACATCGGGATGTACTGATGATCATAGAAGAATAAGAAACATTCTTACTAGTCTATTTAAACACACAAAACTACTTTAATACCCTCTAACACTCATCAGACTATAAATTTAATCAACAATAAGTGCATTTAATTGTTATTTTGTGAAAATTGTTGCTAATACAGCTGCTTTCACTGTTTGTACAGCTCAAATCCATTTTAAACAGTTTAAACTATTGAGAGCTCCCTGAACCACGTGACTATGCGTCAGCGAGATCAAAGTGTGATGCGACTCTGTTTTTCAACGCCTCTTAGCAGGGCTCTCAAGTTTTGAAGACAGGCAAGAGTGGCACCCCCCCAACCCCCCCCCAGAAGAAAATATCTGACACATGACACTGACTCATCATCTTCCACCTGCACCGTCTCCTCCTCTGTCTCCTCCCCTAATGTGCCTACCATTCTTGCCACCTTCTCTGGGCCAGCATCCTGTAACCTGCTCTTTTTGGGGGGCTTTCCTCTCAGGGTGAATGAAAGGATACTTAGTTGCCTTTTACCTGACATCTTTGAAAGACAGATGCAATGATTAATGCATCCATGGCCAGGATTATATAATATTAAAATATGACATGATTTTAAAAGTGACCTATAACATCGACTATGCAATGCACTTTAATTAATTTAGTGCTAATACAATTATTAAGCCTATTGGAGAGAGATATATTTATAATGTGACAATATGTCAGTCATCGTGTGATAACGAAAATATGACTAGGCCTAGACTAACGTTACTTGTTTTGAGCAGATGTTGTAAGTGAACAGGCTGTAAAACTGTTGGCTAAGTAACAGACACTCATGAAAAACTGATGCTAATTATCTGGGAAACATTCTCTAACAGCAGTCAAGTTGTCATTGTTTGTGTCAAACAAGTTGTGAATTTGTAGTAACAGGAGATCATTACTTACTTTGTGCTCAAAGTGATGCTCGGAGCTCCAGTGGTTTCCTCTGTGGGTGAACGAGGAAGATGGTAAACAATTCCAGGATGCTTTTTTTTCATTGGTTGTTGCGTTAAATCTTACCCAGATACAATAGTGATATTTTCTGATTGGCTATTGTGTAGCCTATTTCTTTTTTTTGATTGGCTGATAAGTGGCAGGCTCGATTAAAACTCCAGGGGAGACGCGCTTGATTCCTGCCAGTTTCCATAGTGAGAGCGGCGCGACCAGATCACTTTTGGGCGCTGCGGCATATTAAATGTATTATAAATAGTTTTTCTGCGTGAAAAATACAATGTGTGGCGGGAGTGCGTGACAAAAGACCGAAATGAGGGACACTTGAGAGCCCTGTCTTAGCAACCAAAAATGGTGTGAACAGTTTATATTTTTACCGTTTATATTATTTTGCAGCTTCTCTTAAGTACATAAATTGTAAAATAATGAAGGTTAATGTAATTGTTTATCCTGAAAGGTTTGTTGCATTTGTGACCTAACAGTAAAACACATCGATTAGTGTTAATAGAGCTTTCAGTATTGTGATGATGATCTTCATCATTAACACATCAATGTTGAGAAACCTCATTATTCCAGACTGATAGTTCTGTATTCACCTCATTCATTATGATAATATTTTAAGCTCTCATGTAAATTGACACACAGAATAGATTTTTGTGTTAGAATAGACTGTGACAAAACGCAAGATTTATATACTCCAGTTAAGCCTCCAAATGTTAAAAAGGCTTTTGATTTGGACTGTAGTCATGAATGAAGTGAAGCGTCTACTGTCACTTTAACAAACATGACGTCACACTCTTCACGCTTCAGTCTCGCGAGGACGCGCTTCTGTGTGCACGTGCAGAAAGTTCGTCAGAGTTTCATACACAAGTGAGTGATGTTAGTTTAATAATTCACTTTAACATCAGTGTTTAAGTGTTTATATGATGATGTTTAAATGTGTCGTTTAATATGTTCAGTCGTGTTTGCTCTATTGTTAGCTGTAGCATCTTTAGCTAACTGAACGATGATAAATACTCTTAAAGTAATAAAATGACGCACACACAGTGATTCTTGAGTAAAATAATTCAGTTCATGTGTAATATTAAACTTTAATACAATTGTTTAATGTAGAACTGGGTTCTTTGTGCTTATTCTCACAGTATATAATGATTAGCATTAAACTAATTTGACAGAAATCCATCAGCTGAGGTTATTTCTATGATCATGTCAGTAATATAAAGTTATTTCTATGATCGTGTCAGTAATATAAAGTTATTTCTATGATCGTGTCAGTAATATAAAGTTATTTCTATGATCATGTTATTTCTATGATCGTGTCAGTGATATAAAGTTATTTCTATGATCGTGTCAGTAATATAAAGTTATTTCTATGATCGTGTCAGTAATATAAAGTTATTTCTATGATCGTGTCAGTAATATAAAGTTATTTCTATGACCGTGTCAGTAATATAAAGTTATTTCTATGATCGTGTCAGTAATATAAAGTTATTTCTATGATCGTGTCAGTAATAAAAAGTTATTTCTATGATCGTGTCAGTAATATAAAGTTATTTCTATGATCGTGTCAGTAATATAAAGTTATTTCTATGATCGTGTCAGTAATAAAAAGTTATTTCTATGATCGTGTCAGTAATAAAAAGTTATTTGTATGATCGTGTCAGTAATATAAAGTTATTTCTATGATCGTGTCAGTAATATAAAGTTATTTCTATGATCGTGTCAGTAATATAAAGTTATTTCTATGATCGTGTCAGTAATATAAAGTTATTTCTATGATCGTGTCAGTAATATAAAGTTATTTCTATGATTATATCAGTAATATAAAGTTATTTCTATGATCGTGTCAGTAATATAAAGTTATTTCTATGATCGTGTCAGTAATATAAAGTTATTTCTATGATTATATCAGTAATATAAAGTTATTTCTATGATCGTGTCAGTAATATAAAGTTATTTCTATGATTATATCAGTAATATAAAGTTATTTCTATGATCGTGTCAGTAATATAAAGTTATTTCTATGATCGTGTCAGTAATATAAAGTTATTTCTATGATCGTGTCAGTAATATAAAGTTATTTCTATGATCGTGTCAGTAATATAAAGTTATTTCTATGATCGTGTCAGTAATATAAAGTTATTTCTATGATTATATCAGTAATATAAAGTTATTTCTATGATCGTGTCAGTAATATAAAGTTATTTCTATGATCGTGTCAGTAATATAAAGTTATTTATATGATTATATCAGTAATATAAAGTTATTTATATGATCGTGTCAGTAATATAAAGTTATTTATATGGTTATGTCAGTAATATAAAGTTATTTCTATGATCGTGTCAGTAATATAAAGTTATTTCTATGATCGTGTCAGTAATATAAAGTTATTTCTATGATCGTGTCAGTAATATAAAGTTATTTCTATGATCGTGTCAGTAATATAAAGTTATTTGTATGATCGTGTCAGTAATAAAAAGTTATTTGTATGATCGTGTCAGTAATATAAAGTTATTTCTATGATCGTGTCAGTAATATAAAGTTATTTCTATGATTATATCAGTAATATAAAGTTATTTCTATGATCGTGTCAGTAATATAAAGTTATTTCTATGATTATATCAGTAATATAAAGTTATTTCTATGATTATATCAGTAATATAAAGTTATTTCTATGATTATATCAGTAATATAAAGTTATTTCTATGATCGTGTCAGTAATATAAAGTTATTTCTATGATTATATCAGTAATATAAAGTTATTTCTATGATTATATCAGTAATATAAAGTTATTTCTATGATTATATCAGTAATATAAAGTTATTTCTATGATCGTGTCAGTAATATAAAGTTATTTCTATGATTATATCAGTAATATAAAGTTATTTCTATGATCGTGTCAGTAATATAAAGTTATTTCTATGATCATGTCAGTAATATAAAGTTATTTCTCTGATTATGTCAGTAATATAAAGTTATTTCTATGATCGTGTCAGTAATATAAAGTTATTTCTATGATCGTGTCAGTAATATAAAGTTATTTCTATGATCGTGTCAGTAATAAAAAGTTATTTCTATGATCGTGTCAGTAATAAAAAGTTATTTGTATGATCGTGTCAGTAATATAAAGTTATTTCTATGATCGTGTCAGTAATATAAAGTTATTTCTATGATCGTGTCAGTAATATAAAGTTATTTCTATGATCGTGTCAGTAATATAAAGTTATTTCTATGATCGTGTCAGTAATATAAAGTTATTTCTATGATTATATCAGTAATATAAAGTTATTTCTATGATCGTGTCAGTAATATAAAGTTATTTCTATGATCGTGTCAGTAATATAAAGTTATTTCTATGATTATATCAGTAATATAAAGTTATTTCTATGATCGTGTCAGTAATATAAAGTTATTTCTATGATTATATCAGTAATATAAAGTTATTTCTATGATCGTGTCAGTAATATAAAGTTATTTCTATGATCGTGTCAGTAATATAAAGTTATTTCTATGATCGTGTCAGTAATATAAAGTTATTTCTATGATCGTGTCAGTAATATAAAGTTATTTCTATGATCGTGTCAGTAATATAAAGTTATTTCTATGATTATATCAGTAATATAAAGTTATTTCTATGATCGTGTCAGTAATATAAAGTTATTTCTATGATCGTGTCAGTAATATAAAGTTATTTATATGATTATATCAGTAATATAAAGTTATTTATATGATCGTGTCAGTAATATAAAGTTATTTATATGGTTATGTCAGTAATATAAAGTTATTTCTATGATCGTGTCAGTAATATAAAGTTATTTCTATGATCGTGTCAGTAATATAAAGTTATTTCTATGATCGTGTCAGTAATATAAAGTTATTTCTATGATCGTGTCAGTAATATAAAGTTATTTGTATGATCGTGTCAGTAATAAAAAGTTATTTGTATGATCGTGTCAGTAATATAAAGTTATTTCTATGATCGTGTCAGTAATATAAAGTTATTTCTATGATTATATCAGTAATATAAAGTTATTTCTATGATCGTGTCAGTAATATAAAGTTATTTCTATGATTATATCAGTAATATAAAGTTATTTCTATGATTATATCAGTAATATAAAGTTATTTCTATGATTATATCAGTAATATAAAGTTATTTCTATGATCGTGTCAGTAATATAAAGTTATTTCTATGATTATATCAGTAATATAAAGTTATTTCTATGATTATATCAGTAATATAAAGTTATTTCTATGATTATATCAGTAATATAAAGTTATTTCTATGATCGTGTCAGTAATATAAAGTTATTTCTATGATTATATCAGTAATATAAAGTTATTTCTATGATCGTGTCAGTAATATAAAGTTATTTCTATGATCATGTCAGTAATATAAAGTTATTTCTCTGATTATGTCAGTAATATAAAGTTATTTCTATGATCGTGTCAGTAATATAAAGTTATTTCTATGATCATGTCAGTAATATAAAGTTATTTCATGTCTTCTCCTCATGAATATTTCTATGTAGTAAATAACGTCAATCATAGTAAGAACTCATAAATAGTGTAAAGTGTAAAAGACCACCCAAAGGCCCAACGACGGAATCCAATGTCGTGGTTTAAGGGATCTCGTGTTCTGCTTCTCCTCAGCGATTTCTACATGAAGTTATTCAAGAACTGTTACAATTTAGTTCAATTTAAATGACTCTGTGGTAAAGACCGATCTGACTCCAATTTCAATATAATATAAAATAACTTGTATGACATTTCAAGTGTATCTATTGATCTAAGTTAACTTATCTATAATTCTCCGTACTTTAATATTTATTATGAATAGTTATTCTTTCGATTGGGACCTGCAGTCGCTCAGAGTCTCACGCCGGCCGGGCTCATGGATCTCACGGACACAAAACGGTCAGTTCCGATCTCTAGTCAGAGGTTGCCGGGTAAACTAATATCATTAAGTTTGGCCGCGATATGCTTGCTCAGAAACATAACAATAGTTATTTTAGTCACGATCATGCAACTTGCTAGGCCAGATGATAGGTGGAAATCTTGTGAGCTTTAGCAATGCTCCTTTTATAATAAAAATCTAGTATAAACTAGCCCTACCTATCCTGACACATCGATTTTGCGGTAACAGAACAGGTTCCTTTCAATCTACTTGTAATAACAGACTTTGAAGAATTCAGATAATATCGACAATAACAGTTTATTATACCAGGCAGGCACAGCATTAATTAAAATCATAGAATGCATATACAAGGAAATTCCTAATCTACTATGCAAAGATTATCAACATAGTATGAGAATAAAAATAAAACCACAAAGTTTATCATACCTGGTAAAATCGAGACACACAGTTGCAGTGTGAGAAGTTCTGGTTACAGAAGCTTCCAAATCAAGACACACAGCTGCAATGTGGAAAGTTCTGGTTACAGAAGCTTCCTCGAGTCTTTTTCCAATTCACCTTATATACCCAGATGTAACAAAGCCAATGGTCAGCGAGAAACTTGATTTGTTTGTTTTCTCGTCACTGAAGAGAACATCAAAGGAGATCTCAATCTACATATAAACAGGATTTTCTGAGAAAGTCACACCTCTTTGAGGAGTGCAGGTGATGGATTAGAGTTAAACAGTTATGATATACTCTCTGTTAGATTTGAAACAACTAGACCTTTTTACCCATCGCACCAAGACCTTTAAAACAATACCAAACATGATGTTCAAATCTTCATAACATGACAAAACATTATAAACACAATATGGAATGTGTAAGCACTTTTCCAATGATCAAGGCCTGAATAGATGAAGGGGATGAGAGAGGTGTGATAAGAAGAGTTCAGTTCATGGACATCAACCCCTGATGGGAGGAAAGGATATCATTCCTCATGATATAGCAACAAATGGTGTTTGATTATTTTGTGTCCCAGCTTTACAAACAACCTTAATTCTTTGCACTTTTCCAGCTGCCTTACAAAAGTTAGATGACGTGACTAAAATAACTGTCATGTTTATATCAGTCAATGCTTTTATAAATGAACTGTGTTATTTGTGTCTTTATTAATTGTAAATATTGTGTTTTTGTTTAGAATCACATGGACTTGTGTATCATCAAGATCTGGTGAATTAAAGATTCCTTCAGTTGTGAACGGAGGCTTTGTGAGCGCTCACTATCCACCAGAGCTTCATAGTCTAGTTTACACCAAAGAAATAAACAGATGAATATTTATCTGGAACAATAAAAGCCTGAAACACAAGACTCCAGTATGAAGCTTTTACTGACAATTTGTGTCAAACATCTCCTGTTCACACCCGACAGTGATTGACACCTTCAGTGAAGCTCCTCCTACAGCAATCCACCAATACATGTGAATAAATCACTTCAGGAGTTCTTCATACTGTTACTGGAGGAGAAGAAGCTTGAGAACATGAGAGATCCAGAACTATACAGAATGAAAGATGAAGATACTGAGGAACAAAGAGGTTGGTGTCTGTTTTTAATCTTTATTATTGACACTTGAGGAATAATGCAGCTTTCATTTAATCAATTAGTGGCTGTAGTTCAGTCATATAAACAGAAAATGAGCATTGAGGAAACACAGGGGTGAGTGCACTAAAATATATAATGTGGTAATAACTTTCTATTGAATAAATCTTCACAACTTTGCCACTTACTTCATATGTTCTGTACAATTGTAAAACTGGTAGAGTTTCTAGTTCTGTAAAATCAATATAAACATTTATGAATTAATCACACATTGTTTTGAAAATTAATGGCGATTTCACATCACATTGATGTTTTAAAATACACTTTAAGATTCTAATAATTTTACTTTTAATCTCCAAATGAATGTAGAAACAACATGAAGACAGTCTATTTTACCGTACTTCACTCACAAATTGCGCATAAATCACGTGATATATATTTTTAGTTAACGAAGCAGATGTTAATGAAAACCTGCATCATTGTAATCAGCACGACTACTAGTGTCTCTGTGGATTTCTTTCTTATTTTAAGATTATTAGTAGCCATTAAACTAGGGATTCGCATCGCAATTCATTATCTACCGATCCAGAATCGATTCTCAAAAATTCAGAATCGATTGTGTATTCAGTTTAAATTGCCACTGTGCGAGAATAGAAATATCTGTTGACATATGAACCTGACTACGACCTGCTGCATCATATTTGAAAGCTGTGTGGCAACACTTTGGATTTTGTTATGACAAAGACTAAGGCATTGTTGATAAAAGCCATACTGTGTGCAAAGTCTGTGGTGCAAAATTCAAATTTTTCAGCAACACGACTAACATGAAGAAAGGTTTCACTCGGAGCTGGAGAAGCAGCATTCGGTTTCCCACACTAGCTATTTCAGTCATAGGACCCTCAAGCAAGTATAGCAAAGCCTCCATCGAATTCTGAAATGGCGAAGCGAGTTACCTGATCAGTGGCAAATTTTATCGCTTAAGATTTTTGGCATTACTCCGTCTTGAATAACCAAGGATTTTGCGCAAGGTTACAGGTTCCTGAGCCGTGGTGCAGTTTACCATCACGGCGTTATTTCAGTGAGACGACGAACCCAGCTCTGTAGAGTACGGTGAGACTGAAGCTCATATCTTAGATCAACTAACCAATACTCTCAGAGTGGCAATAACATGCGATGCATGGACATCAATATATCATCGTATATCACTATTTACTGCACAATACATTACAAATGAATGAAAGCTTGCAGCTTGTGTTCTGCAAACTCATGCTATGATTGAAAGTTAGGTACAAATATGAAAGAACTACTGCCTAATTTTGCAAACGAATGCAAATTTTTTAACAAAGACATGGTTTTGAGTGTCAATGCCTCTAACAGGGCTATAGCAGCACAACTTGGCAGGTTCCCACAGGTGAGGTGTTATGCTCACACACTGAATTTAGCTTCTCAGCGAGCGCTGAAGTTGCCGTCGGTATCAAGGCTGTATGGAGGTTGAGGCAGATCGTTTTGTTCTTGACAGAGGTGGGGGACTAGAGTCACATGACTTGACTCGAGTCACAATTTTCAGGACTTGGGACTTGCTTGATTGATGTAAGAAAATGACTTGACTTTGACTTGAGAGCAAGTGACTTGAGACTTGACTTGACTTAAAGTGGAAGACTCGACAATGACTTAAAGTAAAATTAAGTAATACAAATCGTTTTAAAAATCATTATTGTGACTCGGCAGCACTAATTAGCGCCTGTGTCTTTAAGGCTGCACAACTCAAACCGCGCCAAACATGGGAGACTACAGTCGAGCTCCAAAGATAGTCACGTTCGGCTATAAGCATCTGGCAAATCTTTTTTTATTGGCACGGTCCTATAACGTTCACAGTATGCAACACAAGAATGTTTGACACGACAACCACAGCGTCAAATTTCATCCGACATTTCAAGAACCACAAGGAAAGATAAGAAAGTAATTTATTTATAGTCAATGTAATAAAACGATCACTAATGTAATGAATTAATCGTTTATGTTTGTCATAATTTGGCCTTGGGTGTTTTAGTATTAGAAACGTTATCATCGATCATCACTGATAAACCTACGTCTCATTTTATAGATGTATTGGGGAATTTGGCTATAATTTTAATGTCGGGGGAATTTAAAAAGAAGGGGCTTCTCTATATTACACGTAGGCTAATGTCTATATTAAATGTGCGCATTTTCAAGTGTTGGTGTGGACTGCATGTGGAAGCTGAATAGCAGCTCGCTTATATACTGCATGACAGGCTGATGGACGCGCCAGTGCGATCACTTCTACTTAAAAAACCTTTTCGGTCATACTGACAAGAATAATTTCATCATTCATATCCTATAACCGTCTACATTTTTTTGTGTACACTCACAATAACAATATAACGTTTTGTGCTGTAGAATAATGAAACCAGTTCAAATAGAAAACAAATATTCTCAAATTATATATTGCATATTAAACGTGCATATTGTGCGTCCAATTCAGAGATGACGATTAAGCATCATAACTTCATCACTGGGCTATATTAACATACATTAACATTTTATTTATATTCTGCCGAAATGAAAAAGATCTGTTTATTTTGATTAACGAGATTCAAGATCAAAGTTAATAAAATGATCATAGATTCCATCACTAGATGAAAATTCTCTACTGTGACCTATAATGGACAGCACAAGTATTACAACATCATATATATATATAACATATAATAGGCAGATTTTCAGTCACAATACTTAGTTTATAAGCTTCATAGCCTGTATACATGCGTCTTACATTCTGTCAGTGACAAGTATTTCCATTTCTGTATCTACAGTTGAAAGAAAAAGTATGTGAACCCTTTGGGCTTACTTGGATTTCTTAATAAATTGGTCATAAAATGTGTTCTGATCTTTATCTAAGTCACAACAATAGAGAAACACAGTCTGCTTAAACTAATACCGCACAAACATTTTATGTTTTCATGTTTTTATTGAACACAACATGTAAACATTCATAGTGCAGGGTGGAAATATGTGAAACCCTAGGCTAATGACTTCTCCAAGAGCTAATTGGAGCCAGGAGTCAGCCAACCTGGGGTCCAATCAATGTGATGAGATTGGATGTGTTGATTAAAGCTGGCCTGTCCAATAAAAAACACACATCAGTTTTGAGTTTGCTGTTCTGAAGAAGCGTTGTCTGATGTGAACCATGCCTCGCACAAAAGAGCTCTCAGAAGACCTACGATCAAGAATTGTTGACTTACATAAAGCTGGAAAGGGCTACAAAAGTATATCTAAAAGCCTTGATGTCCATGTGTCCACGGTAAGACAGATTGTCTACAAATGGAGAAAGTTCAGCACTGTTGCAACACTCCCTAGGCGTGGTCGTCGTGTAAAGATGACTGTAAGAGCACAGCGCAGAATGCTCAATGAGGTGAAGAAGAATCCTAGAGTGTCAGCTAAACACTTACAGAAATCTCTGGCACATGCTAACATTTTTGTTGACAAATCTACAATAATGAAAACATTAAACAAGAATGGACATCATGGGAGGACACCACGGAGGAAGCCACTGCTGTCCAAAAAAAAAACATTGCAGCACGTTTGAAGTTTGCAAAAGAGCACCTGGATGTTCCACAGCACTACTTGCAAAACATTCTGTGGACAGATGAAACCAAAATTGAGTTGTTTGGAAGAACACACAACGCTATGTGTGGAGAACAAAAGGCACAGCACACCAACATCAAAACCTCATCCCAACTGTGAAATATGGTGGAGGGGGCATCATGGTTTGGGGCTGCTTTGCTGCCTCAGGCCCTGAACGGATTACTGTCATCGATGGAAAAATGAATTCCAAAGTTTATCAAGACATTTTGCAGGAAAACTTAAGACCATTTGTCCGCCAACTGAAGCTTAACAGAGGATGGACGATGCAACAGGACAACGACCCAAAGCATAGAAGTAAATCAACAACAGAATGGCTTCAACAGAAGAAAATACGCCTTCTGGAGTGGCCCAGTCAGAGTCCTGACCTCAACCCGATTGAGATGCTGTGGCATGACCTCAAGAGAGCGATTCACACCAGACATCCCAAGAATATTGCTGAACTGAAACACTTTTGTAAAGAGGAATGGTCCAAAATTTCTCCTGAGCGTTGTGCAGGTCTGATCTGCAACTATAGGAAACGTTTGGTTGAGGTTATTGCTGCCAAAGGAGGGTCAACCAGTTATTAAACCCAAAGGTTCACATACTTTTTCCACCCTGCACTATGAATGTTTACATGTTGTGTTCAATAAAAACATGAAAACACATAATGTTTGTGCGGTATTAGTTTAACCAGACTGTGTTTCTCTATTGTTGTGACTTAGATGAAGATCAGAACACATTTTATGGCCAATTTATGAAGAAATCCAAGTAAGCCCAAAGGGTTCACATACTTTTTCTTTCAACTGTATGTAAACATACGAAAATGAGTGACTGCTGGAAACAAACTTTAAGCACACACATAGGCAAGTGATCAATTCAATTATATTTACAATTGATTTTCCTTAATATATGTATATAAGTTCATATTTTTTTCAAAAATAAACATGTATCGTAAAAATGTACCTCTGTTTATTTTAATACTGCGACTTGACTTGAAATTTATCAGGACTCGACTTGACTTGCTTGATTTGTCTAAACTGTGACTTGAGATTTGGTTAAGACTTGAGACTTGCTTGGACTTGAAGATGTTCCACCCATACCATTTCAACAGGCTTCCGCATCTCAGACTGTTGTGATTGGTCGGTCCCCCTCTCTCTGCACATGTAATCATAAACTTTTCCGTTTAGCAATAAAGGGCAACAATGGCATCAAATTCACTTTATCAGTTAAAAACATGCGGAAGTGTAACGGAGGTCTATTTGGTGCATCCCCGTTTGTATTTCCTGCACACACTCTATAAAAATAATAATTGTGGAGGTGGCAGCAGGGTCAGATCTAGAGCTGATGAAGATTTGGGTATCGTCAGCATAAAAGTGATACCCCAATTCATATTTCCTAATAATATGATCTAAAGGAAGCATATAGACACCAAACAAAATGGGACCCAAAACCGATCCCTGAGGAACACCATGGGACACCTGTCCAATTGCAGATTTATTATTTCCTAGGGCAACAAATTGAGAGCGATCAGTGAGGTAGGTCCTTCCAGCCTATCTAGCAAAATAGAGTGGCACACTGTGTCAAATGCTGCACCGAGATCTAATAAGACCAAGATGCTAGAGGCACCAGTGTTAGCAGACACGAGCAAATTGTTCATGCCTCGAACCAAGGCTGTCTCTGTGCTGTGTCCCTTTTTTTAGAACCCGAAAAGGTTCTAAAAGCTTGTTGAAAAGTGCAAGTGGAGTTGTGCCACAACTACACGCTCCAGAACCTTAGTAAGGGTAGATTTTAAAACATTGTATAGTTAGATAGGTTGGACTTATCGCAACCAGGCTTTTTAAGGATTGGTGTAATAACTGCGACCTTTAGGGCCTTTGGAACAATACCTGTAGATAGGGAGGTATTCACAATGTTCAAAATGAGGGGAGTAATTGAAGGGAAACAGCCCTTGAGAACACTTGTTGGTATTATGTCAAGAATACATGTAGTGGTGTTCATTGCCATGATTAATTTAGAAGTGTAGTCAATAGTGACAATTGGAAAATGAAGCATCAGGATATCTAAGTGGATAGATCTCAGAAATTGCAGAGCAGGGGACTAAACTGATAGACTTATAAATCTTTTCAACTTTTTCCATAAAGCAACTTGTTACACTCCTGCTAAATGTAAATGTACTGATCCTAAATGTAAATGTACTGATCTGTTCTGACTCTATTTTCTTCTCTACTCTTTATTAAAAAAAAAAAAAAAAATTGATTGAATGAATGAATGAATGAATGGTTCTGTATACTGTGTTAGGTTATATGAGACCCAATCCTCTTTTTTTTCGATTGCACTTATGCTTTTGTTGTACTTATGCTGTCCCAATTGCTTCCATTGCCTACCCCAAATGTAAGTCGCTTTGGATAAAAGTGTCTGCTAAATGACTAAATGTAAATGTAAATGTAAATGACTAAATGTAAATGTAAATGTAAATGCTCAGAAGAACAAAATGGGGGCTTAGTTGGTACAAGGATCTTGTTGATCGTGAGTTTAGGATGTTTCTCTTTCATCCAAGAAGAGATGTCCAGAAGTACAATCTTCAATTGTACTGACAGATACACCACCTTACCTGCGTATACATATGGGCGGTCTTAGTCAAATCATGCCACGAACTGACGTAGATTTGTGGGGGATGTGGTAACACGAGGCATTTCAGGCATGTCTGGGTGAGCATTCACTTTTAGATAGAATGCATCTTTTGTTCCCAAACTTTCATGTTTGCAATTTTATGTTTCTAATACATGCATGGGCAACTTATATAACACCAAAGACACAGAAAAACATGCCGTATGACCCCTTTAATTATTGGACCCAGGGACGTTGTATGTAAAGCTTTCCTGTATTTCCGGTACATACTGCTTTCCTGTATTTCCGGTACATACTGCTTTCCTGTAGCTCCGTGGTAAGAGCATTGTGTTTTTTTGCAGTGTAGCTATACATGACAACAGATTGATAAACGAATGGTCCAAAAAAGGCGAGTGAATAAAAACGTGTCTTTAGTCTTGCAATGCAAAGTTTAAAGTAACTATACCACCCCTGCTTATTAACAAGCTAACGCTAACTTGTCATGCTTGTCAAGCTGGATAACGAGTAAACACCAGCACCAGAGACATTACGTTCCTCACTTCAAAACGAAACAACAGTAGGATTCTGTAGTGACTTAACCTGCTGTTGATCGATTTAATCGATTCCTTGTTGCAGCCCTAAAATATAGCAGAGAGATCAAGCAGAGTAAGGACAGATGACAAGGATTCAGCCCTTGCCTGCCGTAGGTTTTCGACAACAGACAGGAGAATGTCCTTTATTTGAAGCCGGATCGCAGACTGTACAGAAGTTCCTGTGAGAGATAGGCGGAGAGCTGGTTAAATACTACCCTTTCAAGCGCCTTGTCTGTAGTCGCCGACCACTGAGGGGTCGAGTGTTGGTTTCGTAAGTTAAGGTGTTACCAGGGCTTGTTTAAATGAGTCGGGGACCGTACCAGTGGTGAAGGAGGTGTTTTTAATGTGTGTGAGTTGAGGCAGTGGGACGGGATTGGGTCGAGGCGACGGGGACTAGGTCAGGTGGAAAGGAGAATTGTTAAGACATCAGCCTCTGAGAGAGGAGAGAAAGAAGGAAGTTGAGGATAGCAAAGGGTAAGAGAGAGATCAGGGATGCATTGAGCAGAGAATTGCCTGTTGATGGTCTTCACTTCATCAGTGCGGATGTTGGCAAAGTTATCATCAGTCATCAAGGTACATTGGCAGGAGGTGGAGGGAGACAGAAAAGAGAGGAGAAGGTTGACCCAGGTTAGTTGCAGTTTGGATTTGGATTTTAAATGACTTGGTTTTGGCTGCAGATATATCAGTAGCTAAGGAGTTAAGAAGTTGTTGATACTTGGAGAGATCAGCAGGGTCTCTAAACTTGAGCCACTTCCTCTAAACAGCCAATAGCTTGGTCCGATTGTCACGAAGAGTCTCAGAAAGCCAAGGGCAAGAGGGTGTAGCATGTGCAGGCCTAGAGGTAAGAGGGCCGACACTGTAAAGACAGCATGTTAAGGTTGTACAGAGCTTATTTGTAGCTTCCTTAACGTTGAGAGATGAGTAAAGGGTTGTATTGGGAAGGGAGGAAGACACCATGGACAAAAAGCAAGTGGGAGAGAGGAAACGAAGATTTAGAGGGAAAGAAACAGGGTTGCTGGGAGGTGAGATTACACGGAGTGTTACAGTGACACTTCGAGACATGCAGGGGAGTAACTAGAATATTATAAGCGGTGCAGTTACGAGTCAGAACAAGATCAGCTGTTGTCTTCCTCCTCTGTGGGTGGGAGGGATGTTGCTTTAATCACATAGGAATTAGCTATTTTGGTATACTCCTGCCATTGTGTGTGATTTTTCTGATCCATGTTTTTGATTGGATTGGATTGTGATATGTACAGAGGCCTGGTGTGTTTAATGTTGCATACGCACCCTCCTGTGAAAATGAATTTCCCTTTAAGGACAAAGAAACAATTATCTATATATCTAATCTGAAATAATTCCCTGTATAAGTGCAAACATGTTCATTTTGACAGCACTAGTTTTAACATTAATTGTTGTTTATTTCAGATATGATGGAAGTGAATCAGGACAGTCAAGCTGAAGTGAATGATGCTGATGGGAATGTGAAAACAATACAGAATGTTTCACGAAAAGGAAGTCTCAGAACAAGAGACAAAAAGTCTGGAAAGCAATTCCCAAAAGTTGGACACATGAGAACTCGCAGTGGAGAAAAATCATTCACTTGCCTTCAGTGTGGAAAGAGTTCTGCATCTGCAGCTCATCTTAAGAGTCACATGAAAATTCACACTGTAGAGAAACTCTTTAAATGTCATCATTGTGAGAAGTATTTTGGACGTGAAAGTACACTTACGATGCACATGAGAATTCACACTGGAAAGAAACCGTTCACATGCCGACAGTGTGGGAAGAGTTTCAAAACTAAAGCTCACCTTGCAAGACACATGAGTATTCACACTGGAGAGAAACCATTCATGTGTCAACAATGTGGAAAGAGTTTTACGGATAAAAGTTACCTTCAGGTACACATGAGAATTCACACTGGAGAGAGACCATTCATGTGTCAACAGTGTGGAAAGAGTTTTACCGATAAAAGTTACCTTCAGGTACACATGAGAATTCACACTGGAGAGAAACCATTCATGTGTCAACAGTGTGGAAAGAGTTTTACATGTGCAACTCAACTTCAGGTACACATGAGAACTCACACTGGAGAGAAACCATTTCCATGTCATCAGTGTGAAAAGAGTTTCAAGGATAAGGAAAGCCTTAAGAGACACATGAGAATTCACACTGGAGAGAAACCATTCATGTGTCATCAGTGTGAAAAGTGTTTTTCAAATGCCTACGATCTTAAGAAGCACTTGAGAATTCACACTGGAGAGAAACCCTTCATATGTGCTCAGTGTGGAAAAAGTTTTAATGAGGCAGGTAGCCTTAAGAGACACATGAGAACTCACACTGGAGAGCAACCTTTCACGTGTCAACAGTGTGGAAAGAGTTACACAGAAAAAGGTAACCTTCGGGTACACATGAGAATTCACACTGGAGAAAAACCATACTCATGTGATCAGTGTGGAAAGAGTTTTACAGAGTCAGGAAGCCTAAAAAAACACATGATAACTCACACTGGAGAGAGACCATTTACATGTCAACAGTGTGGAAAGAGTTACACCGATAGAAGTTACCTTCTGGTACACATGAGAATTCACACTGGAGATAAACCATACCCATGTGATCAGTGTGGAAAGAGTTTTACATGTGCAAGTCAACTACAGGTACACATGAGAACTCACACTGGAGAGAAACCATTCATGTGTCAACAGTGTGAAAAGTGTTTTTCAAATACCCATGGCCTGAAGAAACATTTGAGAGTTCACACCAGAGAGAAACCATTTGCATGTCATCAATGTGAAAAGAGTTTTACATGTTCAGATAACCTTAAGATACACATGAGAAGTCACACCGGAGAGAAACCAAACACATGCCAACTGTGTGAAAAGAGTTTTAGAACTACCAGTAACCTTGAAAGACACATGAGTATTCACACTGGAGTGAGACCATTCATGTGTCAACAGTGTGGGAAGAGTTTTGTGGATAAAGGTTACCTTCAGGTACACATGAGAATTCACAATAGAGAAAAAACATTTACGTGCGAACAGTGTGGTCAGAGTTTAACAAGTAAAGGTGTCCTCAAGACACACATGAGAATCCATACTGGAGGAAAACCATTCACATGTGACCAGTGTGGAAAGAGTTTTACAAGTAAAGTTAACCTACAGGCACACCTTAGAATTCACACTGGAGTAACACCTTTTTCATGTCATCGGTGTGAGAAGAATTTTGAATGTGAAAGCACACTTAAGAACCACATGACAATTCACACTGTAGAGAAAGAATACCCATGCCAAGAGTGTAAAAAGAGTTTTCGATATACCAGTACCCTTTTGAAACATTTGAGGACTCATAGTGCAGAGAAACCATTCGTGTGTCAACAGTGTGGAAAGAGTTACAAAGATAAAAGTTACCTTCAGGTACACATGAGGATTCACACTGGAGAGAAACCTTACCCATGTCATCAGTGTGGAAAGAGTTTTATATGTTCAAGTAACCTTCATATTCACATGAGAGTTCACATTGTAGGGAAAGCATTTCCATGTGATAACTGTGAAAAGAGTTTCAAGGATAAAAGAAGCCTTAAGAGACACATGAGAATTCACAATTGAGAGAAACCATTCACATGCCTTTTGTGTGAAAGGTCTTTTTCAAATAGCAGTGTTCTTAAGAAGCATTTGGAAATTCACACTGGAGAGAAACCCTTCACTTGTGATCAGTGTGGAAATAGTTTTTATGTTCAAGTAACCTTAAAAACACAGGAGAATTCACCATAAATAGAAACCATCCATGTGTCATCAGTGTGGGAGGAGATTTATAAGTAAAAATGCCCTTAATAAGTGTGAGAAAAGTTTTAGATGTGAAGGTCAACTTTAGAGACATGTTGGGGTTATGATGGAATTTCTAATGTAACACTGCACAGCACATAAGTTAATTACAGGCCTCAGGTACGACTCAGATTTAGCTGTAGGCCTCACAAACTGCACGCACACGCCATATACGTATTTGTTCTTACACATGCAATACTGCACACCATATATGTACTGGTTTGAGCATTGAACATTAACTGCACGTACACAATGTACAAACATATTTGTTTGGCAAGGTGAAGGGTTGTAAATATTCCCCTAAGAAATGAGGCACCACTACTTCACTGTCATTATACATAGTCGCTACATGTCAAGACACACGTGTACTGACAAACAGTGCATTTTATAGGGCACAACGGTATCCCCTAAAGGGAACATTATTCTGAGTGATGGAGACTATCCATGTTTATTACACACTACAAAGTGCCAGTGACTGGACAAGTCCAGTGGCGCATTAATCACTACCATTCAAGGGGGCGTAGCGTAAGAGAAAGGGCTTTTGGCATAATGAAAACAAGATGGAGGTCTACACTTTTCAGAGCCTTGGAAGTCAAACCAGGTCATTGCTTCCTGTGCAATGTGTGTTTGGACAATGGGGACCTGCTTGAACCCGATGGAGACATTTCAAGGGAAATGTTTGACTTTTAACCTCCCCAATGGCAATTGCATGCAAAAAACCTCTGGGAATGGACAAGAAACGGACTGGATAGTTTCAGACATCGTGCAAGTCCCATGAAAATTACCTAAATTGTAGGTTTTAAATTTGTATACACACAGTACACATCTTCTTTACATGCACACACACAAATACAGTGTATATATATACATAAATGGCTCTACACAAAATAAAATAAATACAATTATTTTACTGTTATACGAAATGAAACACCAGCCTGTTTACTCTTTACAGTACCAACATAACTCTCTTGTTCAAAAAGCTCTAAAGTTGTAGTGCACAAAAAACAGTATAGACATTCCTGAGAGTGTTTAACACAATGTAAAATTCCGTTTTTTGCGTATATTTTGCGTGCATTGCATCTCTTTACCAAGATAGGACGCAAAGGCTCTTTGCTTTGTCCTACAAACACGAAAGCAATGCATATTAGAACAACAGCTATGACTGTGGGGTATTTTAGATCTACTATTAAACTCATCTAGCAGCTGTGCACTTTGGTGGTGCTAGGCTAACCAATTAACCACATATCTTAGCTTTCTGTGCAGTTTTTTTCATGCTAGGTTAGTTGCTAACTTTCACATTAGCTTACATCAGCTACTATAGTGTTCTGCAGCCGTCTCCATTCAAGCCAACATTAGATGAGAACTAACACTAGCTAAACACAGCTCTCTAGGCGCCAGTAGCTGCCTAACACGAACAAACTGCACGGAGAGCTAAGATAGTTAGCTAGCACCACCGAAGTGAGCAGAGCTCAAGCTACACTACACAAACATGTCATTAATTTTGCCAGCGTTAGTTCTTGTTATTTTCTCCTTCACGAGTGACAATGGGGTGCCTCCGTTTCAGATGCTCCAACATTGCTGTTGTGCTGGCGTGGTATGCTAACTCCATTTGGCAAAGAGTGCAAATAACTACACCTTTACGTTTGGGACTAATTTTGAAGTATTCCCATACCCATATTTTGGTCTCCCACGTGCGTATGGCGAGCTGCTGCGATGCGTCGACGCAAAAATCAACGTCATCTACGTGTCGCTACAGGCTTATGTCATAGTGTTTACTTTTCAGTGGATTTGCTTTTCATTTGTTTTTTAGCCGTTATTAATGAGTGGACATGCTTTTATGGCCATTAACTGTTTATGTTATGTACAAAAAAAAAAAATTCTTACATATTGCATTGGGAATTGTATATCTGATTTTAAGTAATGTTAGTGAAACCCCAGACACACCTAAGTCAATCATTAGGCCCTAATGTGGTTTCAGTCTTACCTGTCTGACCATAAGTTTATGGTGAAGCTGGGTAATTTCTACTCCTCTCTCGCCCCGGTGTCCTGTGACCTTCCTCAAGGGTCTATTTTCTCTCTCTCCCTACCTTTTCTCACTTTAAATGTTACACCTCTGCGGTCTTTTTAATGAAAATATGGTGGTTTTTTTTCATTTCTACGGAACCATGGTGTTCTTGTTGACTAGCATTTCAAATTTGATAAACTGATTTCTGACGTGATTGGCTCGAGTTTCCACCAGCTACACCTACTATCAAAAATCAAAAAAGGTCCTTAACCCCAAAGCTTTAGAAATGGACGTCCATGCATTTGTGACATCCCGGATAGATGATTGCAACTCTTTACATTTCTCAAACCTAGATTGTGTCCTCAAGACAAGTTGACTTCAGGGTTAGGCCAAGGCCAAAATGTGACCCTGGCTATGAAAACCAGGTTCAAGTCTCATCAACCAATTATGAGTAATAGAGCAAAGTTTTAAAAAGAATATTGCTGCCCTTCTTCCAAATGTAAAGGTTTTCTGTTTGGACTGTCTGTAGTCACGAATAAAGTAGAGCGTCTCCCTGTGTTTTGACTAGAAGGGAAGCTACCTGCACTTCAATACAACATCATTTATTTTGAGAATTTTATATGGTGAGATTTTGCACCACTTCCGTCCGTAGCTGTATCTGTATCTGTAGCTGTATGCAGCTGTGACATGACAATGTGATCCATTTATTAAAGCTTGTATACAAAAACTGATACAGAGAAACTATTTAATAAGTCAAACAAATCCTTTTGATTTAAATAAGGGATTATATTGGAATATTATAATATCAAATATTTTTATATTTAAAATGAATTATCTTAGAGAGTTATCTTAACCTCATTCATAGGTTTGTGTTCAGTCAGTGATACAAATGTCATGACCATTGTAGACTAAGTTTTAGACTTGTATTCAATAATATAAAGTAAAAAATCTGCTTCTTGTAATGCCATGTATGTGCAATTAAATGTGATAAATTAATCACCACACCATGCTATTAATTAGATTAAACATTTGAATCGCTTGGCAGCACTGGCAATAATATAGCATGACGTGTGGTGCGGCTCACTTCGGATCGGGAACACCATTTTTTGCCAGGTTTTATTCAATATTGAAAAAATAATACTTTTTTACTGCTAAACTATAAGATCAGTTCTTTGGACAAGATTCACAATTAACACTCTGAGATACAAAACCTTTCAGTCCTAACTGAAAGAAAACAAGTTTAAAAAAAAATGAATCAATTTGGTGATAATAAAGCATGACTAGATTTGTAAGGTTTTTTCAGTAGGACAGTCATTTTTGACCAGTGATAGATCTGAGTAGAAACATACATTTGTTGTCAAAACATGTCAACTGTAAGAGATTGTTTTATTCTGTGTATTCCGCGGAATGTAAATATGTAGGCGTGGTTAACACGGCGCTCTGCAAGTTGGGAGTTATGATGAAAAAACAAGTAAATTAATGCACCCATAACAAGTAACAAATCAAATACTCTTTTGACCGCTTGTGCAGGTATCTGAGCGTGCATATTAAAAAAAATGCTCATTCTCACATATTTCAGTAATCGTATTTCAGATTGTTTTTTATAAGTTGTTAATAGTTTTAATAAAGTTCAACTTTAGGCGTGCCAGGAACTTGTGTTGAAATGTGTGATGAATCTCACACAAGAGCGCTTCGACATGATGCGTGTGGAGTACCCAGAAACTCGCAGTGCAAAGACAGGCGCAAAAATAAACAAACCTAAAGCTAAAGAGTCGCAAAACAATCAAAATGTGCATCTTATAGAGAGTAAAGACCCCATAAACACAAGTTTATAACACCAGTCATATACTGTACTCTCATTGTTTGTACATATTCATACTTCATTGTCATTCATGTTGTCTATCTTCTTACTGTATACATATTATATAGCCAGAAGATAAATAAATGGTACATCTCGTCATCAGAACTTCATTTGATATTTAATACATTTTCATAACTTGCTTACTATGGTGACCATTTTAATTAACTGTATTAAATACATCAAGTAAACCCAAGAAAAAAATGATATAAGATATAGAATTATAATGTGAAATTGTTACTGTGAAATATATTGTTACCATGAAATAAACTGACTCGTTCCGTGAAATAGATTTTTGGTCATTCCGCCCACCCCTAATTTATATCATATATGTACTAACCCTTACATTTGTGAATTCTCAGCACCTCAGACCTCGGTCTGAAAAAAACATTTTTTGAAAATACATCTTTCGTTCGTTCGCTTTTCAAGTCAACCAACACCACTATAGGCACTGCCTGTTTAGAAAAAGTCACCACCAGAATTTAACTAAGCAAATAGATAAGAGCGTCCCATTGCATTGGAGGTTTGGTTTCAGCTACGTAACATGCCCAAAGAATGAGGTCAGCTGCCTGAATATATATATATATTATTTTTTTCTTCCCTGATGGCACGACGTGTTCCAAGATGACAATTCAGGATTCATAGATCTCAAACTGTAGAAGAGTGGTTCAGGGAGTGTGACACATCATTATCACACATGGATTGACCATCACAGAGTCCAGACCTTTACCCCATTGAGAATCTTTGGGATGTGCTGGCGCAGCGGTCTGACTCTCCCATCAACAATATAAGATCTTGGTGAAAAATGAAAGCAACTCTGGACGGGAAAAATGTTGTGTCATTGCAGAATCTTAACGAAACGATGCCACGGCCAATGAGTGCCGTAATCAAAGCTAATGGCGTCCAATGAAATATTACAGTCGTGGCCAAAAGTTTTGAGAATTACATAAATATTCGTTTTTAAATATTCTGCTTTTAGATCTTTGTTTCAGTTGTTTCTGTGATGTACTGAAATATAATTACAAGCACTTCATACGTTTCAAAGGCTTTTATCGACAATTACATGACATTTATGCAAAGAGTCAGTATTTGCAGTGTTGGCCCTTCTTTTTCAGGACCTCTGCAATTCCACTGGGCATGCTCGCAATCAACTTCTGGGCCAAATCCTGACTGATAGCAACCCATTCTTTCATAATAACTTCTTGGCCCTGAAGCCTTCTTTACAAGAACTGAACCTCTTTCCTTGAAGTTCTTGATGAACCTATAAATTGTTGATTTAGGTGCAATCTTAGTAGCCACAATATCCTTGCCTGTGAAGCCATTTTTATGCAACGCAATGATGGCTGCACGCGTTTCTTTGCAGGTCACCATGGTTAACAATGGAAGAACAATGATTTCAAGCATCACCCTTCTTTTAACATGTCAAGTCTGCCATTCTAACCCAACCAGCCTGACATAATGATCTCCAGCCTTGTGCTTGTCAACATTCTCACCTGAGTTAACAAGATGATTAATGAAATGATCTCAGCAGGTCTTTTAATGACAGCAATGAAATGCAGTGGAAAGGTTTTTTTGGGATTAAGTTAATTTTCATGGCAAAGAAGGACTATGCAATTCATCTGATCACTCTTCATAACATTCTGGAGTATATGCAAATTGCTATTATAAAAACTTAAGCAGCAACTTTTCCAATTTCCAATATTTATGTAATTCTCAAAACTTTTGGCCACGACTGTAGAGTGTGACTTTTATTTTGGGTGGGCAGTGTATAAACTAGTTGACTTCAGGGTTAGGCCAAAATGTGACCCTCTCATGTAGTCATGAGATAATAAGCAAAGTTTGATTTCAATTATTAAATTCACTATGATTTTTTTATTTGGCCCAATTTTTTGTCGTGCCTGTTTATATTAATGTTATATTATATATTTTCACAGAATGTTCCTTACATTATATAGGATGATTTTATGAAGACAACTTAAAAATGACCTGCTGATGCCATAAAGAATATACTTAACATATCTGGATTATTTATGGTTCAGGGTAAAAATAACAAGTAAAGGGGCATTTCAATAGTTAAAAATATGAGGTCAAAAAGGTTTGAGCTCATTTTTTGTATTATTCTTGTTGTAGTATTGTATTGTTCATAGTGTGTGTGTGACATAGAGATCCTAACGACATGGTAATAGAGATTAAAAAGATCAAATATTCGGCCATATCTGATTTGTTCTCCACAGTGTTCACGACAGTTAAAGCCTTTACATGATAAACACAGTCAAGTTAGAATAAGTCACTTTTATTTAATTCATTTGTGAAATAACTTATTTTACATAAGAAGTTTTTTTCTACAAAGTTAAATGTGCAGTAATTTTTGTATCAATATCAATATACTACATAAACATTGAACGTTTTATATTAATAACCGAAGAAACAAGGATTGGTGAACCGATTCAAAAGATTCGAGTCACCGGGATGAATCTAACCCACAACTGATTCTGAAATCTCCCGCGATCAGCGCGGGCACGGAAGCGGCCCCTCCCTCTTTTACTGGGGTGCTCGAAGTAGGCGGGTTCTAAAGCGCTCTGCGACTTTTGATTGGTCCTGTGCCGTCTTCGCTCGTAGTGCGCATGCTCAGTGACCTCGCCGACCCATCCTGTATTTACTGCTATCGAAAATGGCCGCCGCTGATGCTGTTGAGATTTCACTGAGAGAAACAAAAACTACTTTCACACTCGAATAAACTGAACGGGTTCCATTTGAATGAAACATCAAACGCACTATACATTGAACTCTTTACTCGCGTCGGAGTTTACGTTGTCGTTAAAGAGTGCACGCGCACATTTTAGCTCAAGCTAACCATCAGTAGCTCGCGCGTGGACGCGCGCGTGTGTGTTCGGGCTCGAGCGGAGCCGGATTGTCCAATGGCCGACCCGAGAAAAGTCCCGTTCGTCACTCTCGCCTCATTCAACAACACATCGGCGCCCGAGTCCAAGAAACGGCGGCGGGAGGACGGAGAGAACGAGCCGCCGAACCCAAGCTGCGGTTCTGGTACTTCTGCCGTCGGGCTGTTCGGTACCGGCAAAACAGCAGCGGACCCAGGAGAGACCAAACCCTCACTGCGGCTGAACCTGAACCTGTCCGAACCAAACGAGCAGAGATCAGCGGAGTTTAACTACGGCGAGCTCGTCCACTCCAGCGTGCAGGTGCGCGCGCGCTTTACTCATAACTGAACGCGCTCAGGGTTGACTCCGGATTAACCTGCGACTGTAGTAAACACTCCGCGAGAACTAATAAGTGTTTGTGTGTCTAGTGTGTACTTGACCATACACCAGTACTATATGTTAACAACCATCACAACAGTTCAACAATAGATTGACTTCGGGACGCATTTTAGTCGTGAGAAATCACAAATTCATAAATGCTGGAAATGAATTTATTACAAGTTTCAATTTATAACTGCTGATAATCTTTGATGGAGTTTGCAGATTTATTTAAAGCAAAATATTAAAACATAAGGAGGACTAGTGAACCAAATCAACAACTGGTTCTGTCTGCTAGAGATCTGGAAAACATCTGCTAAACATCTTCGAGAGAGCAGTTTTACATCCGTTGTGTATCATAAACATGTTACAGACCTTTTCTAGATCTCTACAACATCTGACAGCAGACATGTGTGTGCTTTAGTGACACTATCTTGTGGAAATTCAAAATATACAATATTTACTTATTATAAATATTGGTACACGTTGTAAGCTTTGTACTTAACAATTCCACAAAGTAAATGTAAAAATTGTGCTTCAGCTCTGGAGTGTCGATTCTTCTTTGATGACATGAGTTTGATGGACATCCTTTGACTCCTCCCCTCTTCACACTGTCAGTTTGCTGTCAGCTTCTTTTTTAATCGATACGTCCAGTATTTTTTAGATCCAATCATAGTGTAAAAACAGCTACGGCTTCAGATTTAATTGTCACAATGATGCGGTTCATTTGGACTTCATGTGGAGAAATATTGTTCTCTTTATATTGTCGCTGTCTGTAAGCTTGAAATGTGACGTTTTTTCAGTACTTTCAATAGTGGTTAATCTCAGTTGATACAGCATTACGTGCACTACGTTACATTTGATTGAAAAGAAAACTAAAATGCACAGCATGTATTTGTATGGAGCTGTTCGTGATTGTGTGTGTTTGGTGCTGTCTTAGGTGTTTTATTTGTTGTTCAAGGTGAGAAAAGCTCCACAAGGACTGGCACCCGCTTTGGACCCCAACGACCCTTTTGCAGACGAAGATAAAGAGAGACGAGAGGTCGAAGCTCTCGCCAAAAAGTTTGAGGGCAAATATGTAGGTTTAGTTTTGTAGCTGACACACAGTCTTGCAGATCACGTTATGTGTTAAATCTGGTCATGTGTGGGATGATTTGTTCGTGTTTGTTTTCAGGGAACCGGCGGCAAGAAGAAGAGGAGAGACCGCATGCAGGATCTCATTGACATCGGTTACGGCTACGACGACACTGATCCCTTCATCGACAACTCTGAGGCTGTGAGTCTGACACATTTTATTCTTCTGGTGGACAATTCTCTTGAAACTTGACATTCAAGTCATAACTATGTTGTGTATCATTTGTGTGAGTCTCATCGACATCTCTCTTGTTTCTCTGCAGTACGACGAGCTCGTTCCAGCGTCTCTGAACACTAAACTGGGCGGTTTCTACATCAACACGGGCACGCTGCAGTTCAGAGCCGCGTCTGAATCTGAGGGAGAAGACGGAGGAAAAAACTCCCGCCACATCAAGGTGACGTTTAATGTGCGACTGCTGATCTGAGGTCAGCTTCCGTCTTTAACGGATGAGCGTATTGACATGATGTTCAGATCTCTGAGCGTGAGATTGACTCGGATCTTTCCCCTGATTCGCAGAAGGACGGAGAGGAGCGAGTGATCAAGAGAAGAAAGAAGAAGCAGGACGGATGTCTGGAGGAGAAGAAACCCAGAAAGTTCAAAGTGCCAAAGCCTGGGTGAGTTCAGACACGCGTTCTGGAAGTCTCTCTCGGTCCATGACACGTATGTGATGAGTTTTTCTGTTCAGAGTGTCCGCTCTCAACCGGCCGGAGAAGAAGAAGAGGAAGAAGCTGATGAAGGATTCCCTGTCTCTCGCCGCCATGCTCCGACGCTTCACACGGGAGAAAGAGGAGATGAGGAAGAAGATCCCAGCGGTTGCTGCCAAGATCACCCTTGCTCAATCTAACACCGTCACCCCCGCTGGCGATATGTCCGTGGTTGACCTGACGTCTGACCCTGCCATGATGTCACTGCTGGGCGGGGCCTCAGAGAATGACATGCTCCAGGAGTTGATGAGCGACCTGGACTTTGGACTGCTGGATTCTCCTCAACCGTCCAGTCCAGGACAGAGCGAGAATGGATCAGTGGCGGGACAGAAAGCAGGAGCCGCTGCCAGAGTGCAGAAGACAGGACTGATGGCTCCACCACCTCTTCCCAACGGTCTTCCTGCACCCCTCCTCAAACGCATCGATGACCTGAGAGCGGTGAGTGTCTGACCGTTTCTGACCATTTCTGTCATGGTTTATGGCCCTTGTGTGTTTGTAAACTCCAGCTAGCACAGCTACGTCTGTAAGACGTCTACTGGAGATCTGGAAAATGTCTGCTGTGTAAAATCATCTGCTAAACATCTTTGAAAGAGCAGTTTTTACATCCGTTCTTAATCATAAACATCTTACAGACGTCTTCTAGATGTCTATGTGTCCGAGATGTATTGCAGATGACCAAACTATGTCTTGAAGCCGTCAAATAGAAGTCTGACAGATGTTTGTGTGCTATCAGGGATCTTATTATTGCTGTGTTTGCTATGTTTGTTCTGTCAGGCGTCTCGTCAGTTTGATGTTGAGGGCAGGAAGAAGTTCTTCACTCTTGACATGAACAACATTTTGCTGGAGTGAGTTTATTTCTCTTCTCTCACTTTCATTGCCACATCACTCTTTGTAAGTCCAGACTGACTCTCTCTGTTGGTCTCTCGGTCTCTCTCTCTTTTTCCCGCCCCCCCCTCTCTCTCTCTCTCTCTCTCTCTCTCTCTCTCTCCCCTCTCTCTCTCTCTCTCTCTCTCTCTCTCTCTCCTCTCTCTCTCTGTAGTATTGAGCTGCAGGTTCAGGAAAAACACGTGTCAGTGCGCTCGGCGGTCTACTCTCATCTGGAGGCGTTTGTTCCGTGTAATAAAGAAGCTCTGCTCAAGCGTCTGAAGAAGTTGAGTCTGAATGTTCAGGACGACAGGCTACGGACGCCGCTTCTCAGCCTCAAACTGGCCGTGTGCAGCGTCATGCCCGAGCAGATCGCACGCTACAACATGGACTGCATGGCTAAAGTCGCCAAGTAAGAGTTTATCCCTCATACAGCTTATTTATTACTGAATGTGTGTTTTTCTGATCTGTGGTACAGTTCTCCACAGTGAATTAAATAAATATTAGCTTTCATAAAAATCAACTCAAAACAAATGATAAAGTGTGAACATACGGAAAAGTGTCTGTGTGTGTTTGTGTTGTACAGGCAACAGTCGGAGGACGTTGAGAAAAACGGATCGGAAGACGAGGATGAAGAGAAGCCAGGACGAAGAGTGATGGGACCCAGAAAGAAGTTTGTGTGGGACGACAAACTCAGGTGTGAAACTCAGTGATATCAGTGACGCACACAATGTGTGTATATGAATTAACCGTGTGTGTGTTTGTGCAGGACTCTGTTGTGTAATCTGGTGCGGGTGAAGTTGGGCTGTTATGATCTGGAGGGTCAGAGTTCACTCTCTCTTGAAGATTATCTGAAGGTCTTCATGGAGACGGAGGTTAAACCGCTCTGGCCTAAAGGATGGATGCAGGCCAGGTGTGTGTGACATCACTGATCTCATTTCTGTGTTTCATTATGCTCATGATGATCTAGATTAGATTAGATTAGATTAGATTCAACTTTATTGTCATTACACATATACAAGTACAGTGTAACGAAATGTAGTTTAGGTCTAACCAGGAGTGCAATTAGCAAGTGCAGATATACAGTGTGAATAAATACAGAATACAATATTAGGAAAAATACTATACAAATGTTCTATGACAATATGACAGTCAGTATGTACTATGAACATTATATACAGAAGGATATATACTGTGAACATTAATGTACAGGTGGTTATGCACAGATTACCATTTTAGACTATACAATAGTGCAAGTGACTTAGATGAGTGTATATCACCAATTAGGTTTCTTAAACATTAATGTTTATGTTGTTTACGTCACATTAGATCTGAACACACACTTTCTGTTTTTTCTAAGGATGTTGTTTAAAGAGAGCCGTATGGCTCACGGTCATCTCACCGGAAACGCGTGAGTTTCATCTCGGCTTTATTCTTCTGTTGAAGTTACAATATATCGGTTGGAGCTTATAGCCTTGTGGGCAAGTGATCTGACATGTGGCACAGTTGTGGTTGAGGTGACCCCAGAGCCATCGAGAGAGAGAATCGTGTCAACGGCAGTGAACATTTTTTCACGTGTCGCATGATTCATTGAGCCTTCAGATAGTTCCAGGAAGTTACGTTTTCTCTTCAAATGCTTTATTGCTTTCATTTATTTATTTGTTAAATGACTTGCTTCTTTAAGCGGGCTGAATGTTTGTCACTATCGTTCTGTTTAGCTGCTCTCCATGCCTTACTTTTGGCTTCCGGGAACTATTGAGAGCATCTAAGAACCGCCATTGCTGTGAAAAAACTTCCATTGGAAGCAACGGAGTAGATGCGACTCTCTCTCTCAATGGCTCTGAGTGACTCGAGTTTGAAACCCAACTCATGGGCGTTCCCTGATCCCATCCCCTTCTCTCTCCCACTCCACTTCCTGCCCTTTCTCATGGTGCTATCGAAAAAAAGCTAAATACTTTATATTAAGGATTGCTATGCCAAAACTTAAGATGTTTATCATGAAACTATGGCAATTTATTTTTTAGAGACAAAAAAATAACAAATTGTATTAGTTTACTTACAGATGGTTCAATTAAGCCTTGTATGTTGTTCTTTAACATTTTTTTTCGAAATCTGTCATTTGAGTGTCAGTTTCAATATCATCAGTAAATATCATGTTTACGACCCTGTATCCTATCGAATCGTACCTCACTTGTTCATAATTTGTCTTTTGGATCCTCAGAATGAAGAAAAGGATTTTACCTCCTCCCAAAGCGAAGCCTAAACCTCAGGACAACGGTGCTGTTCTCCAGCGGTCAGTCATCTCTGTGGAAGCCACGCCTCCTTCTGCAGCATCTGCGGTCCAGCGTGTGTCGTCTCCACCTGAGCCCATCTGCCTGTCTGATTCTCTGGACGAGGATCTGACCGCTCCCTCGCTGGACTCCATCTCTCACGCTCTGGCCATGCTCAGCAGCGCTGCTAAAGGTCTGGTTCAGTCTGACATCCCCCCGTCAACAGCCGGAGCCAAACCCACCCCTTCAGCACAACTGCACGTGTCTCCACATCTGCCCAAAAAGATCTCTGCCTCCCCGTCCCCTCCCACTGTCCTCTCGTCTCCGTCTGTCCGCAGTGAGGCTGTCAAAGGAGTGAGTGTTCTATCTCAGACTCAAAGACATTCAGTCGTACCTGCTCAGCGTCCCGCCATCAACCCGGGCGGTAAGATGGGTGTGCTATCATCGCCTGCTGTTCCAAAACCACGCCCGCCTCCGACATCGTCCCCTCTTCATGCCCCTCAAAAGATTATAGGTTGCAAGACGGTGATCGCCATGCCGACGGGTCTCATTAAAACCAGCACTAATAGCGGTGGCAGTCGCGTGGATGCTCTGTCACGGACACACACGCTTCCGACCACGTCACCGCCCTCACACTTAAACATTAAAACCGTCCTGCCGTTTCACCTGACCACCACGTCACAGACCAAAAACACCCCGTCACCCTCTCAAGCCAAACCCACCCTGCATCAGCCCGGCTTCATCACGCCCATGCAGGCCACCATCACAAAATCACCCCATAACTCCAGTTCTGCCATCATAAAACTCACACCCACCTCATCCCCCATCTCCAGACCGCTCGCGTTACCCAGCATGCACCAGCACACGTCTAAGAGTCCAGGAATCCACACAGGGTTTTCAGCAGGTGTTTATAGTTCTCCTGTGGGACACAAGACAACATCTCAGGCCAACAACATCTCCAACCTCACCACCACAACCTCATCCATCACAAAACTACCTGTGATCAGTGCGTCTCCGGCGGCAGGGACGACCAATCACGGGCAGAGGCACAGACAAGTGGGCGGTGCTAATCAAGGGGTGAAGACCATCACGTCGGTTTCCACGGCGACAGCAGCAGCTCAGCTCTCACAGGTTTGACATGAAAATGGTTTAGTCTTATGAAAATGATTTCAGTCAAAAACAATTCGGAAAAGTGCAGAACTCTTGACTTCTGGGATTCTCTTCCTGTTTTTCCTTTTAATGTCTTTTCTTATTGAACATTTAAGCTCGTCTGCTGTCCGAGACACTAACTGTTGGGTCCAGTAGTGTTTCAGTGAAGGTCTTTTCTCCAGGTCTCGCCCTCCAATGCTCTTCTGGGTTCCGCCGGTTCCTCTCTGCCGATGGGTTTTGGGATGTTGGGAGGACTGGTTCCAGTCTCTCTCCCGTTCCAGTTTCCAAACCTGCTGAATCTTCCTTCATCTGTGGTGTCGACCGCGGCCTCGAGCGCCTCAACAATCCCCAGCAGCTCAGGGTTTACCCTGTCTCAGAGTGAGTCACATCATATTCCTCAAAACCACAGACAATGATCAGGGGTTAAAGGTTATTTCTTATGCTGTGTTCACACCAAATGTGAAGCATTGTGTTCCTCGCTCTATATTACAGTATTTGATGGATTTCTTGGTTTTATTTCCGTGGGTGACAGAAACATTGCGTGACAGGCCAGCGAGAGTTTTCATGTCTCTGGACGTGTCAAAGCAGGCGTGTCAACCTGTGCGGAAGACAAAATTGCCGTATATGCGTCGCCCACCACGTATTTGCATCTTTTTGCTTCTTTGCTTTGATTTGTATGCAATTTACTTTGTATGCAATTAAAGAAAATTCAGACTGGATTCGATTTTCTGCGTTTTTCGAATCCGGTACAAGCGTTCAGAGAGGCGATTTAACAATTCAGAGACATGTACAAACAAGCGCCAAATACGAAGAAATTCATAGGAAAATTTCTGACTGTATGTGCAAATACCTTAAGTCTTCTAATGAGTGATGTGAGCATTGAGGAGCTGTGTCGTGTGTGTGTGTGGGTGTGCTCCTAGTAAACATTCAAGACATTTGTAGTGTTGCAGTGAGGAAACATTACATCAAACAGTTTAAGATCTTACTTTTAGTACATTTAAGAAGCAATACCAAACGAGAGTATTAAATAGTATAAACTAGTGTAATCTTTAGTTTTAGTTGAACATTTATTTTGAAGTATTGTACTCTTAAATGTGTGATGATGTTGTGTTGTCTGGGCTGATGTGTTTAGCTGGATCTCCAGTCTCACTTCTGTGGTGTTTTTGATGTTCATTGGATTCATTCATTGTTGCTCATTTATTTCTTGCCTCTGTTTGTTTTCGTTCTCATCATTCTTTCCTTTGTTGTCAATTAGTGAAATAATTAAGGTTGAAATTTTGAAGAAAAATGTCTGACTTGGTACAATGCATTATACAATATGCAAAATGATAATGCTTCAAGTTTGTAAAATTATTCAAGCCTACTGTATATAAAAAGCAAATTGTAAATTATAAGCAACAGTTAAATGCAATGAAAGGTTGACTGTCCATAACATTTTAAAGAATTAAAATCTTATCACAAACCAGTGCTAAATTTATATTGTGATGTTTCAAAATAATTTGTACTTTTATGCTGGTTCACACCAAACGTGAACAAACGTGTCAGAGTTCGTTATTTTCGTGTGAGTGACAAGATCTGACAAATATTTTCAATTTTCAAGGAAGATGAGATTGCATGTGAGTTTGTGTCTATACGTGTTTTTCCATTGACTTTGTATGTAATTTACACGAGCAAATCGCTTAATTCGCGTTTGGTGTGAGCCTGGCATTTGAATCTTGATTTTTCTTAGTGACAGTTCACCCACCATTAATAATAGTTTTGTCATCATTTACTCACCATCTTGTCATTTCAATTTTGTCAGCAGAACACAAAAGAAGATATTTTGAAGAATGTTGTGGACTGACCCCATTGACTTGCACTGGTTTTCTGTTCATACAATAGAAGTGAATGAGGTCCAGTGCTGTCCGCTTACCAACTTTCTTCAAAATATCTTCTTTTGTGTTCTCCGGAAGAAAGTCATATCAGTTTGAGATGAAAAGAGGACGAGTGACGACAGGATTCTCATTTTTGTGTTAGCTGTCACTTTAAAACTCTGTAGATTTATGTTCATGTGGTTTCCTCAGTGTGGGTCATTCATCTGTTATTTTCTGTTGTGACATTAAAACTCACGACTCATCCTCTGTTCATGACGTCTCATGTGTGTCTGTGTGTGTCTCTCTGTCCCGTCTCTCCTCAGATTTGTTAAAGGGTCTCATGTCTGGGGCTCAGGGCGCTCTTCCTCCTCACTTACAGCTGGCTTTCTCAGGTAAACTCAGAGCCGTGTCGTCCGCCCGCTGCGTCTGCATGTGCCTGTTTGTGCTTTCTTCATCTTCTCTGAATCACGTCATGACGCTTCTGTCTCTGTGTGCAGATGTCAATCAAACCCAGGGCGGAGACTTGAAGAGGAAGCCATCGTGACATCAGAGAGCTCCAGTGAGATGAACTCTGATCCAGGACTGACTCCTCCCACTTATGCATTATCTGCTGAGCGTCCAATGAGCAGAAGTGTTTTTATACTCATTTGAATAATGTTATTAGATGTTTGTACATATGTATTAATGTTTACACAGACCGACCTGAAACACTGTGGACCGAGAGAGGTGTGCGCGTGTGTGCTTGTGTGTGTGCGTGCGTGTGTGCGCGCGTGTGTGTGTGTGTTCATCAGCTGCAGTAAATGTGCATCTTCATCTTTTTATCCCTTAGATGTTTTAAGAGTTTGAATGAGCAGTGAATGAGTTTCTCTCTCTCTCATGTGTAGGTCAGTGTCTCTGGTGCTCTTTATGAATTTGACGCCCCTTTAAAATAAAAACCGTAACCAAATGTAAAAGGGCAGGTGGATGAAAACTGTACTGTACTTGAATCTTCAGGATTTGTTTACTTGAGCTTCAGGACGCAAGTAAAATAAACTTTCAGAAGCCTTAGTGACAAAACTATGTGTTTGTGTTTTGCTTGTGTTCCTCGTGTAAGAGATGTGAACACACAAGTGTCCTTTAGCTTTACCTTGTCTTTTTTTTACACCTCAGGGTAAACAGACGATGTGTTCAGAAGTCTAGAGATGAGACATAAGATAACACAATAACAACATTCAGGGTGATGAGATGAGTCGCTCTTTTTATAACTTGATCTTCATGTGTTTGAGGTGATAATATCTTTTGGACACAATGTGATGATCTTTGTTTACAGGATAATTCTTTAACTCAGATATCAGACAGTGCTCACATGTTTCTGCTCGTCTTCACTGTTATGTTTGGGATGCTCTCCACTGTGGAAGAAGTTCTTTACATTTTATTAGAAAGATTATATGATCATACATATTACCAATAATGCCTCAAGATCCTTAAAAATATATCATTGTGTTCAACAGAACAAAAAAATAAATCTTCTCTGGTAGTCATTGATGTCCCAGAACTAAAAATATCTCACATTCTTCCAAATATCTGTTCACCAGAACAAAGACATTTCTACAGATGAGGTTCAGTAAATGATGACAGAACTGCCACTAACACATCCAGAGGAGCTTCTTCACGTCACTATGCTCCAATACTTACATTTTTTTTTTTTTAAGTTTAGTTTTTCTAACAGACGAAACAAACAGTCCCACAAATAAATCTATTTTATCTTGTGTAGTATCTTATATCAGTATTGTCTCAAATGTTTGCTTGTATGTTTAACCTTTTGAAACTTCAAGGCTGTTTTTGACTTAAGAAGCTTGAAGAGTTCTGTGAGACGTTGTATAAGTCTGATAGACATGATGACATCACTCACTGATATTGACTTTAGCCACTAAAAGGTTTTCTTTCAGAACTTAATACACACACTCATGATTTATGTATGAATAATGATAACCTAAGTCAGGATTTCTTTCATTAGGTTTTATTTCTCAAAGGCATAAATAAGTAAACAAAACAACTTATTGACACATTTTCACTTGAGTAAACATCTGAAGAGGTGTCTAGATACAATGATCTGAAGGTCAGTGGACAGCTACACAAAAGCCATTTATTAAGTCAGCATGGGTTTTCATGACATCATCATCATTGTTTGCATGACGTGATCTTTCACAAACACTCACACAGTCTACACTTCACACTCCAGATCAGAGCAAAAATCATTCATCTACAGTCGTGGCCAAAAGTTTTGAGAATTACATAAATATTAGTTTTCAAAAAGTTTCCTGCTAAACTGCTTTTAGATCTTTGTTTCAGTTGTTTCTGTTATGTACTGAAATATAATTACAAGCACTTCATACGTTTCAAAGGCTTTTATCGACAATTACATGACATTTATGCAAAGAGTCAGTATTTGCAGTGTTGGCCCTTCTTTTTCAGGACCTCTGCAATTCGACTGGGCATGCTGTCAATCAACTTCTGGGCCAAATCCTGACTGACAGCAACCCATTCTTTCATAATAACTTCTTGGAGTTTGTCAGAATTAGTGGGTTTTTGTTTGTCCACCCGCCTCTTGAGGATTGACCACAAGGTCTCAATGGGATTAAGATCTGGGGAGTTTCCAGGCCATGGACCCAAAATTTCAACATTCTGGTCCCTGAGCCACTTAGTTATCACTTTTGCATTATGGCACGGTGCTCCATCGTGCTGGAAAAGGCATTGTTCTTCACCAAACTGTTGTTGGATTGTTGGAAGAAGTTGCTGTTGGAGGGTGTTTTGGTACCATTCTTTATTCATGGCTGTGTTTTTGGGCAGAATTGGTAGTGACCCCACTCCCTTGGATGAGAAGCAACCCCACACATGAATGGTGTTAGGATGCTTTACTGTTGGCATGACACAGGACTGATGGTAGCGCTAACCTTTTCTTCTCCGGACAAGCCTTTTTCCAGAGGCCCCAAACAATCGGAAAGGAGCTTCATCGGAGAATATGACTTTGCCCCAGTCCTCAGCAGTCCATTCACTATACTTTCTGCAGAAGATCAATCTGTCCCTGATGTTTTTTTTGGAGAGAAGTGGCTTCTTTGCTGCCCTTCTTGACACCAGGCCATCTTCCAAAAGTCTTCGCCTCACTGTGCGTGCAGATGCGCTCACACCTGCCTGCTGCCATTCCTGAGCAAGCTCTGCACTGGTGGCACTCCGATCCCGCAGCTGAATCCTCTTTAGGAGACGATCCTGGCGCTTGCTGGACTTTCTTGGACGCCCTGAAGCCTTCTTTACAAGAATTGAACCTCTTTCCTTGAAGTTCTTGATGAACCAATAAATTGTTGATTTAGGTGCAATCTTAGTAGCCACAATATCCTTGCCTGTGAAGCCATTTTTATGCAACGCAATGATGGCTCCACGCGTTTCTTTGCAGGTCACCATGGTTAACAATGGAAGAACAATGATTTCAAGCATCACCCTCCTTTTAACATGTCAAGTCTGCCATTCTAACCCAATCAGCCTGACAAACTGATCTCCAGCCTTGTGCTTGTCAACATTCTCACCTGAGTTAACAAGATGATTACTGAAATTATCTCAGCAGGTCTTTTAATGACAGCAATGAAATGCAGTGGAAAGGTTTTTTTGGGATTAAGTTAATTTTCATGGCAAAGAATGACTATGCAATTCATCTGATCACTCTTCATAACATTCTGGAGTATATGCAAATTGCTATTATAAAAACTTAAGCAGCAACTTTTCCAATTTCCAATATTTATGTAATTCTCAAAACTTTTGGCCACGACTGTACAGCAGGAGAAGTCTGTCTGTGCTCAATGGCTAGAAAACCGGTCCATCGCAGGAGCTTCATTACAAGTATTTATCTAAACTCTCAATAGCTTCCTGTTTTGTGTATTTTCTCCATTCATCTGGAATCTTTCCTCTTCCCTGGAATGTTTTCTCATAATATCTCTCCAGATCTTTCTGGAATCTGCACACAGACCACTTCCAGTAGAACGTTTCAGTGAAGATTCTAGATTTTGTATAAACTCCTCCTGCTCTTCTGTATTCATTAAATGAAATCCACATATCTGATGATTTAAAACGATTAGGACTTCTCAATACAGTCGAGCAAAAATCTGCACAGAGATTCTGTTTCATCAGTAATTCCATTGATCCCATTCACTCTATGGGCAGGATCACTGTGATCTCCATCATGGTTCTCTAGTGTGTTGGTGCAGATGGCTCCACAGAACTGGACACTGAACCCAACAGCACTGACACTAGTGATCAATCAGAATCTCATCTGATCTGTAGTTCACATCCAGTTTCTTATTGAATGAATCTGTGCTGAACTCTCTGCTGATGTCAGATATTACAGGAAGAAGTTCTGTTCTTATCACATCTTCTAAAAGTTTGAAATCATCAACATCATCATGTTTGACTCCTCTGAAGTCCTTCACAGAGAACATCAGAACATCTGAGAGCTTCAGTGTGAAAAACTTCAACCACACATCAACATTTCCTTTGTTCTCTTTAACATGTTGAGTAGATTCATGTGCTGCTGTCATGATCTTCTTCTGCAGGAGTTTAATGTTCTGATTCATCTTGGGCTGAACACTGACACTGAACTGATCGCTGATGTACTGACTCACTTCATCTCTGATGAAACTCTTGAAGTGATCTTTAGGAATATGAATGTAGTCCATGTATTTGTCAAAGTTCTCCTCTTCTGCCAGTCTTTTCAGAATGTGTTTCTCCAGATTTGATCTGTTTCCTCTCAGTGATGGACAGTTTGATCTCATCTCATCTGCTAAATCTCTGGCGGTCTGTCTGTAAACACTCTGTTCAATGGGTTCTTTCAGTTTCTGACAGATGATCTCACCAAAAATAGCAGCTGATGTTGCTCATTGACAGTATTTCTGGAAAACACTAAAGTATTCTCTCTTCTTCTTCTCCAGATAGAGAACAGGATCATTGACTTCTCTGAACATTCTGTGTTGGTCAGTGAATGTGTTGTTTGATCTCTTAAATATAGAAAACACCAAATCAATGAAGAATTCATTCTTGAACACATATCTCACTGGTCCTTCCTCATATTGTGTTATTCTTGTCTTGATGTAATCTGTGAGTTGTTGAATGCAGCTGATGTTGTAGCCCATCTTTGAGATATTAAATGACTGAATCGTCTCGTCTGTCTGCTGAGCAATATCTGAGACCAAGGTTTTTATTTGGGCATCCTCCTCTTTATACCAAACAATTCCAAACCTCCTTTTAGCTGCTCTGTAGGTATTTCTAATATGTGCTGCACTTTCATTAGATTTCTTTAACTGAATATAATCTGAATAACTCTGATCATTGAAAATATTCCTGATGTTCTTCCATTGATCTACAGGAAAACTTTTATAGATGTCACTGAGGAGTTCTCTCACATCTCTCAGTATGTCAATGTCTTTGATTGGAGGATAAACTCTGGTGATCTTCTTCACATACTCTTCCCAGAACACATCAAACTCTCTCTTCAGAGTTTCTTTATCATTTGCTTTGCCTTCGTTTTTTAATGCAAGTTCTTTGCTCTTTTCTAAGAGAGTGTTTTCATGATGTGCCCTCTGATCATCAATCTCGCTCTTCAGGCCTCGCTGCTGAAGAATCAGATTTAATTTCCGTCGTGTTTCTGTAATGATGTTTTCATTAATGTCTTTTATTTTTATTTCAAATGAAGTTTTCCACTGAATCAGTGTTTCTGCATCTGTGTCTTTCTCAAAGAATTCTGACATTGATTTATTCACTTCATCACTTTTCTCTTGCAGTTCTCCCTGAAGATCTCTTTCCTCAATCTCATGAACTGTTTCATTTTCTATTTGATTGTGTAGTTTGTTCTCAATTACCATCATGGCACTGCGAAGAGTCCAGGACCACCTGCTGTATTCTGTCTCCAGTCTCCTGTATACTGAAATCTCCAGAGAATTTCTGAAGCTGAACACAAATTGTTCATTCAGTAAAGCCTCCCGGAGATCCTGAATTCTCTCACGTAGATGTTTCGGTCTCATACCACATGATTTTGAGGCATGTGAAATAATAGTTTTCTTTAGTTCTTGAATATTCTCACAGTAGTTTGGGTTTGGTGGTGCCATTGGTGGGCTTCCCTCCCACAGCTGAGCAAAATACTTCATATCATGACGAACATCAAAATTAATGACATCACTGAAACATTCTGCATCACAGACTTCATCTTTAGCTGCGAGTTTAGTCATCTCATCCAGCGTCTCCAGCAGTCGTCTCCTTCCCTCCATGTTTTTCTCTCCAGCTGTGACGTCTGAAACATTCTGATGTACAAACATACAGCTGGGGTTCAGTTTGACCTTCTTCATCCTCAGAAAGGCCTGAACAACAATCTGAAGAATCTCCTGCATCTCAGACGGGTTTTCTCCAAAGATGTTGATCAATGTCAGATGTCCAAGACCAACAACAAATGTGGCCAGTTCATTGTCATGATGTGTTGTTGATTTCTCAGACAGTTCAAGAGAACGAAGACCTTCAGTATCAACAACCAGAATATAATCAAACTTCATCTGAGGTTTCATCTCATCTGAGACTCTGATCAGCTGCATGAAAGCTCCTCTGGTGCAGCGGCCGGCACCGACTGCAAACTCAAGTCCAAACATGGCATTCAACATGGTGGATTTCCCAGAGCTCTGAATCCCTAAAACTGACAGAACAAAGACTCCTCGATTTCCCATTTTCTGGTTGAGTTGATCTAGAACAGCAGAGATCCAGATCAGAGGAACATGAGCAGCATCTCCATCCATCAGCTCCAGTGGAAATCCAGATATCATCATCTCTGCTGCAAGACTCGGGATAGAAGAGAAGTGAAACCGAAGAGGGGTTTTGCTCTTCTTCACAGATGAACATGATTCATAGATCTGACCGATCTCTTTCATGATGTGCTCCAGACCAAAAGCAGCATCCTGAAGTCCTTTAGATATTCTCTCCAGTTCTGTTTGTTCGGTCTTGAGTTGTGCAGATTTGTCATTATTTTCTTTCAGTTTTAAGACTGTTGACCACTTTTCATTATACTTGTGATGTAGAGCAGAAAGATCATCGGAAGTGAATTCATCCAGGAGGATTCTGAGCCATCTCAGGAAAAACATCTTATTACTTTCATTACGGGTATTAATTTGTTCAAAAAAGAACTTCATAAACTCACTGATGTTATATTTGTGTTGCTGTTCACGAATGATATTCATTTCTGTTTGTTTTCTGCTTATTACTTCTTCTAGTTCCTCCCCCTGAGGTCGATGAAGTTCTTTGTTCTTCTGACACCACTGATGCCACAGTTCACCCTGACGGGGCAGAAATGATTCTTTGATTTCAATCAGAGGTTTATTCTTCAGAAAACTCATCATCTCTTGTGCTGCTTCTCTTCCTCTCCTGCAGTCTTCATCATCTTCTTCATCTACTCTGATATCTAAGTGTTTGGACACGTCTTCAAGTCTGAACATGAACCCTGATGCTGAAGATGAGACACAATCATTTATAGCTCTTCTGAGTTCTTCAGACACATCTGACAGATTTCTGTCTTTTAGACCAATTTTGTATTTTCCCTTCCTTGTCTCAATAACCGCAGATTCATCCTCAGCCACAAGACAAATGAGTGGCTTTGAGTCACTGAACAGCTCTTGTATCTTTGTTCCTTTTTTGTCATTCTTGTCAAGTTTTGTCAGAAGAACAACATTGACTGAAGACATTTCAGTGAGGATCTTCATCTGTGTCTCATTCTCTCCTGCATCACCATGAAGATTACAGAAGGCAACACAGTCAGTAAATGTATCTGTGTGTTTTCCAGCCGGACAGTACCAGGAGATCTCCACCACTCCATCCATCAGTAGTCTGGTTCTGCTGCTGCCAGGACAGTTTCTGGTGAAGAACGTGTTGTGTTTCTCATTGATCAGACTGTTCATCAGCTGAGATTTAGATGAAGACACAGAACCAAACCTGAAGAACGACACCATTGGAGTTTCTGCTGTGCACACTGACTGGACTTTACTGATGATGATATTGTCAGTTTTTCTGATCTTCCAGCTCTTATTGATTTGTCTGAATGTCCAGAGAGGAAACTCAATGTGTTGTGTGAATGGATGAGGAACAAGAAGAGGAAGAGCAAACTGACACTGAGAGAGTTTAGTGACCATCATCTGCTTTAGGAAACTATCAGCACAATGAAACACAGCCATCTGAACATCCATCGGGTGAATAGAGTCGGATTTACTTGTTCCTTTATTATATAAAGACATAGCTTTGAATATCTCCCCTTCATTCTCAGGTGAATCCTTGTCAGTTAGTTGTGTGTGATGTTCATTGGTGTCATAAGTTTTAATGTGTCTTGCTCTGTAGTTCACCATCAGTAGTTTCTGTAGATAATTCATCACCAGCTCTTCTTCAGTACAAGACTCATGAGACTGTGATGAATGTGAAGATATCTGAAGAACATCTGAAGCTTTCAGTGTATTCTGGTGTCTGTCACTTTCAAGATGAAGTCTGTCAAACAGATGTTGTATATGTCGACCTGATCTGACATCAGGCTGTTGTCTCTGTGAAGAAAATAAAACAAAATTATATCTTATCAATGTCGCACAGAAAATAAATATGATGTAAAATATTAACAATTATTTGCATATATATGCTGAGAAAAGTTCAGAATTACAATTGAAATAAATCCCTTTAAAGTCAACAGATCTTTCGTTTAATGTTTCAACCACAGTTTTATAAGCCTTTAAAGCTTATTAATGAATTTGGGTTGAATTTTAGTCTGGTAGGATGGATTTTAGATTTCCTTGTGCAGAGAAAACAGAGTTCTCCTTTATTATTTATCTTGTACACAAATGACTTTAAGAGATTGCCTATCTAGATATAGAGATCGACATATTGTAAAACTTGCAGACGATTCCGTAATCGTTAGTTTAATGAGTGAGGAGGACTCTATGCATGGTCCTGTGGTTGATGAATTTATTAAATGGTGTCAGATTGCTTTCTTAAAACTTAATGTTTCTAAAATTAAGGAGATGATTATTGATTTTAACCCTAGAAGGAAATCTATTCATGATAAGCAAATGAGCATAAATGGAGTAGGTATTGAGAGCGTTGAACAGTAAAAGTACTTCGGTACTGTTTTGGATGATAAATGGTCTTTTTCTCCCAATACTGAGGCTTTGTGTAAGAAGGGGCGGCAAAGATTGTATTGTTTGCGGAAACTAAGGTCATTTAATGTGGGGAAATCATTGATGTGCATGTTCTACAGATCCTACATTGTGTCACTGTTCTCTTTTTCGCTGTTGTGTTGGTTTTATTCTCTAAATGTGAAAAAAAAGAACTGTCTTGAGAGGAAAAAACAACAGGGTGTAAGCAGATGGCTTTGGCCCAGTTATATCATAGACAGGTTCTGGGTAAAGCCCAGAACATTTTGTTAGATGATTCCCACCTATTGTATAATGAGTTTAACCTACTCCCTTCTGGCATTCGTTTTAGAATCCCGATTAGTAAAACAAATCGATTTAGGCATTCATTTATCCCCTCAGCTGTAAAGTCTTTAAATGCAAGGTAAGAACTTTTTAGGAATGAAATGTATTTGTACTGTAATCTATTGTGTTTATGTGAATACTTGTGTGGTGCAACCAAATTGCCTTCGGGAAGTGAATAAAGATGAACTGAACTGAACCGTTCAGACAATGATTGTTTTGTGCTGCTGCTAATGTTCAACTCACTAAAGTCAAAACAGATTATGTTGTAGAAACAGTCAGAATGAGGTCTGATGATACTGAGATTCAACATATTAAAACTTACATGAATAAAGATACAGTATTTCTCTGAACACTCACCTGAACTGAAGCTTGTGTTTGAGAGCAGATCTCTATCTCTTCTTCCTCTCTCATCTCTGTTCTTCTTCTCTTGAGTTGATCTTCACTCTCTTCTTTCATGAGTTTCAGATGTTCTTCAAAGTTCTTTTCTTGTTCTTCTCTCTTGTTTCTCTCCTCCTGAACTCTCTTCTCAAACTCTTCTAGTTGATGTTGTTTCTCTCTTTCTATTCTCTGTTTCTCTCTCATCAATTCCTCCATTACTCTCTTGAGTCCCTCACACTGTTCCACATGAATCTGCTTCTCTTTCTCATCTTCTTCTCTTCTCACTTTCTCCTCTTTTCTCTGTTTCTCCCATTCCTCTTGTTCTCTTCTCATGTCCTCAAGCATCTTTCTCTCTTTCTCTTCTTTCTCTTGTATTTCTCTTTTATATCTCTCTTCTCTCTCTCTAATCTCTTCTTCTCTTATCTTTCTCTCTCTCGCCTGTTTCTGTGTTTCTTCCTCAATCATGATCTTAATTCTCTCTCTCTCTTCTTCTTTCTCTCTGTTCAGTTCTTCTATTCTCTTCATCAGTGTCTTCATGTGTTGTTCTTGTTTTTCTCTCTCCATCTCTCTGAATCTCTTACATGAGTAGTAACTTCCTCCATTTTCTGTGACCATGTGATCTATTTTCTCCAGTAGATCAGACACTTGTGTGCGGTCTTCAGTCTCAGTATTATTGAACACATGATATCTTTTTCCACACTCTTCTATCAGCTTTCTCAGAGGAGATCCAGGTTTTCCTAAACACTCTTGAATAGTTTTCTTCTTCAGAAAATCTCCTTTACTGAAGAGCACCATGGTGTACATGAAAGAGATTTTACCAAATATCTCTTGAATGATCTTCACTGCTGTTGCTTCTTCTTTAGTGAAGCGGTGAGATAAACTCAACACAATGACAAACACATGAGGTCCAGGCAGAATCATGGAGATACAGTTGGTCATTTCTCTCTGAATCTCTTCTTGACTCAGTTCAGTATCAAACAGTCCTGGAGTGTCGATCACAGTGATCAATCTCTTCTTGATTTCAGCTGTTTCTCTTTGACACTCTTTAGTTATTGAATCTTGAGATACGTCTGATAGAAATGCTTCTCTTCCTAAGATTGTGTTTCCTGTTGCACTCTTCCCAACTCCAGTCTTTCCCAACAGCACAATCCTCACCTCATCTCTGATCTCTCTTGAATCTAAAGGAGAGTAACAGAATATATGAACATTAAATCTGATGTGATACTGTTATCATTGTGTATGAGTTGCACATGTGTTACGTCCCGTATTGTGTTGGGAGGAATGTTTTCTTCATTTTGTTCTATTTCTCCTTCTCCTTTGTCCCACTATCAGCAAACAGGAGCTGTGATTGGATCGTGTTTCTGTCAGCCTTCCATAAGTGAGATCCCGAGGACCAATCAGACGTGAGAGGCGGTGTATAGTGACATGCCTCGGGAGCAGCTTTGGGTTTCATTCGTTTGAACACGTGTTATTTTGGTGTTTTCTCCCTAGGTTTTTTTTTTAGTACCTAGAGTTATTGTGCGTATGTCTAGTGACGATTCGGCTTCGGGTGTCTCTGAGCCATATATCGACACAAGGTGATGGGACTTATTTAGAATGTAACGTGATTTACATTTTATTGCACATAGGTTAACATTGTTTAAATACACTTGTTATTGAGCGGGCGACAATGTATGTACTTTTGTTTTAGTAGTCAATGTAGTTAGTGGCATTCTACGCTGAAGATGTTATTTTTCCTTCATTCCTTTGTGTAGTTTAATTTTGGGATTACAGTTAGTTATTGTGTTTTGATTTATTCCTTTCTTTGCTTTAGCGCCGCTCTTGTCCCTCAGTTTTGTTGTCCCTAATTAATTATGTTTGTAAATAATTTATCAATGGATGTTTGTTAATAATTGAGGACATTTGAAGTTTCCTAAAGATACCTTTACTTTACTCAAAATAACTCCTTAGTTTCTGTTTCTCTTGCACACACCATACTTCCAAAGCCGAGAAAAGTCCCCACATTAAACAACATTTATCTGCCACAACGCCAGGGATCACACAAACTTTAGTTTTCCCTATATCTCTCCTGATAAGTGAACGAAAAACTAAGGCCCTTCACAGTGGTATGGCAAAGCTATCTAATCTAATACCTTTAAGACGTCACTCTGTGAATGCATTTGCACGGTCCCACACACATTCGTGGACACACTCTGGATCTGCTCAAACATTTCATCCACTATTATAAGAGATGTGGCACTGTCTGATCATTTCTGTATTTTCTTTAATATATCACTCACTCCTACCGCTGAAAATAGACCCGTCTCTATAAAAAAAGAGATTCATAAATGAGAACACCAGTGAGCTATTTATGAATGCTATGTTTTTGTCACTGAGTATATCTGCAGACTCTATGGATGTTTTCCTCGATAGCTTTAATGCAAAAGTTAAAAATGCTATCGATGCCATTGCTCCAGTAAAGGTCAAGGCGATAACTAATTATTCTCTTTCTGCCTCCACCTCAGATGCCCATCCTGAGGTAGGGAGAAATTCCGCCAGGTCCAGATGATCGATATATGCCCATCCCCACCTAGAGATTACACCAGCTACAGACTGATTTACCATCCCAGCTCCATCTAAGGCAATTCCACCACCACCAAAGAGAAATACGACCATCGGACCATCCCAGCTCAGACCACTACATCCCCAACCGAGGGCAAAGACGCACTACTTGTCACATTAATGCTAAACTTACATCACATGTTTGATTTTGTGGTCGATGTCGGACAACAGAGGAATAAAGTAACAACATGCCATTACTATTTTCCCTGGTGGTTCCTCTGTTTTCTGGTGTTTATCTTGGAGTGGGACCGGGTTGGACCTGCACGGTTTTTGGCGAGTGGGACTTTCTGGGTTGCGGACGGTGGGCTCTCCCTCTTCCTCGTGGATATTAGCTCGGTGGCTTTTGGTCGGGGTCACTGAGTGCAGCTATGACACGTCAGAGGGGATCTGACCCTCCCGGCTGAGACTGGTTCCTCCTGAGATTTTTTTCTCCATTAATCAATCTTTGGAGTTTGGGTTCCTCGCCGCAGCAGGGCAGTGTTGGATTGCTCACCGGGAGACTGCATTTATTCATTTACTTATTAGAATGACCTTGCTCGTTCTATAAACACCATGCCTTGTGCTGTGTTTTACCCTTTCTGTTTTTCCTGTTTGCCCCTGTAAAGCTGCTTTGGAACGATGCACATTGTGAAAAGCGGTATATAAATAAACTTGAATTGAATTGAATAACTGGCAGATGTAAAGCACCCTGGAGAAACACACCAGCAGTACAAAGCATGAAAAAAAAGCTGAGCGTAGGTGGCGAAAAACCAAACTTGAAGTTCACTATAACATCTATAAAGACAGTCTGCATGCCTTCAATGTTGACTTAGGCAAAGCTAGACAGAACTTTTTTCTCTAACATTACAAACTGCAAAATAAATAACACTCGCACCCTTTTTGTAAATGTAGAGAGACATACAAATCCCCCGAGTCAAGTTCCCAAGGAAATGCTGTCTGATGACAAATGCAATGAGTTTGCAACTTTTTTCCTTTAAAAGATCAGTAATATCAGAATATAAATCAGCAAAGCTCCATGTGTCAGACAGGTCAGTCTGACTTCAGTACATCAGAAATTAGTAACTCTGTGTGAATTTCAGACAATTGATCTCAAAACCCTGGAGGAAACGGTACAGCATCTTAAGGCGTCAACTTGCAGCCTAGACACACTACCCACATCCTTTTTCAAAAGAGTGTTTAACTGTTTGGAAGCAGATCTCCTAAAAATAGTTAATACCTCACTGCTCTCAGGAACTTTCCCAGAGTCCCTAAAAAATGACTTATAAAACTTTACTGTCTAACTACAGACCAATATCAAATCTACTTTTTATAGGCAAGATCATAGAAAAGCTGGTCTTCAATCAGCTGACCAAATTCTTGAACTCAAATGGCTACCTGGATAATTATCAGTCTGGTTACCGTCAGCATCATAGCACAGAGACAGTGCTCATAAAGATAATTAATGATATTCAATTGAATTCTGATTCAGGCAAAATATCAGTTCTGGTTTTACTAGATCTCAGTGCTGCTTTTGACACGGTGGATCACATACTCCTACATAGGCTGGAAAACTGGGTAGGGCTTTCTGGGTTGGTACTTAAATGGTTTGGGTCATACCTTAAAGGGAGAGGTTACTATGTGAACATAGGCAACCACAAATCTGACTGGACACCCATGACTTGTGCTCTTCAACAGGGCTCAATTCTTGCTCCGCTCCTCTTCAATGTCTATATGCACCCACTTGGCCAAATAATGAAAAAGTACCAAATTTCCTACCACATCTATGCAGACGACACTCAGATCTACCTAGCCCTCTCACCCAATGACTACAGGCATACTGACTCTCTTTGCCAGTGCATTGATGAAATGAAAAGCTGGAAACACATATCTTCACTTAAGAGGTCTAAAGACACAAAGGAAGGTTAAAAATCTTGGTGTCATATTAGAGTCTGACCTTAGTTTCATCAGTCATGTCGAAGCAATAGGCAAATCAGCGTACAACCATCTCAGAAACATAGCCAGAATCAGATGTTTTGTCTGCTGCTGCCAGGATTCCGACCAGAACCAACAAATCTGAGCATATCACTCCAATCCTCAGGTCCTTACACTGGTTACCAGTTACTTTTAGAATCAACTTCAAAGTATTATTAGTTGTCTATAAATCACTCAATGGTCTAGGACCTAAATACATCCAGATATGCTCATTGAATATAAACCAAACAGACTTCTCAGATCATCAGGATCAAGTCAGTTAGAGATAACAAGGGTTCACTCAAAAGAGGGCGAGTCACCATTTAGCCATTACGCCACGAATAGCTGGAATCTGCTTCCAGAAGACCAACTGTAGCTACTTTTAAATCCAGATTAAAAACACACTTGTGTAGCTGTGCATTCACAACCTGAGCACTGTGCTGGCTTACATGAACCGCACGTCTATTTCTAATTTATTTTTATTTTATTAAATTTTTACTTTTTATATATACAGGTGCTGGTCAAATAATTCGAATATCATCAAAAAGTTGATTTATTTCACTAATTCCATTCAAAAAGTGAAACTTGTATAATGTATACATTCATTCTACAGAGACTGATATATTTCAAGTGTTTATTTCTTTTAATTTTGATGATTATTACTGACAACTAATGAAAACCCAAAATTCAGTATCTCAGAAAATTTGAGTATTGTGAAAAGGTTCAATATTGAAGACACCTGGTGCCACACTCTAATCAGCTAATTAACTCAAAATAAGTCTAGTTCTCTCAGTCTAGTTCTGTAGGCTACACAATCATGGGGAAGACTGCTGACTTGACAGTTGTCCAAAAGACAACAATTGACACTTTACACAAGGAGGGCAAGACACAAAAGGTCATTGCAAAAGAGGCTGGCTGTTCACAGAACTCTGTGTCCAAGCACATTAATAGAGAGGCGAAGGGAAGAAAAAGATGTGGTACAAAAAAGTGTACAAGCAATAGGGATAACCACACCCTGGAGAGGATTGTGAAACAAATCCCATTAAAAAATGTGGGGGAGATTCACAAAGAGTGGACTGCAGCTGGAGTCCGTGCTTCAAGAACCACTACGCACAGACGTATGCAAGACATTGGTTTCAGCTGTCGCATTGCTTGTGTCAGTCTTGAACAACAGACAGCGTCAGAAGTGTCTCGCCTGGGCTAAAGACAAAAAGGACTGGACTGCTGCTGAGTGGTCCAAAGTTATGTTCTCTTATGTAAGAGATGAAATTTTCCACAGTCAGTAATGGTATGGGGTGCCATGTCAACTGCTGGTGTTGGTCAACTGTGTTTCTGAGGTCCCAGGTCAACACAGCCGTATACAAGGAAGGTTTAGAGCACTTCATGCTTCCTTCTGCTGACCAACTTTATGGAGACACAGATTTCATTTTCCAACAGGACTTGGCACCTGCACACAGTGCCAAAGCTACCAGTACCTGGTTTAAGGACCATGGTATCCCTGTTCTTAAATGGCCATCAAACTCGCCTGACCTTAACCCCATAGAAAACCTATGGGGTATTGTGAAGAGGAAGATGCGATATGCCCGACCCAATGTTACCAACGTTACTGTTTACCATGTAAACGGGCAGATCAGATATTCATCTGACAATGCAAGTTATAATTCATTGTATAAGTGATGGTGGCGAATGACGTCAACTCCGATTGACAACAACTGCGCCACAAAAGGTGGCAGTTATGCAACAAGTTGGATGTCAGCTACAATAAATCCATGCTTTTTTCACTTCTTTTTTCCGGTGTACGTTTAAATCTTGGCTAGTGAATGTTGCAACAGTGCAGCACGTTTCAGAAGCATCAGGACTTAAGATAGGTGAATGATCTTTAGTCCTTACTACTCTTGTGCATAACGTGTGGTCTGCCTAAATATAAAAAAAATGATTAACCACTTAACAGCAAATAAGTTTTTATGTAAGCAGTCTTGCATTGCATGGTAGAGCTAACATTAAGCCATAAGCACTGCGTTGTTACAGCATAAGTAAAATGCAACCTAGAGCTATCGCTCAAATATGCCAAACCAACATATGAAAGGCTTATGAATAACTTGTCGGTTGTTTGAATGTTACTGTTGTGCAAATGTCGAAGGATCCAAGTTGTGTACACATGGACTGATTAAGTGTTGCACAGGAAGACAATTGATGAATGCTCATCTCTGCATCTTGTCTATGCTCCGTACTATGAGTTAATGCCCTCCCGTAACTAAATGTGTTTATATGCTGTTAACTATTACACGTATTGCTAGTCTAACCAATCTTCATGGCTACCACTGGTGAGTGTTGAGCGCTGTAGTGGCCGTAAATTGCCTCGAGTTAATACGCTACATAGCTTTAGCAGCGTCACACGTGTATTTACATTTTTAACTCGTTATTGCCCAACTACACAATGCTATTTCCCTGTTCAGAGTCGCCCCACTACTCTGGGGCCATCATACTCTGCAAGTAAATCTATGTTTATCTAAGCGTGAACGGCAGAATTATGTGCTTCATTGAATGATGGCTTGAAAAGAAGTAACTGTTGTAGAGTCACAATGAAGTGTTAGTTGTGTGATGACCAATAGGGCAGGCAATGCTGTGGGTATTGGATTATAAGTAACCTCATCTCACTAAATCTTGATAATTGTTCGGGTGGATGCTGGGGTCTCATCTTTGGGCTTCAACATATCTTGTTTAATTAATTTTCATCTTGTATTAGAATTAAGCCAGCCAGGTTCACATAGTCATAGGCATCAGAGTTAAGCCAGTTGGCTTTTTAGCCAAGGGTCACATAGTTATAAGCCATTAGCGCTAAACCGGTCGGCGAGATAGCCAAGACGGCCAGCATGAAAGCCCAGGCACACATAATCCATAGAACCCATAGGTCATTAACATTAGGCGGTCGGCATGAAAGCCCACGCACACATAGATAGTAAAAGATGCGGTCACATTGTCCGTCAGGGCAGCAGCAGTACAAATGTCTCGGCGATAGATCTGTTGGGGGGTGTGCCTGTCTTTGGCTTGCATTGATAAATTTGTGTCTACTGCTTTGATGGGGGTTTATTCATAGGTTATATGTGCAGCAACAGCATTCCTTATATGCACACATGAGCATGTTGTGGATGTACTGGCAGTACAAGTCTCCTTACTCCTTACTGTAGCAGCGTAGCAGATCTATTCTGCCAAGACCAAATACAGTGGGCCAAGAAAGTATGTAGTCAGCCACCAATTGTTCAAGTTCTCATACTTAAAAAGATGAGAGAGGTCTGTAATTTTCATCATAGGTATACCTCAACTATGAGAGACAAAATAAGAAAAAAAATCCAGAAAATCACATTGTAGGATTTTTAATGAATTTATTTGCAAATCATTGTGGAAAATAAGTATTTGGTCACCTACAAACAAGCCAGATTTCTGGCTCTCACAGACCTGTAACTTCTTCTTTAAGAGCCTCCTCTGTCCTCCACTCATTACCTGTATTAATGGCATCTGTTTGAACTCGTTATCAGTATAAAAGACACCTCTCCACAACCTAAGGCCAAGACTTCAAACTACAAACGTGCTGCAATGTTTTTTTTGGACAGCAGTGGCTTCCTCCGTGGTGTCCTCCCATGAAGTCCATTCTTGTTTAATGTTTTCCTTATTGTAGATTTGTCAACAAAAATGTTAGCATGTGCCAGAGATTTCTGTAAGTGTTTAGCTGACACTCTAGGATTCTTCTTCACCTCATTGAGCATTCTGCGCTGTGCTCTTGCAGTCATCTTTACAGGATGACCACGCCTAGGGAGTGTAGCAACAGTGCTGAACTTTCTCCATTTGTAGACAATCTGTCTTACCGTGGACACATGGACATCAAGGCTTTTAGATATACTTTTGTAGCCCTTTCCAGCTTTATGTAAGTCAACAATTCTTGATCGTAGGTCTTCTGAGAGCTCTTTTGTGCGAGGCATGGTTCACATCAGACAACGCTTCTTCAGAACAGCAAACTCAAAACTGGTGTGTGTTTTTTATTGGACAGGCCAGCTTTAATCAACACATCCAATCTCATCACATTGATTGGACCCCAGGTTGGCTGACTCCTGGCTCCAATTAGCTCTTGGAGAAGTCATTAGCCTAGGGTTTCACATACTTTTTCCACCCTGCACTATGAATGTTTACATGTTGTGTTCAATAAAAACATAAAAACATATAATGTTTGTGCGGTATTAGTTTAAGCAGACTGTGTTTCTCTATTGTTGTGACTTAGATGAAGATCAGAACACATCTTATGACCAATTTATGAAGAAATCCAAGTAAGCCCAAAGGGTTCACATACTTTTTTTTCAACTGTATATAGAAAAGAGGAGCAAGAACTAAGCCCAGAGGAACAGCTGGTGAGATCTGGATGTCTCACCTCTCCAGGAAACCTTAAAGGATCTGCCTGCGAGATAAAAATCAAACCAGTTGAGTGCAGTTCCAGAGATGTTCAGTTTTGAGAGAGTGGACAGCAGGATCTGGTGGTTCACAGTGTCAAATGCAGCAGAGAGATCAAGAAGAATAAGGACAGACAACAAATATTTAGCCCTTGCATGCCGTAGGTTTTCAACGACCGACAGGAGAGCAGTCTGTGTAGAATGTCCTTTCTTAAAGCCGGATTTTCCAGAAGGTCGTGCTGTGAGATATAGGCGGAGAGTTGGTTAAATACTTCCCTTTCAAGGGCCTTTGAAAGGAAAGGAAGGATTGAGATTCGTCTGCAGTTGCTGACCACTGAGGGGTCGAGTGTTGGTTTCTTGAGTAAAGGTGTTACCAGGGTTTAAATGAGGTGGGGACAGTACCAGTCGTGATAGAGCTGTTTTTAATGTGAGCGAGTTGAGGCAGTAGTGATGGAGATAGCCTGTAGAACAGTCATCCTCAATCGGCGGACCGCGGGCCGGATCCGGACATTTGCATTGTTCCATCCGGTCTTGTAAACCATTTAAAACTTTTGACTATTTTGTTGTTTAAATTGAGCCGCGCGTCTTCACAACAGACCATCACATCACATGCGCTCTCAGAGACATTTATGTAATTGATCTATTCCGTTATATCCTCTAATATATTTATTTTGCGCTAAACACACATTTTAACCCTTTCCGCTCACTGCGCACAGTTTCTACCCTGCCAAAGATGCATCGCATTTTAACAACAGTAGTGCAGACATGCAGAGCAGGTAAATGGACACACAACAGTAAACAAAATGCAGCAATATTAAGCCATTTGTCTCTATCAGTCTGTTTAGTGTTTGCTATATGTCCATTCAACCATTCAATTTGTGATATTTTACTAACCGCAACATTTATATCTACATTTAGCATTAACATTATTGATCAGCCTGAAAACAGTTGTGAAAACCCAGTCTAAAGTCTCTAATGTAGCAAAATGTATTTTTGACGGATAAGTGATGGTGATTGCATGGTATTCGAATGAGTAGTTGCTGCAAGGAAAAGACAGATGAGTGAATTTCCATGTGTTGGAAATAAGCAAACCTGTCCTCCCTGCTCGCCCAGAAGGACGAGGAGTGTGGGTGAAGTTGAGGTGGTTGGAGAGGGCCGATGGAGTAGCAGGGTTCTCTTTATAGATCCATGTTTCAGTCAATGCCAGAACCATGAGGTTAGACTGACTGGCAAAGGCAGGGATGAAGTCTGCCTTGTTGACTTTGAGTGGCAGTACCAGAGCCTTACAGCCATACATGCAGACTGTGGAGGGCTAGTGCAGAGTGACCGAAGACGGTGCTGATGGTGTAAGTTTGAAAGTGCCTCTATGGTGGACAGTCTGAATGTACTAACACATGTTAGTAGGAAAACACTCGCAGGTCTTTACCTCGTCGGTCTTCACACGAGGAGGACTGCGCACTAGAGCTGTATCCAATTCGGGGGGCTGCGTTCTTTGAAGGCTGCATTATAAGACCGATTGCGTCACCAAGGCTGGTAAGGCTGTCCCGGTTCATAGGTTGCTTCAAATGCAGCCTTTTTTCAGCAGGTTTTTAAGGATAGAAAGAATGTATCCTTCAGAGCTTTGCCTATCCCGAGATTCAGTGTGCCTGTAGTGGCTTGACATTTTTTAATAATCATGCAAAACTTAAGTTAAATAAAAGTATGTAATTCACAAAAAAGGTCAATTTGTTTTGTTTTAATATTATATGTGATGTTGTTAATTAACATTTTTGAGTTAAAAAAATTAAGGTTGCTTGACTGAATATACTGTTGGGCTGTTTTAAACTACATAAAGGTGTCATATTCTCTCAAATAAAATATAATTTTATTTAAATAATAAAATAAAAATTTTCTAGCTCTGTATTTGTTTAAAAAATTCGGAAACGTCTCTGCTGTGTCCAGCTGCTGTCACCATGCAACATGAGCACCAATTGACGCAATTACGAAATCCTCTGTGAGGATAGAGCATCTCATTTCAGTTGGATTTTTGGACTATTGAGGCTGTCTGCTTTAAAGAACAAGTCCTTGTTTATAAGTCCGCGGCCTTAGAAGGTTGCAGCCCCTGAATTGGGACACAGTTTAGGCCTGCCGCGTCAGAAATCAGTGCTAATATAATACAGGCTACCTTATTGGTTAATGGGTTACTGATAGCTTCACAGCTGAGCCCACTTACTCAATAAACAGCTAGGCTCAAGGTGACTTAAAGTGCTAGGTGAAAAGTAACTCAAGGTAGATGGCAAGGTGCTAACAACCACTACTTAACAAACAAAAGTTACCTTAAACGTAGTCCAGGAAGTGAATTAGTCTTTTGTTTACAAACAGCTACTAGTCCAGTTCAAGCATACACAGCAAGTTCACTACAGCTACAGCTAGCTAGGGAGACAAAATGCTTCTTCCACCAACTGCTCATTGTTAATTTTTATTATAAGATATATTCACACTCACCTCTTTCATAGGTCTGCTGCTTCATTGTGAGAGATTCTTCACACATCACATGTCGTCCACTGTTCATTTGGACAATATTCTCTAACATCTCTTTAAATTCAGAAGGGGAGCTGTTTTTCTCCAGTCTGAAGTGTTTGTTCAGACATTTGTCTATAATTTCTTGTGTAATGTCACTAACATCAGTCTGATGAACAGCCTGTCTTGAGTGGTGTGTGGTCAACACCAGTGTGTGTTCATAAACACTGTCAGAGAAAGAGTTGAGGATCATGTGCACGTGCTCTTGATCTTCTCTTGAACACTCATCATCATGTTTAAAGATGAGAATGATGACATGAGGTCCTGGATGAGACAGAGACACACACTCTCTCAGTGTCTGTGTGATGTGATGTGATGAGAGGTTGTGTTGGAGCAGATGAGGACAGTTGATGAGTGTCATGTGTTTTCCTCTGACTCTCTCAGTGCAGTGATGATCATCTGGAGGAGATTCAGTCTCAAACGCTGATCTACACAACATGAAGTTTCCCACTCGACTGATTACTGACACATCTTTACCCAGAAGAACAATCCTCACTGTAACACAACAAACACACATTAACTGTTTACTGACACATCTTTACCCAGAAGAACAATCCTCACTGTAACACAACAAACACACATTAACTGTTTACTGACACATCTTTACCCAGAAGAACAATCCTCACTGTAACACAACAAACACACATTAACTGTTTAATGACACATCTTTACCCAGAAGAACAATCCTCACTGTAACACAACAAACACACATTAACTGTTTACTGACACATCTTTACCCAGAAGAACAATCCTCACTGTAACACAACAAACACACATTTACTGTTTACTGACACATCTTTACCCAACAGAACAATCCTCACTGTAACACAACAAACACACATTTACTGTTTACTGACACATCTTTACACAACAGAACAATCCTCACTGTAACACAACAAACACACATTTACTGTTTACTGACACATCTTTACACAACAGAACAATCCTCACTGCAACACAACAAACACACATTTACTGTTTACTGACACATCTTTACCCAACAGAACAATCCTCACTGTAACACAACAAACACACATTTACTGTTTACTGACACATCTTTACCCAACAGAACAATCCTCACTGTAACACAACAAACACACATTTACTGTTTACTGACACATCTTTACCCAACAGAACAATCCTCACTGTAACACAACAAACACACATTAACTGTTTACTGACACATCTTTACACAACAGAACAATCCTCACTGCAACACAACAAACACACATTTACTGTTTACTGACACATCTTTACCCAACAGAACAATCCTCACTGTAACACAACAAACACACATTAACTGTTTAATGACACATCTTTACCCAGAAGAACAATCCTCACTGTAACACAACAAACACACATTAACTGTTTACTGACACATCTTTACCCAGAAGAACAATCCTCACTGTAACACAACAAACACACATTTACTGTTTACTGACACATCTTTACCCAACAGAACAATCCTGACTGTAACACAACAAACACACATTTACTGTTTACTGACACATCTTTACCCAACAGAACAATCCTCACTGTAACACAACAAACACACATTTACTGTTTACTGACACATCTTTACCCAACAGAACAATCCTCACTGTAACACAACAAACACACATTTACTGTTTAATGACACATCTTTACCCAACAGAACAATCCTCACTGCAACACAACAAACACACATTAACTGTTTACTGACACATCTTTACCCAACAGAACAATCCTCACTGTAACACAACAAACACACATTTACTGTTTACTGACACATCTTTACCCAGAAGAACAATCCTCACTGTAACACAACAAACACACATTTACTGTTTACTGACACATCTTTACACAACAGAACAATCCTCACTGTAACACAACAAACACACATTAACTGTTTAATGACACATCTTTACCCAGAAGGACAATCCTCACTGTAACACAACAAACACACATTAACTGTTTACTGACACATCTTTACACAACAGAACAATCCTCACTGTAACACAACAAACACACATTAACTGTTTACTGACACATCTTTACACAACAGAACAATCCTCACTGTAACACAACAAACACTTTACTGTTTACTGACACATCTTTACACAACAGAACAATCCTCACTGTAACACAACAAACACACATTAACTGTTTACTGACACATCTTTACCCAACAGAACAATCCTCACTGCAACACAACAAACACACATTTACTGTTTACTGACACATCTTTACACAACAGAACAATCCTCACTGTAACACAACAAACACACATTAACTGTTTACTGACACATCTTTACACAACAGAACAATCCTCACTGTAACACAACAAACACACATTAACTGTTTACTGACACATCTTTACCCAACAGAACAATCCTCACTGTAACACAACAAACACACATTAACTGTTTACTGACACATCTTTACACAACAGAACAATCCTCACTGTGACACAACAAACACACATTTACTGTTTACTGACACATCTTTACCCAACAGAACAATCCTCACTGTGACACAACAAACACACATTAACTGTTTACTGACACATCTTTACACAACAGAACAATCCTCACTGTAACACAACAAACACACATTAACTGTTTACTGACACATCTTTACCCAACAGAACAATCCTCACTGTAACACAACAAACACACATTAACTGTTTACTGACACATCTTTACACAACAGAACAATCCTCACTGCAACACAACAAACACACATTTACTGTTTACTGACACATCTTTACCCAACGGAACAATCCTCACTGTAACACAACAAACACACATTAACTGTTTACTGACACATCTTTACCCAACGGAACAATCCTCACTGTAACACAACAAACACACATTAACTGTTTACTGACACATCTTTACCCAACGGAACAATCCTCACTGTAACACAACAAACACACATTTACTGTTTACTGACACACCTTTACCCAACGGAACAATCCTCACTGTAACACAACAAACACACATTTACTGTTTACTGACACATCTTTACACAACAGAACAATCCTCACTGTAACACAACAAACACACATTTACTGTTTACTGACACATCTTTACACAACAGAACAATCCTCACTGTAACACAACAAACACACATTAACTGTTTACTGACACATCTTTACCCAGAAGAACAATCCTCACTGTAACACAACAAACACACATTTACTGTTTACTGACACATCTTTACACAACAGAACAATCCTCACTGTAACACAACAAACACACATTTACTGTTTAATGACACATCTTTACCCAACAGAACAATCCACACTGTAACACAACAAACACACATTAACTGTTTACTGACACATCTTTACCCAACAGAACAATCCTCACTGCAACACAACAAACACACATTAACTGTTTACTGACACATCTTTACACTACAGAACAATCCTCACTGTAACACAACAAACACACATTTACTGTTTACTGACACATCTTTACCCAACAGAACAATCCTCACTGTAACACAACAAACACACATTTACTGTTTACTGACACATCTTTACCCAACAGAACAATCCTCACTGTAACACAACAAACACACATTTACTGTTTACTGACACATCTTTACCCAACAGAACAATCCTCACTGTAACACAACAAACACACATTTACTGTTTACTGACACATCTTTACCCAACAGAACAATCCTCACTGTAACACAACAAACACACATTTACTGTTTACTGACACATCTTTACCCAACAGAACAATCCTCACTGTAACACAACAAACACACATTTACTGTTTACTGACACATCTTTACACAACAGAACAATCCTCACTGCAACACAACAAACACACATTAACTGTTTAATGACACATCTTTACCCAACAGAACAATCCTCACTGCAACACAACAAACACACATTTACTGTTTACTGACACATCTTTACACAACAGAACAATCCTCACTGTAACACAACAAACACACATTTACTGTTTACTGACACATCTTTACCCAACAGAACAATCCTCACTGTAACACAACAAACACACATTTACTGTTTACTGACACATCTTTACACAACAGAACAATCCTCACTGCAACACAACAAACACACATTAACTGTTTAATGACACATCTTTACCCAACAGAACAATCCTCACTGTAACACAACAAACACACATTTACTGTTTACTGACACATCTTTACACAACAGAACAATCCTCACTGTAACACAACAAACACACATTAACTGTTTACTGACACATCTTTACCCATCAGAACAATCCTCACTGTAACACAACAAACACACATTTACTGTTTACTGACACATCTTTACCCAACAGAACAATCCTCACTGTAACACAACAAACACACATTAACTGTTTACTGACACATCTTTACCCAACAGAACAATCCTCACTGCAACACAACAAACACACATTTACTGTTTACTGACACATCTTTACACAACAGAACAATCCTCACTGCAACACAACAAACACACATTAACTGTTTACTGACACATCTTTACACTACAGAACAATCCTCACTGCAACACAACAAACACACATTAACTGTTTACTGACACATCTTTACACTACAGAACAATCCTCACTGCAACACAACAAACACACATTTACTGTTTACTGACACATCTTTACACAACAGAACAATCCTCACTGCAACACAACAAACACACATTAACTGTTTACTGACACATCTTTACACAACAGAACAATCCTCACTGCAACACAACAAACACACATTTACTGTTTACTGACACATCTTTACCCAGAAGAACAATCCTCACTGCAACACAACAAACACACATTAACTGTTTACTGACACATCTTTACACAACAGAACAATCCTCACTGTAACACAACAAACACACATTAACTGTTTACTGACACATCTTTACCCAACAGAACAATCCTCACTGTAACACAACAAACACACATTTACTGTTTACTGACACATCTTTACCCAGAAGAACAATCCTCACTGCAACACAACAAACACACATTAACTGTTTACTGACACATCTTTACCCAACAGAACAATCCTCACTGTAACACAACAAACACACATTAACTGTTTACTGACACATCTTTACCCAACAGAACAATCCTCACTGCAACACAACAAACACACATTAACTGTTTACTGACACATCTTTACCCAACAGAACAATCCTCACTGTAACACAACAAACACACATTAACTGTTTACTGACACATCTTTACCCAACAGAACAATCCTCACTGTAACACAACAAACACACATTAACTGTTTACTGACACATCTTTACACAGAAGAACAATCCTCACTGTAACACAACAAACACACATTAACTGTTTACTGACACATCTTTACCCAACAGAACAATCCTCACTGTAACACAACAAACACACATTAACTGTTTACTGACACATCTTTACCCAACAGAACAATCCTCACTGTAACACAACAAACACACATTTACTGTTTACTGACACATCTTTACCCAGAAGAACAATCCTCACTGTAACACAACAAACACACATTTACTGTTTACTGACACATCTTTACCCAGAAGAACAATCCTCACTGTAACACAACAAACACACATTTACTGTTTACTGACACATCTTTACCCAGAAGAACAATCCTCACTGTAACACAACAAACACACATTAACTGTTTACTGACACATCTTTACCCAACAGAACAATCCTCACTGTAACACAACAAACACACATTTACTGTTTACTGACACATCTTTACACTACAGAACAATCCTCACTGTAACACAACAAACACACATTTACTGTTTACTGACACATCTTTACACAACAGAACAATCCTCACTGTAACACAACAAACACACATTTACTGTTTACTGACACATCTTTACACAACAGAACAATCCTCACTGTAACACAACAAACACACATTTACTGTTTACTGACACATCTTTACACAACAGAACAATCCTCACTGTAACACAACAAACACACATTTACTGTTTACTGACACATCTTTACCCAACAGAACAATCCTCACTGTAACACAACAAACACACATTAACTGTTTACTGACACATCTTTACCCAACAGAACAATCCTCACTGTAACACAACAAACACACATTAACTGTTTACTGACACATCTTTACACTACAGAACAATCCTCACTGTAACACAACAAACACACATTAACTGTTTACTGACACATCTTTACACTACAGAACAATCCTCACTGTAACACAACAAACACACATTTACTGTTAATACTCATCAATGCCACACGACACACACAGCAACACACAATAAAGCACTATATAAAAGCCTCATTGAATCATTTATTTACACGTCATCTGTAACATATTTTTCTATGTAAGACTCACTCAAAGGAGGTTTCTCTAAACTCCATTTTCTCTTGTGAGCAGGATCGGGATCAACAGACACTGCAGGACACAAACACACATTACACTTACAGTATATTTAACTCTGATATGAATATAAATTTCACTAGAAAACATCAGTGTTGTGTGTCTCACCTGTGCTGTCAGTGCTGGACATGTTTCTGTCCTCTTGTCAGTAAGGCATCATAAACCATTAGGGACATCTCACATACGCTGGTGAAATATTCACAGTACATATAACATTAAGGGTGCAAAGGAAGTTTAAGACACTTATGTTGAAGAACATTATATAAAACTTGTCTATCTACATGCTAGGGGTGGAAATCTTTTGGTACCTCACGATTTGATTCATATCGATTCTTAGGGTCACGATACGGTTAAAAATCAATACTCGATATGTTTAGCAACTGGTGCCGTCCTGTATCCGGGACAGCTGATGACTTTGCTCAAATCCAATTCATTCTTTTTAAAGAACTCCGTTAGTTCGTTAAAAAGTATTTCTCCGGGTTGGGCGCTCATGCATCGGCAGCAAACAAAGCAGATCTTCAGGGAAATCCTTCCCATCAAAAAATCTGACAAACACCGACAGCTTTTCAATGTCGGTTCGGTCGCAAGACGAGTCTATTGCACAACAAACACACAACAAACACACAAACACGAATTTGCGAGTGATTTGGCTTCTGCTTTCTTTATGTCGGATAACAGATCAGACAGGCACTCCCCCATCAATGTCTCCACTCTTCTTGTGAACGTGCAATCAGATAACAGAACCTGCTGTAATAGCTCCGATACTATTTCCTTTGTTTTCGCGTCGTGATTAAGAAGTTCATCCACCATGTCAATAGCCTCTTTAACAAAGAGATGTGATTGTGAGACGGTTCTGTGACAGACGGGGAAAGTTTCTACTGTTCCTGAAGCTCATTGACACGTTTATTACTGAACTCATTATTTAGTGTCTAATAATTACATATACACTCATATTACAAACCCAAAGTTGAATGTTACCTGTACGTCAAGGGTTCTTCATGTTTAGATGATCTTTCATTAACTCCATGAGAGCAGGAAGAGATCTGAGCTTGGGTGCGGTCAGACACGATACACAGGTCAAAATCCAACAGGTAGCTGCAGTCACGTGACTTCACACTTACCTGTATTGTGCGCTTGTGTGATTTTTTTTGTATTAATAAAATCATATATTGTTAGCGTATAAGGTTATCATGTGTGTGACCATGGGTGGACATTTTTTGTCAGTCATTTGTGTCTCTATAAATGATATAATTTAAGCGCTCAGATTTGGCCTGGATGAAGTTTGAAATCTCTATCATAACACTCTTTTATGATTAAAAATGAAGTAAAGATGAAAAATGTTTGTCTTTCTACAACAGATTCCAAACGTTTTTAGAAGTGTAGAAAGAATTATAGGAATGAACCAGTTATGATAATTTAACCACAGAAATTCTGGATTATACTTCCTCATATTTGTCAGTCTTACTCTTTTTAGGGAAATGTGAGAATTTGGATATCGTCTGTGTCCCCACGTAATGACTAATAATGTTAAACTGATAACACTTTGTAAAATGATGTAGTTGAGCTTTTTATACTCCAGAGACATGTCTGACTGGTCAAGGTGACATGAAGTTGGTCGCATAATAATCAGAATGATATCCTGCCTTTGTATGCGACAGATCAAGCTGACCTGGATCAGATCTTACACCAAATAAGGAGACATTGAAGTCTATTAATTGTCCACGACTAATATGATGTCCTGTTGTTACTTCCTGTTTTATGCACATAAATAGTAGCCCCTTAATACAATTGGACTCTGATTGAACTGCACATCTCTGTGTCTGTGTCTATCTTGGTCTCCAGGATCCTGAAACTCTGAAGGTTCAATCGACTCGACTCTTCAACTTAATCAAATTTAGATTTAGGGGACAAATAAGTAATAATCTTACAGTAAAGAAGTTGTAAAAGTGTAGTGACCGTGTTAATGTTTTGTTATTTATCACTATTGGTTTTACTACAGTAACCACTTTTCTTAACTGTTGTAACACCAGTAATATACTAAAGTATTTTGCCCTCTGGCGTTGACAATGTGAAACTGCATGTCGAAATATTCATCGAGTGTCTTCCATAGTCTGTCAAAAAATAAAGTTGTATCATCAGGGCCGGCCCGAGGCATAAGCGAACTAAGCGGCTGCTTGGGGCCCCCTGGCCACCAGAGAAAACAGCCGAAGGGGAACTTAACCTTATAAGTTAAAGGGATGCCCGCTAGCATTGCTGTGTGTGTTGAAGTGTTGCAAGAACATGTTGGTTGCACCAATACATATGAATCCTTGTCCATTTTAGTTTTATACAGCTTTCCTGTAGCTCAGTGGTTAGAGCATTGCGTTAACAACGAAAGGTTGTGGGTTCGATCCCAGGGGATTTCAAATACCTATGTGAATATCGAATCAAGCAATGTAATTTGCTTTGGATAAAAGCGTCTGCCAAATGTCTAATTGTAAATGTATTTAAAAGATTGCACATTTAATTTACATTTGCATTTGCACATTTGCAAATTATTTATATCTTGTTTTGTGTCAGTTTGTATTCAGAAGTTGAAGAGTAAAGTCTTTTATTTAAGTGTCGTATTGAGTATTTTTATTCATTTATAATGTAACATTATAGCGTGACATTTGTGTCAATAATCTTCAAGCACAGGTGACTCCGCGTGCTGGGAGGGGGCCCCCAAATCAAATTCTGCTTAGGGCCCCCAAGAGGCTCGGGCCGGCACTGTGTATCATGCTTGGTCTCGCACCTTTACGGTCAGTGTGCTTGAATTGAGGACCGTTGTAAAGCAGTCCTTATAAACTGTACTTTAAGCCAAGTTACCCTGTTAGTAAGAAGATATATATATATATATATTATTTTGTTTTGTGTCAGTATGCATATCCTGCATATATGATATATATTTTAATTCTCAAGTTGTAATACAAATAACTCGTAAAATATTAGTGTAACTGAACTGGTATAACTCAAATATATCAGACAGTAATCACATATATTTGTACTCACAGGAGGCTGTGAGGAGATCCTCTTATTTTCTTCATTCGTGACTTTTCATAGCGCGTTATGATTTTTTTTACTCAGTATTTATATGAAACGAATCAATTAGTTGCGAAATGTGTCATTTTACAGTGTCATCTAATGTGTAATCTTACAGTGCGCTCTCCTCTTACTGTGCTGCTCGATAAGAGCGACATGAGAGACTTCTTCCAGCGCGTTCACGACGTGCTCAGTGAACGCGCTCACGTGCTGAAACCCCTCCCACTCAGTGAACGCGCTCACGTGCTGAAACCCCTCCCACTCAGTGAACGCGCACACGGCACGTTTGGGGACACGAGCTCACGGCTAGTGCGGAAAAATCGAACAAAATGAACATGTACACACTTCTCCGATTTAATAAATTAGTTTGAACGCTACCTTAAATATACACACGCACGGATCCACAATTATTGACATTAGCACGTGTTACTACCGGAGTATTTTAAAATGTAATAAAGTATCATTCTGTTAAATGTATTGTCAAAAGAGGGTAAATTGAGTATATTTCTCATGTTTGACGCTCTTAAAGACATTCAGAACTTGTTTTTGAACAAATTCTTGATCGACTTGTTCTGTTTATTGTTGTAGGTCTGCGCGACTTATAGTGACGGTCGACCAATAAACGAGCGGCTCTGCCCTGACTTTTTAAATATTTATTTTTGCTCCGTGAGACAACCAATCAGCGCTCAAATATCATTCAGGGGGCGTTACTCGCGAGTAGACTAGCACTAGTGTCGACGGTGTTGTTTTGTGTGTTTTCTCGCGTAGATAAAGGAGCTTTAACGGGTTTTACGGACACGGCAGCAGTTTTTATCGATTAATATCTCAGCAGTGATGCCCGGACAGGAGTCAGTGAATGTGACCATAAGTCCGCAGAAGTCGTCTTTTGTTTTGAAGAAGATTATGAATATTCCTCCTCCAAACATACTGCAGGATCAAGACGACGGTAAACAAACCTTCTGTGTGCAAACACGATATCGAATAACAATCTGCGTCAGTACATGTATAATAATGTATATGTTGTATCATTCACACGATCTTTATCAATGTTTATGCTTTGATCCTCCAATCTTGTGCGTGCGCACGCGCGCTTGTAGTCATGCGCTGCATTCATTGGTCCTTTAAAGAACACAAAGTTCCCTTCCAGAACACACCGCGACGCAGCGGTAACAAACCAACGCGACGCGTGAATACCGCGGTACGATATATTTGGCACCTTCGCAGTACTCAGAGGTACATGAATACTATGGTATTGCCATGTAATATGTCTACAGACATGGTCTTGTCATTGTGCAATAGTGAAACATCTATTTGTGGTTTAACCTTCAGCTGCTTTGTGTGTCGACATATATTTGAGCTTATAGTTTGGTACATGTCTATTTTATGTATTGTGCTGCTATATTGGAAATGGCTTACACGCTCCATGGTTAAGAGACGTATGAGATGATAGAACTATAGTATGGTACAGTATATTTAAATATATATCAATATTATTAAAATAATTGTATTGGCACATTATTATACAAACATGCGTTAACCATCACAGTAGTGTTCAATACTGGTGGTGGTTTAGTTATTTAGCAAGTTTTTTTTTTATTTCGTGAAGTGAAATATTCACATACATTTGTGTAAATGTTATAAAAATGTGATTTTAAGTTAAACAAAAATCAATATGAATGTAACCATATCAACATGTCACAGTGCGATAATAGCTTGGTGTGCTGCCTGCCGTACACTGCTTTTTGCAATATTTAAGAGGCAAATGAAGACTTGGAAAGAAGTGCCATACGTGTTAAATTAACAATTATTGAATATCGCATTGATATAGAAATGAGCCGTGTCATATCCTGTCCTCTTTTCTTTATCGTCTAAACATAACTTCTGCTTGATCATGAGAAAAAAACATAATCATCATTATTTTGGCCAATATCGAGATCACGATAATAAAACACGATTACTCACCAACTTTTGAAATAAAATAGAAAGAAAACTTTACTTTACAACTGTAAATTCAACTGAAAAATAAACGTAAAGAAATAGCCCAGCTGAACCACTATTAAGGGAAGGTGTGCACTGTGGATTTAAACCCACGAAAACAGAGGATCCTTGTGAAATGGAATGCGGCACGATAATCGTTTTACCTCATTTATTTAGATTTTGTAATTGCTGAGGTCAAAATTGACGATTACGATTCATTTTCGATTAATTGTACAGCCCTAGCCAATAGGTTCTTCTATGGCAAAAACTTTTTTGTCTAAATGGTTTCACAAAAGGTTCTTTGTGATGAAAAAAAGTTCTTCAGATCACGAAAAGGGAAGAAAGAGATGGTTCTTTAAAGGACTGAATGGTTCTTTGTGGAACCAAAAATGTTTATTCTATGGAATCGCTGTAAAGAACCGTTTGAGAAAATATTAAGGCAATTTTGCTTTCGCGATAATATGGATAACATTGTAACATACCTATAAATCAAGCTTTATTGTATAGTTTAGATTCTCAACGTTTGACTGAACGATTTCGTTTCGTCTCTTCCAGACATTGAGAAGGAGAAACAGGGTTCAGTTGATGGGATGTCCGGTGGCACAGGTGGAGTCTCCGCCTCTCTCACCCCCACCATCTGGGACAAGACCATCCCGTACGACGGCGAGACCTTCCACCTGGAGTACATGGACCTGGACGAGTTCCTGCTGGAGAACGGGATTCCCGTCACGCTGGAGGAGGAGCTGAGCAAGGGTCAGGGGGCGGAGTCACCCACGGCTGTCCCACAGATCCCTGAGGAGAACGATGAGAACGAGCAGGAGTCGTCGTCTGTCGGTGATGAAACAGAGCAAGAGGTGATGGAGAGCGCAGAGGGTGAGAGAAACCTTTTGTTTTCTTGCAGTATATTATGATATAAAAAACACTTAATATAATTAATAACGCTTTAATACCCAACTGTATACGCCTGAAAAACTCGTTACACCTGATCAGATAATTTTGTTACTCAAAACATTGTTCATGTTTTCAACTTTCATGTGGAGCCATAAACAGAACGTGATGTTTACATGACACCGTCACTTGTGATGTTTAAACAGTCCACACACCATTTGCTGTCCAAACATGATGTTCGCCCTCATAAAGAACCTCTCTGTCACCAGCAGACACCAATGATGATTCAGGTCATGTGTCACCTGCTTCCGTTGAGCCGGACGAGATCGAGGTGAACGTCCCCTTTCAGCCGGACCCCACAGATCTGGTTCTGTCCAGCATTCCGGGAGGAGAACTCTTTAACCCCCGCAAACACCGCTTCTCAGAGGATGACCTCAAACCTCAACCCATGATCAAGAAAGCCAGGAAAGTGCTCGTCCCTGAAGAGGCAAAGGTGATGGCTCATATAAACCTACCTTCCGTTCTTTTGTGATGGATTTCTCATTTATATACTTTTTAAACATGTGTTAAAATAGATGTAAGTATAGATTTGTGTGCTGTTGCTTCTCAAACTGGCCGTTTCACGTTTGTCCTAAAACAGATTTTGATGTCAATCTCTTGTCACAGGATGATAAATATTGGTCACGCAGGAATAAGAACAACACGGCGGCGAAACGCTCGCGGGACGCTCGGCGACTGAAAGAGAACCAGATCGCCGTTCGTGCCGCGTTCCTGGAGCGGGAAAACGCGGCACTGCGACGGGAAGTGGCCGAGCTGCGCAAAGACTGCGGTCGCTCCAAGAAGATTGTGTCGCTGTGCGAGGCCAAATACGGAGCGCTGTAAGAGACAAACTTCATCAAGAGAACCGTTTTCCCCAGTGATTCGCACACTTCCTGCCGCTGGGGATTCTGGGTAATTTAATTGCGTGACGCGGTGGATGAGGGAAGATCAGGAGAGTTTCTGGACTCTGAGGCTCTAACAGATCGAGTGGATCTGAATCACACAATATATAAAACATTGTGAACTTTACCCTTCTGACATCCCTCGTGTGTCATTCCACCCCGGCGGGCGCGCCTGACCGTCGTCGTTCAACTCGACGAGTGATGAAAGCACCGATTTTGTTCTTCGTTCGGTAACGGGTGAAGACAGAAGAATCGCTCGAGTTCTTGATCAGACTCTTATTTTCATTGGACTAAAGTTTGTTTCCTCCTCTCGTTTCTACTCAGTGTTTCAGTACACAATTTTGGTTTTACCTCTTGGGTAACTTTGGTGTGTTAAAAGGCGCATGACTTGTTATATTAAGCAATTGTTTAGGTTTTTTTGTTTATAATGAAAAGTAATAATCCTCTGTAATAATGGTGGAGGTCAGACGCTGGTGTTTGATGATGTCATGAGGGTCTCTGTGGATGATAACAGAGATGTTGTCCTGACGCCCGCCCGCTCTATCTGACCCAAGACACAGAAGATGATCAGCACAGTATATACACAGATCTGTCCACTTCGCATGTCATTGTTGTTAATATTGTGGCGATTTTTGATTTACGGTGACTGTTTATGTATGATTTAAACACAAGTGTGTGTGCAGGGATTTTAACTGGGAGTCTGATCATAAACTGGACTGGTTTAGCTTAGTTTTCAGAACTCAATCCAGGGCAATAACATGTCGAACATATTTTATCCTTTTATCATGTTTGTAATTTTACAGAAGTTTGGCAGCTCGGCACTGTTGTGTCAATGAGAAACACATCATTAATGGGTCTCATCTCGTTTTTAAAACACCAGCAGTTTATTTAGAGATGTTTTTTGCTTGGGTTTCGTGAATGAGGCTTGATGTGTGAAACTGCACAATAACATGTGGATTGGATGCGTTTGTACATTTCTTGACATATATATATATATAGAGAGAGAGAAAAATATTATTACTCATGCAAATAAAACAAATCTGAGATTTTTAGAATATGTTTAAAATTAGCAAAACGTTGTAATGGGCTTCCAGTTTTTCAACTATAGATTCAAGCTTCTCCTTAAATAAACAAACTACTTTGTATTCTTAGGGCTTGTGTTTGACATACAGTCAAATATTGTGTTTTACAATATTATTGTATGAAAACTAACGCACATTTAATATGTAGTGACTGCCGAGTGGTTCTGCATGCTGATGTCATGGTGACGTGTGCAGTGGGCGTGTCCTCTTCTACATGTAGAGCTAAAAGACTGTTGCGATCTTCGATGTTTTTAAAGTGTCCTGCTCAGTTTTCATTTCTTCTACAAACCAAACCCATCTTTCTACTGTCAGTTCACCAAGGTCAATGTTTGTGATATACAATAAATCTTGATATTTTTTAAATAATCTGCCTTGAAACGTTTGTTCAATTTGTAGTGTGGGTTATCTTGGGCTGCGGACTCCGTTATCAAACTGAAATGTTTGATAATGTTTGTGTTTCATATAAATGACGTTTTGAACAGTAACTATTTATTTTCTATGTGCTGTTTTGATAATAACAAGTCGTCTTCCCATCAGATGTGAGACAGAGTCATCTGATGACTGTATCATGAATATTAATAAAGAGAAAACAAGCATTGACCTTGTTGAGGTCACGATTAATCTGCTCTGTGATTGGCTCTTGCTGGTGACGTCATGAGTTACCCAGAGACATCTATACAGCACGCACGCGCGCATCATAAAGACTGTTCCCTGTGTGTACATGCATATTAATACACATATACATGTTGTATGAAGACAAACAGCACATGTAAACATTCAATCAATGTCCTCTGAACACACACACAGATGTGTCATTCTCTGCATCTGCTTTGTGTGTAAGTGTGTCTCTACATTGTTTGAGTTCATTATTATTCTGCGTGTGTGTGTGTGTGTGTGGGGGGGGGGGTTGATTATGTAGAAACCAGCTGAACACTGAAGAGCATCCTTACATAACATCTGAGATCTTACATTATTTCATCTTTAAATTTTATTTTATTTTGAACTCACAAAATATATAAATGAACTCACATTTTGTTTATCTTTGTCACACTTCAACTCTAGACCTGTAAACTTCACTTATTGTTGGCTCTTTACGTGCTCATCTGCAAGTCATTTTTGATAAAAGCATCTGCTAAATGAATGCATACATATTGAGACTATAACCCTCCAACATTCTTGGCAAAAAAAAAAAAAAACATACGAAAACAGTTATCAGAAGGAAATGAGAAAAGATCCGACACTGTTAAACATTTTATTTATCATTTCTTCTTGCATATATATTTATATTCATAGAGTTATCTCTGAAAAAATAACTTCAGCACGTAAGAAACTAAAGAAAAGATCTCAAACATAAGAAATATATACAGATTTGTGTCATTATAGTATATATCTCTTCATTTGTTTTACAAATGCTGTTCTGAAAAATCACAGGAAAATATAGAAAACTCGTAAATAAATTACAAAGAAATGTAAAAATACACCAGATAGAGAAATCTGAATCCCACCCTACCCGAAATGAAACCAACAGATACGCTTATCAAGTTGACGTTCACAGTTCAATGTTGGACATCACATGTGGTCTCATTTCATTACAATCTTTAAACTACAGCACATTATCATATAGTTCACACACACGACCATTAAAGGGGGATTTAAAGACCTTCAGCATCCAGAGTCTTGTGTTTTTTAGCGAGGTGTTTTAAAAGGCCGGTGTTGGGAAAGTGCGGCACGACTGTCTGTGACTGATGTCTTACAGAAAGCCAGCCATCATCTCAGTGCCCTGAAGAGCATCTACAACCACCTGACAAAACAGTCAAAATGAGGTCACATTCATAGTCCTGAAACTGTGAAAAACAAATACAACAGTGTGCAAACATCCATATAAAATCTCTTCTGTATCAACGTCGACAAACTCGGAATTATATACAAAAACACCCAACAACAACGTAATAATACAAAGAGAGTGCCCGTAACATCACCGTCCCTCATGTACCACTTCTCTAAAGTCACATCGGGTCTCCGCCTGGACGCCTGAATCTCTTCACTCTTCACAAGCTGTGCGTTTAAGAGACACAAACACTCATGTCCTCCATCCACTGAAGGTCAAACAGGATGCGGATAACTATCGAGTGCACTAAAAACAGCCTTCGAGATATGTCTGCATTAACAGCTGGCTGGTTTCTGCAGAATCGGCCTCGTGTATTTAAACTGTAGGCGGTCTATAAATATAAAGTGCATTTAAAGCTCAACCGAACAGCACACAAACACAAGACGTGAGCTCACCGCGAGACATTCGCTGGCACAGTGAACGGATCATAAATTCCCTTTAAATACGACCACCGAGGTGTGAGAGAATGGACATTCCAGAAATCATCTTTAGCGCCTATCCAAAATCCAAATTAGCATCTAGCATTCCTTCAAAAGATTATTAGCTTCCTGAATCAACACTAAAATAATGAGCGTCTGTAGACTAAACAGATTACGGACAAACATTTGGCCAATAAAGACCGTGATTGAATGCGGAAAACAACGAAGACAAAGAAACGTGTGCTGGTCAACATGAAACTAATAGCAAATGGGGGAAAAGTAACAATCACAAGAAACACTCAAGTCATAATACTTTCACTTCTCTTGGTAGTGTAACAATGATTGATGGGAAATATTTCAGCATTGGACACTCCGGGACGGTCTCAGTTGGCCAACACCACGGGCTGGAACGCCTGGCCTGAATACTGCAGGTTGTATCCGCCAAGCCCCTCCACAAACGGAGCTTTATCCATGAAGGATATTCCACCGTTGGCACCGATGATTTCCAAGGGCTGACCGGGTGGTGGGCTGGAGAACGGGTCGAAGGAGATGTGGGGGGGCAGAGTGTGGAACGAAGCCATAGGCGGCGCTTCAGTATCAAAGTAGACCGGTCTCGGAGACACCGGAAACACAAACTCTTTGGCATTGGGGGACAGTTGGCTGGAGACGGGAGGCGTCAGGGAGCACATGGAGAGCGAGAGAGGTCTGTGCTTCATCAGACCAGGCGGAGAAACAGTGCCGGGGGAGCGTGTTGTAGCCCTTTGCGTCTGGAGAACGCCGGGCGTCCCGCAGTTTCCGCTCTTCCTCATCTTCGTGGAGCCGAATTTGGTTGCAGCGAAGCTGGCGGTGGTAAAGGTGATGGGCTGAGGGGTGGAGTGTGGGTACACGAGGCCTGCGATGGGTGGAGATGGGGTGGACGTGTTGGAAGAATGGGCACTGGGGTTGGTAGGGGTGCTGGAGGCGGTGTAACCGAACAGGCCCGGGCAGGACGAGGTAGAAAGAGGAGTGGGAGAGCTGGAAAGAGACCGGAGCAAGGAGGGCGACGTCCGGCCTCCGATGGGCACAAACACCTGAGCCTCTGGGTTGAAGCCCAGACTTTTTACTTCCTCCAACCCCACTTCGCTTTTGAGCACACTCGCATCCGAACTTTGACCCCCCACACCTGGTGGATCCTCCATGTAGAGAACGTTCACTGCACCCTTCTCTCCAATCTGGTAGGACACTTCGTACGGGTCCATCCAAATGCTTAGCTCGGGGGGAACATTAGCGTGGACTTCCTGCGTGTCCAGACCACTCCTCTTGGCTGCGAGTTCCACCAGCGGGTCAGACGGGACACCCAGGTGAAGACAGCGGAAGGCAGAGCCGCGTAAAGGCGCTTCGGGGTACCAGTGCCCTTCGAAACGGGACACGAGGATTCGCTCCAACTCCTCGCCAAACAGGTCCGCCCTCCGGCGCGGGAGCTTATTGTACAAGTAGGACACGATGAAGTTCAAGGCGACCTTCACCTCCAGATGCATGACTGTGTCAGTAATTGAAGTTCCTGTGAAACACCTTATGGCAGTCTCAACATTTCTTGCGAAAGTCCTGAGTCTCAGCCTTCGGTTTTACTTTAAAAGGGCTTCCGATTTTGGTGCACTGATCAAAAAAAAAAAAACTCAGACCATTTGATGTTAAAGAATGAATCTTGACCCCCTGAATGCTTGCAGCGTGTAAATGGCTCTCAAAGTTCCAGTTTCTTCAAACTCCCTTGAAAAAAACACAATAAAAGGACATGTAAGCAAGTGATGATCTTTATTATATCCCTCATCAGTCCAGCTCACTAACATAACATGAGTTCATGTATAAGGTCACTCTGTTAACACAAATAACAGTGTCAGGATGAATGTGTTTGAACAAACTGATACAGTTTATACATTGTCTAACTTTAGAATAGCCAGAAATCACATTTACACTAATAATGGTCATAAACACAGCTGATGATGAACTGGTGCTGTTATAGGTGAGGTTGTAAACCATGATGTCATATCAGCGAGTGTGAAGATTGACGTGACACCTCTTCACAATACTGATCTTCCACATGATGGAACTTTCATGAGGTTATTTCTCTCTACACACACAGTGATCATATGAGGACCATCACTCATGAGGAATGCAAGAGAAAGCAGGCTTACAAAACAAAACCAACAATATTATTTATATTCAACAGCTTTGTACAGAAAGATGAACCTTAAGACTGTGTGCGACTGTGGCACGTCCATTTTCACGCATTTGCTTGGTTAGTTGCCATTGGAAATGCTAAAGGTTAATGTAATAGAATCACATGTGCTACTATAAACATTCAATGTCACACATACATCACATGTCATGGTCATGAGTTTAATATGATATAATATAAATAGAATATCATCACATCCAAAAACACATTACCACTCTTAATAACTTTAACGACATCCACGTCCCTATAGAGTTTAGTTCAACACAGATCTCATAATTAACATTTACTTTGTTAATGTAGAAATTAGACGTATTGGAAGAGTTCACGCACTGTTCAAAACATTAGCATGGCCCCTGGCAAAGTGCCAATGAAATGTACCCATTTTGTATTTTTGCATATGTCTCCATTTATAAAAAACAACAATAAAAATACAGAAAATTAAGATCGTTTTTCTAAATTGTAGTGTGAAAGTGTGGGTTATGGATGGGTTCTTGTGTTTTTATAACGAACGTTACCGGTGTATAAAAACAAGAGTCTTTGGGAAAGTCCGAATTCGATTAATAATGTAAAAGCGTGTATGCGTGCGCATGCGCGTGTCAATCACAAGCACAAGCATGTAAACGCACTGATAGAGATGATGTTTATCTGACACTCATGTGTTAAGCACATAAACGATTATCTGTATACACCATTACAGCACGCGCACGCGCGCGCGCGCACACACACACACACACACACACACACACACACACACAGTGTACAACGTCAGAGGCAAACACAAACACACGCGCACGAGTGCAGACGAATGAATCACATCGTTCAGATGATCACAACCGAATCTCACTTTTTTCATCACTCATTCAAAATATCAACAAACATTATAACTGTGCCCATGCAACGCGTCAAAGTCCAGAGCAAAACACTCCAGAACGATTTATCTTACATGTACTCAATTTATTATATAAGAAATAAAACACTTACCCAGTCAACCCTGCGTTCTCATCACGCGCCTGTTATTTCCATTAATCCGTTTAATGCTTTTAAAGCATCGCAACCTTCGCGTGCTCGCGTCGACTAAGAAACATTCACTGAGATCTGCGGCGTCCGAATAAAACACGCTTTTAATTTTGATATTATTTTGTGTTAAACTGATAGCGTGACATGTTCTGAGCGTGCACGCGCCCGTGTAAACTTCACTGTGTAACGGTCTCGAGCATTTATACGCAGCTGTGCTGGCGGCCGGAACTACTTTCTGCGCGCAATAATTCAACAACTCTGCGTGTACAAACGTCACGAACTCTGTAAAAAAATCCATCATTGTCATTTAATCACTAAACTATTATAACATGTGTTTAATGTAGTAAACTATAAAATGTTGACTCAGAATTCATGTGGATTTTACATTTTGAATACATCCCGGTTTAAACAACGCAACTTTTATTAACACATCTATAAACTACCTCTACCTGATAAAGTATCTAATTGTTGGCGAATTAATTTTTCCATACGTGTGGTTGTGCTGCGGAAGGCTAAAAATAAAAGGTGCTATGGCAACAGAACCTCCATTGGCTGCGCATTTAACAACTGCAGTGTCCACGCGGTAGGGGGCGCAGTGACGTATTGATTGTCAGATATTCCCAACTGCATGCTGGGAGATTGAGTGTCTAGTGACAGCCGTTCGGTGAAACGTTGGCGATATTATGTTATATCTACGATAATTAATATGTGAGATCTATCATGTTACCCATATTTGTCAAAAAACAATACACGCCATCTTATCATAAAATGAAATGTAGAAAAAATATTTTACATTTTAAGTCAATTTAATTTGAATATATGAAGTAGAGGGCATATTGGGGTTTTCCACGATTTATTTTTGTATTATTATAATTGCAGTCATGCAGTTTAAAAAGACGCGTAATACAATTTAACTTTGTTATTTTAGAATATCAGGAAGTGAGTGTGACGTCATGGCCGTAAAGCGTCAGCAGCCGTCGTGATTCGGCGCACGTGTAGCTGTTGTCATTCTGTGAGATCAGATCATGCTTTTGAGTTATTGTAGTTTATGGGTGTAAATGAATCAAGTGAAAGAGCGGAATAACACACATGTACTCTCACACACGGGCTGCCGAAGTGAATACAGTATAAAGGTAATTGAATGAAGTTGATCAGTTTATCCTGATCCATACATCAGTTACATCACTGTTCATAGATCAGTCGCGTTTGTGATGTTTAAGAAGCTCTGTCCTGTGTTGTGTCCTTCAGCTGATCGCGGGTCAGCTCTTCTCTGTGTGTGATCGGTTCTGGGCGGGTTGAGAGGATGTTTGTGGTGGTCGAGATGGTGGACACGGTCCGGATCCCACCGTGGAGTTTCCACAGAGAGTTGAATGAAGCCATCGCTGAAGAACTCAACAAGAAACTGGCCAACAAGGTGCAAACACATTACGTACATTAACAAAAACACACACTCTTCATCAGGGCCAGATTAACACTTACCCTGGGCAACAATATTCAAGTACCCCATCATCACCATAATCTGGCAAAATACAGAATAAATGACAGTAATACAGTAAACATACTCAATATTACAATAACTAACTGTCATCAAGTGCATTTTGATGTACAGATGTGCAAATGCTCATAGAACTACAAATGCACCACTATGTTCTCTTGTTAAAGCCACTCGTTTATGATGTTATGAAAACAAAACGCATCGGCATCATTATAATATGGCAAAACTGACCCACTACATAGTGAGTGAAGGAAGTGTCCTCCATTTACTCAAATAAATAAATAAGCAGCAACTTTCAAAGAATCCAGTATTTATTTAACAACACCTACTCCCAGCACAAATGTATTGAGTTGATAGAGCCATCACAGAGGACGTCCACAGACAAGACACAAACAAAAATCCATAATCTCATAGAATCAAGTAGCATTTTGGTCCTCAGCTCATTTTATACAGAAATCACCTGTCACCTCAGAATTCAACAGGACAATAACATTATAGTACAATATACACATTTTGAAATCTGCTGTTTTCTCTCAACAACAATAATCAAATTACAGCATTTTCATGGATCTGGCAAAATACACAATTTTAATGGGGAAGAGCGTGTTTAAATATGAAATGCTTGATTTCATTTGGCAAACAGATCTCACACTGGCATTTTTCTGGACTTAAGTCTTTAGTTTAGAGTGCCGTGTGTGTGGTACAGGGGCTGCTCGCAGACTCGAGGAGCGCTTCAGATGGCGGTGAGACTCCAGACCCATCACCGCTTCCCTCAACGGTCGCTCTCGCAGCAGAATCCGTGCCGTTGGTTGAAGATGCTGCCGGGGGCTCTTCGCTCACGGGTCTGTGAACATTAGCTAGCGCCAGCAGTGAAGAAATGTCCTGGCTAGCAGAGCTGTCCTCGTTGACGGATGCTGCCTCAGCAGAACAGTCACTTACGTTTATAGTGTGAAGAAATATTCCCTATTTTCGGTATATATTTTACAATTTCTGCGTTCCTGATATCCTTCTGCTTTTTTAATTTCCACTTAGCTTCTCCGTGTTTGCATTTTTTGAGTTGTGTTTTGTAGCGGCGCTTGCCGTCACGTGACCGGCTCAGTGCACGTTGATTGGCGTCACCGCCCTGGGCCCTTTAGAGGTTGTGGGCCCCTGGGCAATTGCCCAGTTGTCCATATGGTTATCCGGCCTTGCTCGTCATGCAAATACACACCACACGTAAATGTGTTGACCATACGGGGGAAGACCTGCAAAAGACCTGGAGATCTGCAAAACATCTGCTTAACATCGTAGAAAGAGCAGTTATTTTAGTTACATTCTAAATCATAAACATCTCAGAGATGTACATCTGACAGCAGACGTCTCCGAGACGTATTCCCATTAGAGCAAATTTATGTATTGTGTGTCAGATGGAGTGTGCTATCAGGGCCGTGCTGTGTCTTTTGTATAATGATGCCTTGTGTACTTTTGCAGGTTGTGTATAAAGTGGGTTTGTGTATCTGTCTGTATGACATCACTAAACTGGACGATTCTTACATCTTTCCGGGGGACGGAGCGTCACACACTAAAGGTACTGAACTCTGTGTTTATACTCGGATGATATTCACCTTATTTGACATTCTCAAACCTCTCTCTCTCTTCACCCTCTCTCTCTCTCTCCCCCTCTCTCTCTCTCTCTCTTCACCCTCTCTCTACCCCTCTCTCTCTCTCTCTTCACCCTCTCTCTCTCTCTCTCTTCACCCTCTCTCGTTCTCTCTCTCTCTCTTCACCCTCTCTTTCTCTCTCTCTTTCTCTCTCTCTCTCTCTCTCCCTCTCTCTCTCTCTCTCTCTCTCTTCACCCTCTCTCTCTCTTTCTCTCTCTCTCTGTCCAGTCCATTTCAGATATGTGGTGTTTCATCCATTCCTGGATGAGATTCTGGTGGGCAAGATAAAGGGCTGTAGTGCTGAGGGGGTTCACGGTGAGAAACTCAACATCTCTCTTAAAAGGACACGTCACCCAAAAATATGTCTTTGTTCAGATGAACACAGAAAAGATATCTGAAAGAATGCTTATAACCAGATAGATTTTGCCCCCCATTAATTCCCATAGTCTAAAAACAAAGGTAGTCAAAAGTGGCCTGTTTCCTGTCCTACATTCTTCAAAATATCTTCTTTTGTGTTCAACAGAACAAAGTAATTAATCCTACTATGTGAGTCAATGGGTGGAAAAATCTGTTTGGTTATAAAAATTCTTCCAAATATCTCTCTCTGCGTTCATCACAACAAAGACGTTTATACAGATTATAAACAACTCGAAAGTGAGTAAATGATGACAGAATTTTCATTTTTGGGTGAAGTATCACTTTAGTTTATAAAAAAACATGCTGATGTTGGTTTTGCACGTAGACTGAAGTATTAATTAAGTTTGTGTTCAATCTGTGCAGCAATAAAAATGTCTTTAGACAGAGATGAATGTTTACTGTAAATACATCTCTGTGCGTTTTGCTTCCGCAGTCACTCTTGGATTTTTTGACGACATCATAATCCCGCCAGAGTCGCTACAGCAACCGGCCAAATTGTATCCTGAATGATCCTCAACACTATCTGCTCCTGAAGACCTCATTATGACGACACGCATATGTTTAGTTTCTTTTAAAACCGTGCTGCAGGTGTTATAGAGAAACCCTAATGAGTAGTACTCCCGGATCAGTCATAAAAATTTAGCTACCCAGCATGCTTTGTTCCTTCACTGTTGCCGCAGCGACGAGGCAGAGCAGGTGTGGATGTGGGAGTATGAGACGGATGAGGGCGCTCATGATCTCTACATGGACCAGGGAGAGGAGATTCGCTTTCGGGTGGTGGACGAGGTCTTTATCGACACGTCGCCCACTGGTCCCAGTACAGACAAGGAACCCACCAGTGCAGCGGGCAGCACAGCGCCACCTGCTGGAACAGACGACAGCACACCGCAGAAAGAGTCTCCGTATACGCTCATAGTAAGAGAGACAATAAAATACATCACCTCTCATTTCACCATTAGATCCAGACGGGTCATTTGTAACTCAGAAACAGTTTTACACTTTTGTAATGCCAAAAAATGATTAGCAGAATGTGGTTTTGAATCATTCGAGATCTGTCTGTCCCGCAGGGTTCTGTCAGTGAACCGGGTCTGGGTCTCTTGTCCTGGTGGAACGGTTAACATCTCAGTATCCATAGCAACAGACTCCTGAGCTTTACATCCTGATGAACTGAGCTGACTGACAGCTGCACGGACCAATCAGAGAGCAGAGGCTGCTGACCGATACAAAACACAACAAACTGTTATTTACAATCATTTAAAGATAATTACAGAGTTGTGATGTTGGTCTCGTTTTAGGAAAACCGGTTTGTTGTGTTCTTCAGTGAGTTCGTTGTCAGAGAAATTCATTTCATTTTCGAAAGATGTGTTTTGTTTGTTTGGGTTTCTTACCCGATTTTGCAACATTAAAAAGTATTTAAAGTGATTCAGCTGTTTTTACTCTATGTAAGACATGACATTCGTAGTAAAACTATGATTATACTGTTTTAAGTTTATTTACGACATTGTAATATAAGTTATACAAACTCGAAATAGTTTTTTTTTATGTAAGAATAAAGATATATTGTTTTGATTTTTGAGTCTGTTTAGGTCTTTAAGGTTTGCTGCGAATGATGCATGTTCGAATTTGTCATGTGACTTCATGATACAATTTTTGAGTTTATGTCTGATCTAGAAAAAAGATTTATATGCATCGCTAGAATAAATTCAACATAACTCGGATTGAATTTTTTAGTATCATCTGACGATATTTAAACGCATGTGACGCATTAACGCGTGCGGTGCGTCATCACCTTGATTCAGCGCGTGTCGGATCTCCCCTGTGAGCGCGTGTGCACGGGAACCACACACACACAAAGACTCTGAGCGCGTGTGATTTATCACATCTGCTGTGATCTGACGGCGGGACAGAACGAGATCTCAACTCCAGACTGCAACAGTGAGTTCATCACTCCGTTTCTCTCATCAGATATACTTTCGTTTTCTACAGCTTTGAAAAAACAGCAGACCGACCAGATGCCGTCGTTGACGTTCTACTGATGTTTTGCGGCTTTGTTTCGGGGGTTTAATCGTTCGCGTCTCACAAACGTCTGTGCGAACGCGCCCGGTAACCCAAAAATGCTATTAGTTTGAAATGCACATATGACATCTTTATGTTGACTAGTTAAGAAGCACATAGGTTCGGGACACGCCCCTCTCTCGTGGAGAAGATTCTGGAAGCGTGCTCACGTACAGGACATCGCGCCGCGCTCACTCTTCTCATTTGACGCTCCTGTCGTGCGGTGCGTCACAAACAGTCATAAACTGTCACGTGTCTGTGTTTATCTGAGATGATGGCTTTGCGAGTGTAGTCCTCGAGTTTTGTTTATTGTTGCGTTTTAGAAGAACACAACAAATGACGGCGCGCGCAAGAGACTGATAAATAACTGAATGTCACTGACGCAAAGACGCACACCAGCTGTATGACGTCACACATTCACTGCGTCCTCGACTTAAAGGGGTCACATCGGGCTAAAACGAATGTTATGGTTTGTTTCAGATGTAATGTGTATGCACGAGGCGTTTCAGGGAGGTCTGGGTGAGCATTCGCTTTTAGATAGAATACATCTTTTGTTGTTCCCACACTTTTATTTTTGCAATTTTACTTGTTTAATAAATGCATGGGCAACATAAAACACATCAAAGACACAGAAAAACACGTGTTTGTGCCATATGACCCCTTTAAACTACAACTGATTTACATCGACCTGAGAACAGATATTACTGTTGATTTACTAAATTCACATCTGTCAGTCAAAGCATATGGATGTCATCATCGTTCTGTATTCAGAAGAGTTTGTACAGAGCACATAATCAATGCTTTTGTTTGGGAGGAACCGGGCGTGCATCCCTCTCGCCCCGGGCACAAACACACACAGTTTGTGAAGGAGAGACTTTACACAGCAAAGCAAAAGCTGTTCCTCTGCACATCTGTTAGGAGAACATGTGCAAGAGCAAACAGAAATCAGAGCAAAGGACAGGAGTGTGCGTCATCATGTACAGAAAACTCACGCTCGTTTTGTAGTGTGTGTTGATTTTCTTCATTCTCTGTTACAGATTGATTTGTGAAACCTGAGTTCATCTAAATCTCTCACACACACACACACACACACAGGTGTGAGGTTGTGATCATGGCAGAAGCAGATCTGTCGTCTCCTGTGGACGCGTCCCTGTGTTCTCCTCAAGCAGCACCGCTCTCGCTGTCGTTCCCCTTCAGGAGAGAGCGCAGTCAGGTGCTGGAGAGAGGAACCCCGCCGCCCGCAGAGCTGCCCAGCCCGCTGCCCACCAAACGCACACGCTCGTACTCCGAGTAAGATAAACACACACAACACTGACACCAACAGCTCCCATGAGCTTTACTATCAATGTTTTATTAAAAACCTGCTGTGTGCAGTGCAACAATACTGGGGAATGTACACATTTATTTATTTAAAAATATTTAAGTATCTTCAACACACTTGACGTAAACTTTATTATCATGTTTGCATGCCCAGTATGGAGATTTGTTTCTGTTAACAATCAATAATTATCTTTTCAAGAATTTACTGTTACAGTATTACAAGAAACCAGTCTATTCATGGCACCAACTAATATAAAGAACATATTTTATTTAAAAAAAACACAATGTTTCTTGTTTCACAGCCATGTCCAATCAAAGTTGGTAGAACCAACGGTACTGCATTGAACTCTCCTGTCTAACACGTAGGTATCTCAGACATTATTTTAGTGTCCTAAATTAGAGCTATAAAATAAATACGAATTTCATTTCCGCTAGTACAGAACACAAATGTTTGTATTATAGCGCCTGTATGACATATGAACTTTGGGTAAAAGCGTCATTGTTCTAATGTCTGAGACCTGACTGGCAGGAGATGTTAGTAGTTTGTTTATCAAGTCTTTCCTCCCTCAAACTCATCTTCTCTTTACTGCTTCCGTCTCTCTGCTTTAAACAAACACATTGTGATGTGCATCTACAGGGCCGTTAATGACGGAGTCACAATGATTTTAGCTTTAGTTTCGTCATGTTTCATAAGCTACATCAGTCGTGTCATCATCCTTGTGCGTCTGTGCGTGCTGCAGTTGTTGCAAGTAAACACACAGACGTGCACGTACATGGATTTCTGTGCGAATGTACGGCACTAGTTTGTGTTCTCTGACTGGTTAAAGTGTGTGACTGCGTTGCTTTTACAAGCGTGAATTAGGTTGCTACCTTGCATATAGATCCATTTTCTTTGCTGCTATTATCAATGTAAATCATTGCACTGACAAATAAAGAAAAAAAACTTAAACTTGACATTCATACTGGAGCACAGCAGATTTACAGTGGCTGACACCAAATCTAAACACACTCTCTGTCTCTCTCTCTCTCTCTCTCTCTGTGCAGGACTATGCGTGCAAACGCAGGTCCAGTCTTTAAGGGTGTTTGTCAGAACTTTTGGAAGCCTCAGGGTCACGGATTCATCAGACCGGCTAACGGTGGTGAAGACATCTTTGTGCACATCTCAGAGTGAGTGACATCACACCCGCCGCTGCTGTGATTATTGTGACAAAATGTTCCATTATTATTAAAATATGTGACCCTGGACAACAAAACCAGTCTTATGGGATTTTTACATCATCTGAGAGCTGAATAAATAAAAGATCTCTATTGGTGTATGAGTTACTACAAATGACAGTATCTGGCCTTTGAAGCTGTTCATCAGGGGCACTGCCACTCACAGAAATAAGTTTTTATATATTAAGGGTAAGAATTTGACAAAATATCTTGATGGAAAAGATCTGTACTTAATGTCCTAATGACTTTTGTGTCTTTTACTAAAAATTTTCCCGTGCTACTTAAGACTGGATTTAGGACCCAGGGTCACATATACAGATGAAGTGAAATGGTTTTCCGATGCTAATCCCCTTTTACTAAAATTTGGAAAATCATTGTCTTGGCTTCTTGAAGTTTCATCTATTCAGTTTCTTTTTTCTTAGTTGTAAATTTTTTCCAGTAAAGGAAATTGACATGTTGGCACGCTTTTATGTTTCTCCACAGAATTCATTTCAAACATTTCAGCTCACACATTGAGATAAAAAAAGATCATTTTGATCAAGAGAAACATTTCAGTCGAGCATTTACAAACGTTTGCCAATATTTAACGTTTTTGTGGTGTATTGTTCAGCTGATGTCCAGCAGTCACATAAACATCTGTGTAATAATAATGATGTCGGAAGTCAAATCTCAAAGTGTTTCTCATGTGTTTCCTCTATTGTGTGATGTGTTGTCAGTGTGGAGGGTAATTATGTGCCCTTGGAGGGAGACGAGGTGACGTACAAGATCTGTCCCATCCCACCCAAAAACCTGAAGGTCCATGCGGTCGAGGTGACCATCACCCACCTGAAACCAGGATGCAAACATGAGACCTGGTCAGGCCAGATCTTCAGCTCATAGAACCTGACCGACCGACCGCTGCGTGTGTGTGTGTATGTGTGTGCGTGGATGCGTGTGTGTGTGTATTTGTGTTTGTGGATGCGTGTGTGTGTGTGTGTGTGTGTGTGTATGTGTGTTTGTGGATGCGTGTGTGTGTGCATGTGGGCAGAGATGGGCACTCAAGTTGCATTTAAAATGACTTCAGACTGGACTCGACTCACCAAAAAGGACTCGGGAATATTGAAAAAAACGGATTATTTGATTTATTAAAGAATACAACGGTAAATAGATCTTTTATCATAGAATTTTCTACATAAACTTCAGTCACATGAAACATTGCGGAAGCCTCTGCATCATGTCTCGCGTTCGGTTTTAATTAACGTTTCAGAATCAGGAACTTTAGGAAGATCGGCTAAATGGAAAATGAGGGAAAATAACTAGACACCGGAACGACAACATCAAACTTTATTGGGCTTCTAAGAATGCATACACAAAAGTTAGTCACGTATAGCCAGCTGCCATACGGTGATGTGACCGCACAGGAATTTAGGATATAAAAAATTCACAATAGTACTGTTTTTATCAATATTGTCGAAGAATGTGAATGTGGCTTTTTCTAAGTGTATTGTATGAGAGATAATGAAAAATATTGATGTGTACAGTTTGTCCAGTATTGTTTGTTTATGTAACGTTGATCAGCACGGATAGTATAATTTTATGCTGAATTAAATCAACTGGAATATTTTCTGATAAAGCGCAACTGGCGCCATATTGCGTCTCACTTAGCGGCTGCAATGGTGTTTTTGATATTTGATATTTTTGAAGGGGATTTACTTTCCAGTAGTCACTATTCAGGAGACCTTTACTCGATGTCTAAACCCTCTGAGCTTTTAATAGCTTGTGAACACTTAACATTATGGTTATGTTTAGTGAAAATAATTTTTTCATGTTTCAAAAAATTTTTTGTTTCTGCATGTATTTTTTTAAACTTTCTTCATATGTAGACCTGTAAAAGGCAGACATGTTCAACTAGAATCTCAGAAGTGTCCCTGGTTTTCCAAACATCATATGTTTTCTCTATATAAAACATTTTTTAAATAGGATTTTTGACTTGGACTCTGGCTGAAAGACTTGTGTATATCTCTGCATGTGGGTGTGAGGTGATACGTTAAACTTTAGTTTAGACAGGCCAAACATGTGTTTGGACTATACTGAAGACTTTTCTGTGAAACTGGGACATTAAAAAATAAATGATGAATGACTTTATCTTTGATTTGACATTGTAAATATTGACAACAAATTGACACCTGTTATGCAAACGCACACAACATATCTCCACTGGTAAAACATTTACTAAAAACCATTAATAACATGAACAAAGTATTTTGATTGCATCACTCGCCTTGAGTGACATCATGATTCATCAGCATTTATTCTGTAATCTATGTGGAATATATTTCAACATTGTTTTACCTCTATGACATGATCTTCTTTGAATCACAGATGAGAATAGATCAAGAGATGCAAAACAGCTCTTATGTCCTTTTCACACATTGAAAACCAAACAAGGCGAGAAACAAGACACCTCTGACCTCAATATTCAGTTCCAAGTGATCTAAGATCATTTGAATGTTCTCATAGACAGTTAAATTTGCTACATTTTCTGTATATCCAAAACATATGATAAGCACAACAGGATTTTCCTACTGAAAACAAACACGGGAAACATTCAGAGATCAAACTACTCTTTGTAACACTGGTTTAAAAGAATTATAGATTTGCAAAAGGCAGCAATGTTGAAGAGATGAATCAAGCACAACATTTAGCTTTTGGACACATAACACTACAAAATCCAAACACTTAAAAAAAATTAAAGCGGCATGAACTTAAAGTGATCTCTATGATGTTGTTTTACAGTAAATAATAGTTTATTTTATTCAAAGAATAATAAGGAGGATGTTTGAAAAGCAATTTGTTTTTCTGTGGAGAATCAAGTTAATTTAATAGTTGTATCATTAAAGATCTCGGGTTTAAATTGTCTGTAGGAAAGTGTCTTCATTCTGAAGTCATAACACAAAACACAATGAGAGTGATTATCAGGAAGAGAAAACACTGCTGTGAGTTCAGAAGAAAAAACATTCTGTCAGTCATTCATGATAGAAATCAATCCAGCAAAGAAATGAGTCAAGAGAAAAGTTGTTTTCATTGTTTATCTGCTGGTTTCCTGTGAGAGATTTCCCTCTGCAATGGAAGATTGTACCATCTTCCTGACACCAGATTTGATTTGTAAATAAGTGTTTTAGTAGCTTAAGACGTTCAGTGGTGATGTCATGAGAGTGGAGACAGTGACAGTCAAATGTCCAGAGGGATGTACTGATGTAATGCTAGAAGAGTGAAGAAGAGAGGAGGACTCTCACACTGAGTGAAATCTTCATCTGTAACTCCAGTGGAAAGTTCTGCTCATAACACATAAGAAACTCAATTCTCTTCTATTCTCATATTCCTTTTTTTTCACCAGTGACATGGAAAAACTCATTCAACTGATTTTACTTTCTAGTGAGTACACCTACATCATCATCTCAACATTAAACATGCTGTCAGTCATTCTTCATTCAAATCCTTAAAAGTATTCTTTAGAAATTAAGAAATAAAGACCTCGCTGTAAACTTTCTTTAACTAATTTACAAATAAAAGTGTAACATTCTTGTTTTTGTTCAGCAGGTCTTGTTTCTGTTGCAGGGAGTTCAGCAGGTGATCAATTCTTTTGATTCTTTTGATTTAATGATGTAAATGATTGTTTTTATTGTAAATTCATTGTTGTAACTTTGTGGTTAGATGACTGTTTAATTCTCATGAGACTGTGTCTCTGATTAGGTTTGTGTTTTAGATAAATGTAAATAATCACCCATCTTGGAGGCTCAGTCTTCAAGAGCTTCCACTGGAAATATTATAAACAGATTCAGATTTTTGCAGATGCTTTATTATTATTTAATTCGTTTTACAATAGAGATTGTTTTGGAACAGTTGATCTAAATGAATTTTCATACGATTCATTCATTCAAGTTACGATGTCACAAATCAAAAAACATATTTGTGTTGCAAAACAATCTTATTATCAAAATCATTCATAAAGTACTAGAGAGATATTTCAATGTGAAGTGAGAAGTTTTTCAGCTGTGAGTCTGTGGTGTATGTGTGTTGTGTCAAATGAAAAAGCAATGAATCAAACTGATACAACACACATGTTTCAACAGACAATGATAAAGTCCTCATATTCATCTGTAAATGTTGTCTTCACTTTATATATATCTACAGATGGACTGAATAACTGTCTTTGAATTGATATATTCTAGATAATTTAGCATTTAAAGGAACAGCGACACAGTCATCCACATATAGTACCTGGTCAGCTCAACGTGCCATAGATGGTCTCAGAAATGTTCCATACTGCATACATACATCAATTTATAGTAGCCCATGGTGGAGGCTGGATCTTCAGGATTATTATGAGATCAGTACAGTGATCATCACAGCTCGGTCAGACTGCTGTTTGGGTGAAACCCGTGGAGCAGAGATTCGTATTGGAGACTCACTGGAGAACAATGGAAACAACAATCCCATGTAAAGTTATTCATGAAATCACTTGAACACTTTTCATTGATTGATAGAAACACATCTATAGAGATTCAGTGTTTTTCTCTCTCTAGATGTGCTGTGACTCCTGGTTTTCTACTTGGTCAAAGCATCAGTTTCTCATGTCATGGGATGAAGGGACGTTATGTGAACGTGGTCAGATCTGGAAGTACATCAATTCTCGCTCTGTGTGAGGTGGAGGTCTATGGAGGTAATTTCTTTAAATGTACTGTTCGATAGAGCTGGTGCATTTAACATTTTACTTGTAAATATTTATTATAATCAATCATTTCAGTCTTTTTGTTAAGTCATTTCCAGTACATTTGATTGATATTGTGTTCATTATATCCATAATGTTTACCTCAGTGTGATATATTTGTCAATGGCACTGTGTTGTGTATGTGTGTTGATATGAGTTGATGTGAATGTATGAATGAGACTGAAGTCTGTAAACGAGTGATTGATTTAAGAAGCTCCTGAAGAAAATCATCTGTTTGTATTCTCATCGTCTCAATGACAGCTGCTCCACAACACAAATACATTCAAACTCAACTTCACACAGAAAGCTTTTGTGTAGTTTTAGTTGTTCATTTAAATGGGAGCAGTGACTGAAATGCAAACTATAGAGCAGGTTTTAAATAGTTTGAAAGTGATTCTGTCTCTGTGTAAACTTCAAAAACGTCGATTTGTAAAAGCGATGATGTCATGTGTTTTACATTTTCCTTTGCAAAGTGACATCAGCAGCTGTTGCATGTCATTCATAGTTCAGTGTTTTTAGTAATTTATCACAGATCCATGTGAACACTCATCACTTTATCAACATTATCATCTGAAGAGAAACATTTTAGTCGTGTAAATATAGTGTTAAAGTAAAATGTCATTCTGCTTTGCTTCATTGGGGCTCAATGTTTTCTACAAATATCAGTGTTTTTATTTGTATGTTTTAGTTCACAGACAAAAAACCTTTCTGAGGCTGAAGTTTTCCTCCAGTGGTGATGTATCTGCGGAGAGCGACAAAATCCTCCAACAGGTGAGAAAAAGAGTCTTAAAATACACAAGTAAATGTGATGATTTAAGAGAGAAGTGATATATGAGAGTGTTTGATGTGTGTAAATATATGAGATGAGTGATGATGAGAGAATGAGAAATGACAGTATGTTTCATGTGTGGATTGAAATATTTGATGGATTTTAGCTCCAGTCTGCTCTGGGATTGAACATCTCTGATTTTAAACTGTCCTGGACACAACTACCCAAGAAAGAAGAAGAACAGGAGGAGGACGGAGGCGAGTACACACACTTTACAACTCGACTGATCAAAAGATCAAAAGTCTTTCATGTGAAAGTGTTTTCAGTAAATCATAGTCAAGTAAACACACAGATATCCAGAAGGTTGACACATGAAGTTGACAGGCTGGTGTGTTTATTTCATTCAGATTTCTATTGCATGTGAAGACATATTTCACTGTAAACAATTTCTGTAGAAATGACAGTATTACTGGCACCAGTTTGTTTTTTTAAAGATAAATGATCATAGGCCATTACCAAGTCTTTATCCTTGTTCCCAGAATGCTTTGCACGAGGCGGTTATTTTATCGGTTATTTTCCGTAAAGATAAATTCTTGTTAATCTTTAATATTCATTTATCTTTGAACAAAGTGTTTCTAATAAATAACATAAATACACATCTACAGTAGGTTACAACCAGCTGGATAACTACAAAAAAAGTTTACAGTGTTTAAAATCACAATTGAAACCATTTGGGAAATAAACACCTGTTCTTTACTATCTGTTGTAAAAAATAATAGAAAAAAATTAATTAATTCTAAAAAAATATTTTGATTATTTCATCTAATTGACTGAATCTTTGTTTTATTTACAGGTTCTTGTGTTAAATACCAATAACTGAATAAACAAACTGAATCTCTAATGCAATGATTCATTTTATTCAGTGATTTCTATTATTGTTCTTCTCTATTATTGATGCTGTGGATGACGTGGTGTTCACATCACTGTTGTCATCCTTTCAATCTCATTATAGTCCGCCTCATTATATTTGTGTTGTGTAGTTGTGCGCCAAAGCCTGAGATAAAGTGTGTAGAACAACAATGGCGTGTCAATATATTTATCATAATTTGTTCTATTAATAGCATCACATCTTAAACTTATCCTTTAAAAACTCTGAGGTTTCTATTTCCCCAATTTTATTTTTTGTATTTTTATTTTATTTATTACAGGGACAATGCATATTAATAAACAGTTCTGTCAATATGCCTAAATGGTGTTTTTCACCTGCAGTCCCTTGACAGATGGTACAAGTCATCCTTACATTATAATTATGTTATATTTACACTTGTTTATTTTCTCTAAACTGCTCATATGTGTGCATTGTGTATAAAAGTGACACATCATCAGGTGTTGTGTGTCTTCTGTGGTGAAGTGTGTCAGATGTGTGCTGCACTGCTGCATCTTCTAGTCTCTTTCTGTGAATGAAGTGTTCTGTGATTGTTTGATCGTGTTCTTGAGTCCCTCTCGTCTCTTCATCATCAGATTTCTGTACGTCTGTCTGATCGTTTCAATTGTGATGTTCCAGTGAGTGTTTCTTTTTCAGTGAATGTTTTTGTTTGTTTGTTGTTTAAGCGCTTTTGCCATTTGATCACTATTTGCATGTGTACTTTGAGACTAATAAATGATTTGCACTTCTCTCGTGTGATCTGTCTGAACGTCACATCAAATCACCCGGTCACGCTGAAATTCATTTAGAAAACTGAACATCCCACCATTAAAAAAGACAATCACATCATTAGCAACATATATATATGACATGTTTATGATTCCAGACAACAACTATTTCATTCATATTGCATAAATTTGTCGACTTAGGAGAGTGCAAACGTTATTTACTCGAAAATATGATGTCATACTCTGTAACAAAACATCCAATTTACTCACATAATCTCTCCACATTCTTTCAGAGAGTCGCACAGAATTAAAGTGTTTCAATCATCATCAGATATGTTATACTGTTACTGTAAATCTTCATGTGAGATGTTTTTTTGGAATGATGAACACACTCTTCACATCTCATCAGATAGATGAGGTTTTTTTGCGTGTTGTATCAAAACAAAGATATTTGTGAGGAGAAGCTTTAAAACAATTAGACACACAGTGAATCTTTTACAAATCAAATCTAGTGCAGTGTGGACAGAACATGTCTCTCATGTTAATAAATATCCATCTCAGACCGAATACCTCATGCAAACGTCCACCCAAACAAACACACAATGATCCCACAATGTGTACTTCTGGGTTCTCTACATTATTGGAAAACCTCACAAGAATGTTCTTGGAAGTTTCTCTGGAGGTTTAGGCTTTTTAGAACCGTTCTGCAAACCAAAAACTATTTGCTGGTAAAACCTGACATGATTAACAATCACAATGTACGGCACAGAAAAGATTTTCTTACTCAGTATTTTTGTCTTGTTTTATAGCGCTAATATGAATCAAGACATATTCCTTGAACAGCAAAACAATTTCAAGTCATTTTTTCTATAAAAAAGTTTTTGCCAGTGATGAAAAAAACATGAAAATAATTCAAAAACAAGATTATTTTTGTTAACGCATTATCACTCATTTTAACACTTTACATTTCAAGTAATTAAACAAGTTTATATTTATAAACTTATTTTAGAATGTTAAGACACAGAAAAATATTTTTTTGCAGTGCAAAGCAACATATAATCAAGACAAGACCGCACAGAAAGTCATTAAAATATAAAAGACCTTTAAAACAGCCGAGGAAAAGCTGAAGAGTCTTGTCATCAGTCATGTGTGATGTTCAGTAGTGGTTTAAAAGCATCAGTCAGTACTCTGAGGGTCCTGCGGGGGGCGTCATGACTCGTTGGGTGGAGTGTTGAAGAAGATCGCTCTGCAGAGACGCACTGTGTCTTCAGGAGAACAGACCGTGAAGCCGATGGTTCGAGGGTCCTCGAAGATCTCATAATCGTTCCCACCCTGATGACAGAGAACAGTCCATAAATCACCTGACACACACGTACATACACATGTACGCACACACGCACACACTCATTCACACACACAATCACACGCACGCACATGCACACATTCACACACACACTCATTCAGACACGCACACGCACTCATTCAGACACACACACATTCACACACACACACACGCACATTCACACACACTCATTCACACACACACACGCACACACTCATTCACACACACTCACACACTCATTCACACACACATTCACACACACACACACACACACACACACATTCACACACACACACACACACACACACATTCACACACACACACACACACACACACACACACATTCACACACACACACACATTCACACACACTCATTCAGACACACTCTCATTCATACACACACACACTCATTCACACACACACACACACACACTCACCAAGGATGTTTCATTGCCAAAGAAGTAGATGGTGTCCAATCCCTCCTGCTCCAGAACCTCCAGACACAGACGTTTGTCCCAACCCTCCGGAAACACGTCGAAACTGATCAAACCTCCTGAAATGAGACACACAAGAGGATGTAGCGTGTATAAAACAACAACACTAATATGTGTATCACAGGATCAGCTACTAAGTAAATAGTTACGTAATTTAAAAGTTAATTAAGGGATTGCTGTAATTATTTCTGTTATTTAATCACAGTTACTGATGTAATTAAACTAAATACTGTGTGTAATATGTGTGACAAATATTGAAATCGACATCAAAATTTAAAATCCATCTTAAGTGTATATTCTCACATTCGTAAAACTACTTTATGTTTCATATTATTTTTTGAATGAATTGAAAGAGCCTTTCATGTCTGTCCTTGAATCACTGAACTATACAAGGTTGATGTAGGATATAGAAAGTCATGAGTAATGAAATACTTTGTGAAGAGTCATTTGTACAGTAATCTAACTACACTATTGAATATGTCCTTCATTACATTTTCAGAGTAGCTTGCCCAACACTGTACAGGATGTCCTTTGCTACACTGTCAATCAAGCCAAGCACATTGCATTGTGGGACAATGAACACTGGGAAATGTTATGAAACACTGTGTGTGTGTGTCTGTGTGTGTGTGTGTGTTTCTCTTCAGATGTGTGTTTGTGCCCACAGGACTGACTTCAGTACATGATGGTTAAAAACGTATTTATCTTTTCACCAAACACACCCTCTGATCTAAATAAGGACGACATAGATTTATATAACATAACACTAAACTGTGAAAAGACATCTATTCATTGTTTTTTCATTCATGAAAGACAAAAACACAACACAACACACAGTCTTGTTTTGATGCACAGTTCTAAACATTGTAACCTAAAAATCACTTTAAATCACTATTTGTGTCCATAAGTGTCTTTACAAATAAGAAGGTCACCAAATGGAGGTTTTGCTCACTTTTGAGGGCCCTTTATCACCAGTCTGTCGTCACATTCCACTGGTGAAGCAACAGCTGCCAGAGCAACGGCCAATCAGTGTTCTTTGATTACCCAACACACCCCTTAGCCCCTCCCCCTCATTCACACATAAGAATATAAAACATGACAAATGTTTTTATTTGTTTATCACTGCTGGGACCAAATGTGTGTGTGTCTGAGGTGAAATATTACAACGTGACACAACTTCTCTTTAAAGATAGTGAAAGTGATGATTAATCAATCATGTGTTCAGTGTTTGTGTTACACACATGTATGGAGCTCAGATCATGTGACATGTGACTTTTTTAATAAACGTTCAGTTTTTGTAAAATGTAAATACAGGTGTGTGTGTGTGTGTGTGTGTGTGTGGATGTTGAAATGAGCAGCAGTGTGTCTTCATTTAAGGTGTGTGACAGATAATCTAATCACAAACAGGTTTTAAAGTAAACACACACACACACTATCTGTGCTAAAGGTGATAAGACACAGAAGGCACTAATGCAGTCATGTGTGATGTGTGTGTGTGTTGAACAGCACACAAACAAACAGCACAGTGCACAGGTCAGCTGTATTAATGATGAACAGATCAGTGTGATGTCATTTCCTGTTTGTACCTCTGGTGAAGCGCAGTCCTTTTCCTGCGAACTCTTTCTGCAGCGCTGCCACAAACTTCTCTCTTATCTTCTCTCTCTGTTCAGAACGAGACGCTCTGTGTGAGTGTTTATTACTCACACTACACAAACACACACACACACACTCATCATCACCTTATCAATCTCTGAGAACTCCAGTCGCTCCTCTAGTGTGCAGCTTCTGCCGATGGGTGAGATGTTCAACATACCGTTACGAAACTCAATGAACGTCCCTCTGACAACACAAAGAGAGAGAGATTGTTGAAATGACATGAAGATCACAATATATCCAGCTGCAGAACCACAGCCGCAGTTCCAGAACCACATTTCTGGAAAAACAATCCCACAAACGCACAAATTAAGTACTTAGTGAATAAACGCTTAACTTAACATATGTGCTCGTTGTCAATAACTCCTCCCCTCACTTCTGTTCTGTAGCTGTTATAATGTGCCTAAGAGTGTTTATTTGATAGATTGTAGGTGAATTCTTTTTAAACCATGCTGTTTGCTTTTTTATACAACCTAGCTATATTATAAAACAATAAAACCACAAAAAATGCCCACAAGTTTAAAACATGATTTCTAACATAATGTAAAAGAATACACGGGCTAATACAATAAAACACATTAGGCCATGTTCACACTTGGATTTTTTTATGCTGCTAGCATCTGCTTACATTATAATCCCGTGGAGTTAACCATGTTTTCAAAATATGTCCAGAGTGCTTTTTTAATCGCCAGCACCTTTTTTTGCAGCTCAGAGCATCAATTTTTTTAATTTTAAGAAAATAAACGCCCTAACTCAAGCTCCTTTTTCACACTTAACCAATGACACGAACCTGTCGTTTCCATAACAACATTCGAGGAACTTGATTGGTCGAGAAGGAAAAAATAAAATGTGGCCAGATGCATAGTTTTGTATAAATGTAAGTTTAATTTTCGCTTTCAATTACTTCTTATTGCATTTCTAGCGAGAAACTAGTATTGTTGTTTTTAAATAAGTGATTAGTTATTGCAAAGATGCTCTGTGTTTATAATTGAAATAAACTACTGGTACGCTGACTTTGAAGCCTGTCTGCCTTAGTGCTATCTTTGAACATTGCTGGCTGCTATTGTATCAACCGTTTTTTTTTACTAAAAATGCCAAGTCAAGTGTGAACACGGCCTTATATTATACAATAATATAAGGTATATGCCAATGTCACATGACTAAACCATTAAACAGGTCTCAGTCGCTTGATGGAAAAAGTGATAACAGCTGTTTGAACTATCAGAGATATAAAAGGATTTTTATGTAATCAGCTAGCTAGCTGTTTCCATTTTTTATGCGTTTTATTTTATTTCAATATTCAAATTTCTATGAGAAGAAAATTAAAATATGTTTATATATAAATATGTCAACGTGATGGCATTTTGAGGCTCTTTATTTCATGAAGGGCATTCAAATGACAAAAACCGGATGCAATGAGTCCTTTGTTTTTCAGTTTCTGCACGTGACGTTTGTCAGAAAGCTCAAGATTAATGTTTTAAAAAGCTTGTTGTGCCGTCCCGTAATGTCTTACTATAATTTATACATAAACAAACTGAAAAGAGGTTTTATGTAAAAGCATGAAGGTTAGCCTGTTACAAAAGCAAATCTTAAGCTCCGCCCCTCTGTTCTGTGGCTGTGGTTCAGAAACGGCTGGAGGAGCTGCGGCTCTGCAGCTGGATACTATTGCATCTGTGTGTGTGTGTGTGTGTGTGCGCGTGCGTTACCTTTTCTTGGGCAGTTTCAGGAGGCCCATGTATCTGAGACAGAAGTTGATCAGATCCTGCAGTAGTTCTTCTCCTAACTTATTCTGAATGGCCTGAGAAACACAAGAAACTTGTTTAGATGACCAAACACACACACACACAAACACACACCATACACAGAGAGTTCTCCAGCTCACCTGTTTGGAGAGAAGTTTGCCGTCTTTATACTGCACCGTCCCGTTCTCAGCAAACACATAATCAAACTTGTGAATGACTGACGACAACAAAACACAATCAGAGACTCAATTATCATCACAACTTCATTTACATTCAAACACATTCAGTCTGAAGTGATGTCACACAATCCTTTGATCATTCTTGTAAACCCACAGATCTGTAGACAGACAGGAGTGAAAGTGCTGCTCAGTTCCAGGACCTGACACACAGTGTGAACACCTCTGCTTGTGTATATTCATACAGACATTAAACCTCAAGTGTCCTGAGCTCTAGGTTTTATTTCATTACTCAAACCCTCACAAACTTGTGTGTGTGTTTGTTTACATGTGTACAGATGGAAATAGCCTCAGTCCAGTAAAACCAGTGTTTCCACATTCTGTCCCAGGTCTAAAACCAGTTTTCATGGATATGACCCGACACCACCAGTAATGATTCTGACCGGGAGTTTTAAACTGTGTGTCTGTGTGTGTTTGTGTGCGTGAGTGTGTTTGTGTTTGTGTCAAACCTTCGTCTTCATCTCCGAGTTGTTCTGCTATTTTGGAATAGTCAGAGCCCCCCACCACTCCGATCTTCACCTTTTTACGTAAATCCTGAAAAAATTCATCCAGCTGAGGGTCGATCTTCTGCACACACACACACACACGCACATTTAAGCATTTGGCAGACGCTTTTATCCAAAGCAACTTACATTGCTTTATCCTATACATTTATATAGGTATTTGCAATCCCCTGGGATCGAACCCACAACCTCTTACCACTGAGCTCAGTGGTAAGACACACACACGCACACAACATTTGAGTGTCGAGTTCTCACATACTGTGAACGAGGAAGAGTAACACAACACTATACACACGATCAGCAAAAATAAAGAACAGTGCGTTCAACGCGTTCTGCATCATCAGATGACGCGCCGTTCCCCAGAGAACGAGCACAAAATGAATTATTTGAGCTGTTGAGTGATCAAATGTCATTATTCTGAATTAATATGCCAATGCACAAGCGACAGTGTTTATTATTAATGAATAAAAAACACAAAAGCAATCTCTACACAGCGCTGCAGCGGCGGTATGTGCGTGCGTGCATAGGGTACGTGTAGAACGAGCGTTACATACACAAACGCGCGCGCGCTCAACCTATCTAAAGTGCGCGTGCATTAAATACTTCGGTCCCTCGGGTCAGCGATGCAAATATACACATTTCTTTATATAATTGATAAGAGGCGTCATTTACCTCGCGTTCATATCTCATGTGGCTCATATAAATCACGTCTTACCTCTCGGGGGCGCGTCAGGGTTCCGTCCACATCAAACAAACACAAAACATTCCGACCTCCG
>CM056457.1:2677226-2684726 GCA_029783895.1 Triplophysa bombifrons
TGATATGGCATGTTGTGTTATCTGAAGGTTTGGACTTCAGGATGAAGGTTCTCTTCAGTGGTTTCAACACCACACATTACCGGCGGCGCGGCTGCGGCAGCAGCACATGTGAAGCTGCAGAGATTCTCAAATCACTGCATGTGAGTTCTGCTCTGTCCGTCTGAAGGACGTTTGAAGGAGATTTCACTGCTAAAGTCCTGCGGCTGTGTTTCCTGTGAAGTGATGTGATGTAAATGGATGATGTTAATGGATGTTTTGTCCTTCAGAACAGCAGCGAGCTCGGCTGTGTCATGCTCGGCCCGTCCTGCACATATGCCACTTTCCAGCTGGTGGAGTAAGTCACATATTATACACGTGTGTGTTTCTTTAATTATTAACATCCGTTACAGCTTTGAAAAAGAGTTATTGCCACAAAGGCAAACATCTCATGTTTTGTTTGTTTCATGAAAACATGATACGAGTTTGTGTCTGTAGCTCAATTCTAAAAGCATTGCGCCAGCAACCTAAAGGTGGTGGGTTTGATCCCAGGAAACACACGCACGCACGCACGCACACACACACACACACACACACACATACGCACACACACACACACACACATGGCTATCATGGAAGAATTCTGCTTGGTTTTGAACACTAAACATCATTACAGCACATCACATTAGTTTACTGTCACTTTCTTCATGACAGAGTTTGAGGTCATTTGATGGATTAAAATAAGAGGAACTTCTGTTTGAATCATGATGTCACTTCCTCAAATATGATATGATTACAGACCGAGGTTAATTCACATCGATGCGGTCACATGATGGTTTTCCCAAAAGATGCGTAATTCTGCTCCATTTTTTTAACTTGATTTAATGGTTAACGGTCGTTGTAAAGCAGCCGAACATTAAACACAGCTTAGTACTGACTGAATTAAAAACAGAAAAATGATGAAATACATAGAACACATTGTACTATTGCAAATGCTTCAATAATATGAACATTTACTAAACTATGATTGTACTTGTATACTTATTGTTGTCTGTCAAGTTTTCATCAGATTTGTATATTCTTAGTGCTGTTAAGCAAGTGTGTCTCTCATTGCTTCTAAAGATGAATCAGTTAATATAAATGTAATATAAAGATGAATGTAAGCACAATAAAATTAAAGTAAAGTTAAAGTTAAATTTCTAAAAACCATTAAGTTAGTGTTATATATTTTGTTTACCTGAGTACTTACAATATCTCAAATGTTTCCAACTACTTGTAAATAGTGATACAATCTCCATTCTAAACAGAGACACGGGCCCGTGCAGTCGCCTGTCAATGGCGTCATATCCACGTTCCCCTTCGTTATCACCTTTACCGTAGAAACTGCATGACAACAGTGTTATGGACAAATGCGGAAGTAGAACCTAGCATCTAGCAAGCCACTAGCTTGTCCCTTGTTTATGGACCACAATTATACGCAACATTTATAAAAATGAATTGTTTTACCTCATTCGCTGACATGATTTCTCATTCCCGTCTGATTGATGGCCATCAGCGGTGGAGTGAAAGCTACATATCCCATCATTCAACACTCCTTCACAGCGTCATCAAGCTACGCCATTGTTGTTGTTTTGATTGTGTGCTTTCTAGCGGCGGTCTTTACAAACTGCCCCTTTAATCTTATAAATGCAGTGTAAGTCCTTAAAATGTTGAAACGATGTTGTCATGTGTCAGTCAGGAGGTTGGTCTGACTCTGACCGTGCCCATCATCTCAGCGGGGAGTTTTGGTTTGTCATGTGACCATAAAGAGAAACTCACCCGTCTGCTGCTGCCGGCTCGCAAGATCTCAGACTTCTTCGTTCACTTCTGGAACGTGTCATTCTCTAACCTGAAGCCAGAGTGGAAAACAGCCTACATATATAAAAAAGTCAACAACACAGAGGAGTGCTTCTGGTACGCACACACACATGCAGACACACACATGCACACACACACACGCACACACGCACACACACACGCAAGATGTGTGACTATTTCTCTGTCTCTCTCCGTCTGTCTGTTTGTTTCAGGTATGTCAATGCTCTTGAGGCCCCGTCTGCTCTGTTCGCCAGGAACATTTCCAGAGTCATGCTGAGGAGTAATGATGAGGTCAAAGATGCGCTCCACAGTTCAGACCGACACAGTAACAGTAAGTGTGGGCATGCGTGCGTGTGGACGCCAACATACTGTCAATTGCACACTTATTTACCAGAATCTTTACGACACATTTCTCAATACTTAAAGTGATCACGGTCTGAACGGTTGGTGGTCCTGAACATCGGTTGGTGGCCCCCCATTGACTTCTATTGTATGGACACAAAACACATGCAAGTGACCCTAAGGGCACACTTCATCTGGCTTACTTCTATTTGACGTCTGCATTTACATCTGCAATACATCTTTTGCCCATCTGAAATACGTCTCGGAGACGAATGCAAAACATCTGCTTAACATCTTAGAAAGAGCAGTTTTAAATCTTTTCCAAATCATACACATCTTATATGACATCTGACAGCAGACATCTCAGAGCTGTATTGCAGATGAGCAACATTGTCTTACACATGTAAATGCAGACCTCAGATAGACATAAACCAGATGTATGTGTGATATCCGAGGAATGGGTACCTCTTGTTTTATCAATTTACCAAAATTTTTTGAAATATTTTCTTTTTCTGTTCTGCGGAAGAAACAAATTTACATAGTGTTGAAATGACAGCACATGTACATTTGTAATACGTCTGATAGAGATCTGGAAAACATCTGCCGTGTAAAAGCATCTGCTAAACATCTTAGAAAGAGCAGTTTTACATATTTTCTAAATCATAAACATCTTATAGACGTCTATATGACATCTGACAGCAGACAACAAACTTTGCTGGTGTTCTTGATTTGAGCCATGAATGAAGTGTTTTGGTAGTTTTACATACTTAGTTTTACTGTATTTTGAATGTGAAATGAACTGCTGGGACAAGTTGAATGTTGAATGTTGGTTGGGAAAACTGTGTGAAGAAGAGTTTTGCAAAAGTCATCTAAGTATTTAGAAATGTGTTCTTTGGCGAGTGTAAAGAAAACTTAAATGATTACCACTGTAAACATGTTATTACTGTTTCCAGACCAAGGCGATGTGTGATTCTGTGTGTGTTTGTGCAGTTTTTGTTCTGTGTGGAACACCTGACGACGTTTTGGCTATAAAGAACAGCAGTCGTGTTCCTCCAGACGTGGTGTTTGTCCTCATTGACATGTACAAGTAAGTGCATGATTCTGATGGTCATGAGAGATGTGCAGCGCATCGCTCAGACTGGTGTTGTGTGTTTCAGTCAGGGATATCACGTCAACATCTCCAGCTATGAGCACATGAGAGACGTGTTAGTCATCACCATGCACAGCTTCAGGAACTACTCCAGCGACAACTTCTCACATTTAAATGCCACGGTACTGAACGCATTCACTCCACGCTCTGACCTGACGCCATCACATGACTTATACACAATAAACACTATATAAGTCAGACCTTATGAACTACATACAGGTCACATTCATACATAATAAACATTAGATTTCCATCATGTTTTAATCTTCATATATGTTACTTTAATTACTTAATTAAATATGTTATGAGCTTCATATACTTTTGATTTTGTCCATTTATGTAACATCAGATACATATTGTCAGAGACATAAGGGCATTTTCAGCGTTATGGACATGTCATAAAAATGCTCAGAGAATGAATTTGTTACGATTATATTGAACTATCTGTTTATATTTGACTAAACCCTTGTTGATAGCATCTAAACATAGAAAATTTGTTCATAGACTGACATTTTTTTATTTTAATGTGACAAAAAAGTACACGTTTTTTGTGAAACGATGAACTTGTAGGATTTCTGTCAAATAAAATGCACAATCCTTAATACGTTAACTGACTTAAGTGTTACAAACGTGAGAAAGATACATTAATGCACGCATGTTAAAGTTAGACTTTTTAATGTCAATTCCCCTATTTTATACATTACACAGTATTTAGTTTTATTACATTAGAAGTAACTGTAACTAAATTACAGAACAAACAAGAGTAATCCCTTACTTTACTTTTTCAAGAAAAAGTAATTCAATTACAGTAACTAATTACTTAGTAACACCCAACACTGGAAATAACTGTATATTGCATAAGTAGTCAACAGAGTAACTTATTACAATGAAAAAGAAAGTTTAACCTATGATATTTAATGTTGGTGTAACGGAACGAACCACACCTGCACAGGCGGTCCTCGCACCGAGTCGGTTCGGCACAGGAGTTGGGCGCTCTAGCAAGGAGGCTAAAGTCCACAGTCTCTAGTTTCTGTCGCTAGAGAGTCCTTGAGGCAGAGGAGTGAGGTTTACACACTGCACAGCTCTACACTAGCTTGCCTCCGTTACATTAGCATGGGCTAAATGTTCTTCTCTTTTACATGTATGTTTTGAAATGTCAAGTCGCAGTCAAGAGTTGTAAACTTACGTTTGTAAAGATGTGTTTCTGAGCTGTGTTCTGTGGCCCGCTGCTGTTATTTGGTCACATGAGATGTAAGTGATGTGCGTCAGTTACATTATCGTCCTGCAGGCGCTCAACGATTATGTGGTGGGTTACCATGACGCCGTTGTTCTCTTTGGTCAAGTGATGAGAGAGAATCTACTGGCCATAAAAAACCAGACGTCCAGCAGCATCATTGACAATCCCTTCAGGAGCACAAGCTTTCAGGGTATCAATCTCTTTCCAACACTCCATCATAAACACAATAAACACACTGATGTGCTTGAGGGCTGACGTGTGTGTGTGTGTTTCAGGTGTAGGTGGACACTATAAAATAGACGCGAGTGGTGACAGAGATCTGAATCTGTCTGTGGTTTACACAACAGGCTCAAACTATCAGGTGAGACCTCTCGTGTTTGTCACATGTCTGAACTTTCCTTCTTCAATCTGTGCGCTGTGTTGAATCAAGTCCTGTCCTACAAAACCAAGTGTGTTATGAATGTAACTCTTGTGTTTGTCTTCAGTATAAGACACTGTTTGTGTTTGACACGTCTGTGAACCAAACCGAGAGGAATCACAGCAATCCTGACCTGCCGTGGGCCGGATCACGTCTGCCCAGCGACAAACCTTCTCACGGTATTCAATAACACACGCACACTTTCTGCACAAAACCCTCATTTCATTGGCTGAAGTCACATCCTTCCTCTTTGACTTGTTGAATAATAAATGATGGGACACTATCAGTATCATTACATACAGGGCCTGGTCTGGGGGGAGATTTTTCTCGGCCTCTCCCAAAATATTCAGCTGACAATTAAGATAATTAAAACTAAAAAACATACTTTTTTATTTTACAACATCTATTATACCATGGTCTGTTTAAATAACAATTCTGATTGGCTGGAAGATGAGGATTAAATACTGCGTCCGCCATGTTTTATGGTCACGTGACCCATTTGCTCTTTGACCTATGATGTATTAACAACAACCTTCATGTGAGTGTTGAAAAAAAACATAATTTAGTCACAAGAAATTCAATTATTGGCACTTATATTAAAAACAGATCTCCGCCCTAAAGTTTTCCGCTATATTAATTTGATTTACATTTGAAATGTGAATGTTGCTCAGCTCCCGTGGCATCAAGCCGTCTAATTTACTAAGATTATGAGGGCACACAAATTTTAAAAAGAGAATGACCCTCATTGATAAAATATTTTCAATATACTCTACAATATTTCACGAAAAATACGAATTTTCATGTTTACTTTCACTGGGACTTTAATGCACGTGTAGTTCAAGTCAGTTTAAAATGAACTGAGATCATAGTTCTGCCCGACTAGAATATGTCATTGCAAACACGTGTCTTGTTAAATATTAAAGCATGTGATGCTCATCCGTGTGCTTTCAGGAATGGAGGTTCAGAACATCATCATGATCGTTCTCGGCCTCAGCGTCGTCATGGCGACCGCTATGGCTTTCATACTCTACAGGTTCAGTGATAATATACATATTTGAAGAGAGGGATTGACAGGTGAGATGCGCTGAGAGTCACTCTCGTGTGTTTGTCAGACAGAACAGACGAGTGCGTTACAACCAGAAGAAATGGTCACACATCAATCCTGCGCTCATCACACCGCTGGACAACAAACAGAGAAACAACATCAGTCTCAGAGTAAAGCTCTCTCTCTCACTCTCTCTTTATCTCTCTCTCTCACCAAACACACACTGACTGAGAAAGAGTGTGTGTGTGTTACAGATCGATGAAGATAAGAGGGGTGACAACGTCATCCAGATACACAAAGGCCGTTACGACAAAAAGGTGCTGTTGGGTGTGTGTGTTGTTTAACACGCGTGTGAGACACACATAAAACATCACTAAAGTTGTGTGTGTGTGTTGTCTCTGTGCAGCCGGTGATTCTGAAGGAGCTGAAGAACACAGATGGGAATTTCTCTGAGGATCAGCGCATTGAGCTCAACTCTGTAAAATCTGCGATGACTCTTTAGTGTGTCCTCAGACTCAAGAGCATGTGTTGAGCTGTAGATCAGTCACTCAAACAAGACGCTTCACTTCTCTGTGATTCAGACATCATATTTATGTGACCGTGTTCTTGTCTTGCTCTCAGTTGCTGCGCATCGATTATTATAACCTGACCAAGTTCTACGGGACGGTGAAGTTCGACAGCGGCGTGTTCGGAGTGTTTGAGTTTTGTGACAGAGGATCGCTCAGGGTCTGTCACATTCTTCAGAATTACACAAACATAACACACATCAAGCCTTCATATAACACAAACATCTGACTGTGTGTTTACAGTTTGTGCTGGACGACAAGATCTCATATCCCGACGAGAGCTTCATGGATCTGGAGTTTAAGATCTCAGTCATGTACGACATCGCAAAGGTCTGTGTGAGCATCTGAATGTCACGTGACTAAAGCGACAAACACGTCTCATTACATCTGCTTGTTGGAAAAAGTGTATCAAGAGTGTGAAGTATCAGCGATATCTGTCTCGCATCGTAGGGGAAGAACCCAGATGCAGGCAGCGGTACGGGATAATAGACAAGACTTTAATGAATACAAACAAAAACCCACGAATCCAGAATATGCTACATTTACAAAACTAGTAAACGAGACCGGAGATAGAGTATGGAAAGCCATAAGGTCCAAATGCCTCTCTCCACATTAAACAGGGAATCCTCCCATGATTTCAAGAAAGACCAAGAAAGACTTGAAATGATGAGGCAGAATCATGACAGATATCTAGGGATTTTTAAGGTAATCCGCTAACAGCTAGCTGTTACCATTTTATTTTAATATTCATAAGTCCACGAGAAGAAGAAAGAAAATACGTTTATGTGTCATATTGTTTATGTAATGGGCATTGATTCTGATCATCTTTGGCAGCTCGAGTAAAATGTCTCTTTACGTAATGAAGCGCATACAAAAGATTTAAACTGGATGCGATGAGACTTGTTTTCC
>CM056457.1:2689726-2857226 GCA_029783895.1 Triplophysa bombifrons
TTCACGACTCTCTGTCATCACAGCACACCCATGGAGGTGGTGGACATGCTCAACGACATCTACAAGAACTTTGACAGCATTCTGGATCATCACGATGTCTACAAGGTGTGTGTGTGTGTGTCTTTCGTCTTCTTGTGTCTGGAGTATAAACTGAAGGTAATAGATTAGTAATGCCAGCGCTGATGTCTCAGGTGGAGACGATCGGAGACGCTTACATGGTTGCGTCTGGACTGCCCAAGCGGAACGGGAACAGACACGCCGTAGACGTCTGTCTCATGGCTCTGGACATTCTGGAGTTCATGGGAACGTTTGCACTGAGACATCTGCCGGGAATCCCGCTGTGGATCCGGATCGGAATACATTCAGGTACACGATTCTATTATCAAACGCTGAACTCAAACTTCAGAGGGCACTTTTTACATTTTTAAACTAGAAAACTAGCATTTATTATCTGTTCATAGGGACTGAGACATCCCCACAAAGTCAAAAATGAGTAACATTACTGTCTATGATGATGTAGGTCCGTGCGCTGCAGGTGTTGTGGGGAATAAGATGCCGCGATACTGTCTGTTCGGAGATACTGTGAACACCGCATCACGCATGGAGTCTACAGGACACCGTAAGACATGCAACACACACACACATACGCACACACACACACGCACACACACACACTGATACATTCAGTGCATGTACATGTGACTGATGTGTTTGTAGCTCTCAGGATTCATGTGAGCGAGTCGACCATTGAGATCCTTCAGAGAACAGAGTGTCAGTTTGAGTATGAACGCAGAGGAGAAACTCACCTGAAGGTCAGAGCACCTGCATACTACACACTACACTACACACTACACTACACTACACACTACACTACACACTACACTACACACTACACTACACTACACACTACACTACACTACACACTACACTACACTACACACTACACTACACTACACTACACACTACACACTACACTACACTACACTACACACTACACTACATTACATACTACACTACACTACACTACACTACACACTACACTACACTACACACTACACTACACTACACTACACACTACACTACACACTACACTACACTACACACTACACACTACACTACACTACACTACACACTACACTACACTACACACTACACTACACACTACACTACACTACACACTACACTACACTACACACTACACTACACACTACACTACACACTACACTACACTACACACTACAATACACACTACACACTACACTACACACTACACTACACTACACTACACACTACACACTACACTACACTACACTACACACTACACTACACTACACTACACACTACACTACACACTACACTACACACTACACTACACTACACACTACACTACACACTACACTACACTACACTACACACTACACACTACACTACACACTACACACTACACTACATTACATACTACACTACACTACACTACACTACACTACACACTACACTACACTACACACTACACACTACACACTACACTACACTACACACTACACACTACACTACACTACACTACACTACACACTACACTACACTACACTACACACTACACACTACACACTACACTACACTACACTACACACTACACTACACTACACACTACACTACACTACACACTACACACTACACACTACACTACACACTACACACTACACTACATTACATACTACACTACACTACACTACACTACACTACACACTACACTACACTACACACTACACACTACACACTACACTACACTACACACTACACTACACTACACTACACTACACACTACACTACACTACACACTACACTACACTACACTACACACTACACTACACACTACACTACACTACACTACACTACACACTACACTACACTACACACTACACTACACACTACACTACACACTACACTACACTACACACTACACTACACTACACACTACACTACACACTACACTACACACTACACTACACTACACACTACAATACACACTACACACTACACTACACACTACACTACACTACACACTACACTACACTACACTACACACTACACACTACACTACACTACACTACACACTACACTACACTACACACTACACTACACACTACACTACACACTACACTACACTACACACTACACTACACTACACACTACACTACACTACACTACACACTACACACTACACTACACACTACACACTACACTACATTACATACTACACTACACTACACTACACTACACTACACACTACACTACACTACACACTACACACTACACAACACTACACACTACACACTACACTACACTACACTACACTACACACTACACTACACTACACTACACACTACACACTACACACTACACTACACTACACTACACACTACACTACACTACACACTACACTACACTACACACTACACACTACACACTACACACTACACTACACACTACACACTACACTACATTACATACTACACTACACTACACTACACTACACTACACACTACACTACACTACACACTACACACTACACACTACACTACACTACACACTACACACTACACTACACTACACTACACTACACACTACACTACACTACACACTACACTACACTACACTACACACTACACTACACACTACACTACACTACACTACACTACACACTACACTACACTACACACTACACACTACACTACACTACACACTACACACTACACTACACTACACTACACTACACACTACACTACACTACACACTACACTACACTACACTACACACTACACTACACTACACTACACTACACTACACTACACACTACACTACACACTACACTACACTACACTACACACTACACTACACTACACTACACACTACACTACACTACACTACACTACACACTACACTACATTACATACTACACTACACTACACTACACTACACACTACACTACACTACACTACACACTACACACTACACTACACACTACACTACACTACACACTACACTACACTACACACTACACTACACTACACTACACTACACACTACACACTACACTACACTACACTACACTACACACTACACTACACTACACACTACACTACACTTCACTACACTACACTACACACTACACTACACTACACACTACACTACACTACACACTACACACTACACTACACTACACACTACACTACACACTACACTACACTACACACTACACTACACTACACTACACACTACACACTACACACTACACACTACACTACACTACACTACACACTACACTACATTACATACTACACTACACTACACTACACACTACACTAAACTACACACTACACTACACTACACACTACACTACACTACACTACACATACACTACACACTACACTACACTACACTACACTACACACTACACTACAGTACACACTACACTACACTACACTACACACTACACACTACACTACACTACACTACACACTACACACTACACTACACTACACACTACACTACACACTACACTAAACTACACACTACACTACACTACACACTACACTAAACTACACACTACACTACACTACACACTACACTACACTACACACTACACTACACTACACTACACTACACACTACACTACACTACACTACACACTACACTACACTACACACTACACTACACTACACTACACTACACACTACACACTACACTACACTACACACTACACTACACTACACTACACACTACACTACACTACACACTACACTACACTACACTACACTACACTACACACTACACTACACTACACACTACACTACACTACACACTACACTACACTACACACTACACTACACTACACTACACAACACACTACACTACACTACACTACACACTACACTACACACAACACTACACTACACACTACACTACACTACACAACACTACACACTACACTACACTACACTACACTACACACTACACTACACTACACTACACACTACACTACACTACACTACACACTACACACTACACTACACTACACTACACACTACACTACACTACACACTACACTACACACTACACTACACTACACACTACACTACACTACACACTACACTACACTACACTACACTACACTACACACTACACTAAACTACACACTACACTACACTACACACTACACTACACTACACTACACACTACACACTACACTACACACTACACTACACTACACACTACACTACACTACACTACACTACACTACACACTACACTAAACTACACACTACACTACACTACACTACACACTACACTACACTACACACTACACTACACTACACTACACTACACACTACACTAAACTACACACTACACTACACTACACACTACACTACACTACACTACACACTACACTACACTACACTACACTACACTACACTACACACTACACACTACACTACACTACACTACACACTACACTAAACTACACACTACACTACACTACACTACACACTACACTACACTACACTACACTACACACTACACTACACTACACTACACTACACTACACACTACACTACACTACACTACACAACACTACACACTACACTACACACTACACTACACTACACACTACACTACACTACACACTACACTACACTACACTACACTACACTACACTTCACTTCACTTCACTACACTACACACTACACTACACACTACACTACACTACACTACACTACACTTCACTTCACTACACTACACACTACACTACACTACACACTACACTACACTACACTACATACTACACTAAACTACACACTACACTACACTACACACTACACTACACTACACTACACTACACACTACACTACACTACACTACACTACACTACACTACATACTACACTAAACTACACACTACACTACACTACACACTACACTACACTACACAACACTACACACTACACTACACACTACACTACACTACACACTACACTACACTACACACTACACTACACTACACTACACTACACTACACTTCACTTCACTTCACTACACTACACACTACACTACACACTACACTACACTACACTACACTACACTTCACTTCACTACACTACACACTACACTACACTACACACTACACTACACTACACTACACACTACACTAAACTACACACTACACTACACTACACACTACACTACACTACACTACACTACACACTACACTACACTACACTACACTACACTACACACTACACTACACTACACTACACAACACTACACACTACACTACACACTACACTACACTACACACTACACTACACTACACACTACACTACACTACACTACACTACACTACACTTCACTTCACTTCACTACACTACACACTACACTACACACTACACTACACTACACTACACTACACTTCACTTCACTACACTACACACTACACTACACTACACACTACACTACACTACACTACACACTACACTACACTACACTACACTACACTACACTTTACTACACACTCTATACTGTACACTCTTTTACACATACATGCTGTTGTATTTGATATATTCTGGATTCATACATCAGTTCATGGTGTTCTGTGCATCTAGTTCACTGTACAAATATTTCAACAATTTCAGCTGCCTTCAAATTTGAAGTTAAATCAAATAAAAGAAATGCAGTTGTACAACTCAAGTCACTTCACTATCATTTAGGTTCAATTGACTCATGAGAATTTTTACTTTTAACGTTTTTAAGTTACTTTTTTACAGTGTATGTATGCTGAAATATAATGAATACAATGTTGGGTCACACAGAGCTTTACACTGAGTGTGTGTTTAGGGTAAAGGAAAGGAGGTCACCTATTGGTTAACTGGAGTTATAGGACAGAAATACAACCTGCCAACTCCACCTACAGCGTAAGAGGGACAACACTCACACAATTAATACACCAAACAAAAACACACTGACACACACACATTCACTGTGTCCCTCTTTCTCTTCAGAGAGAATTTCCAGCGTTTGCAGCAGGATCTGTCCGAGCGCATCATATCAACACTGGCCACACGAGGAAATGAGCGCAGAAAAACTCTCTCCACACGACACCGCAGAACACACACACACACTGAAGACAACCAGCCCGAATACCTGCACCTCACAGACCCAAACACACACCTGTGACACACACCTGACAGACACACACACACACACACACCTGACTGGCCCAAACACACCCACACCTGTGACACACCTGACAGACACACACACACACAAACACACTGAAGACAACCAGCCTGAATACCTGCACCTCACAGACCCAAACACACACCTGTGACACACCTGACAGACACACACAAACACACTGAAGACAACCAGCCTGAATACCTGCACCTCACAGACCCAAACTAACACCTGTGACACACCTGACAGACACACACACACACAAACACACTGAAGACAACCAGCCTGAATACCTGCACCTCACAGACCCAAACACACACCTGTGACACACACCTGACAGACACACACACACCTGACAGACCCAAACACACACTTGTAACACACCTGACAGACACACACACACACACACACTGAAGACAACCAGCCCGAATACCTGCACCTCACAGACCCAAACACACACCTGTGACACACACCTGACAGACACACACACACACACACCTGACTGGCCCAAACACACCCACACCTGTGACACACCTGACAGACACACACACACACAAACACACTGAAGACAACCAGCCTGAATACCTGCACCTCACAGACCCAAACACACACCTGTGACACTCACCTGACAGACACACACACACACACACACTGAAGACAACCAGCCCGAATACCTGCACCTCACAGACCCAAACACACACCTGACAGACACACACACACACACACACCTCACAGACCCAAACACACACCTGTGACACTCACCTGACAGACACACACACACACACACACACACACCTGTAACACACCTGATAGACACTCACACACACACACACACACACACACCTGACAGACACACACACACACACACACTGAAGACCACCAGCCCGAATACCTGCACCTCACAGACCCAAACACACACCTGTGACACTCACCTGACAGACACACACACACACACACACACCTGTAACACACCTGATAGACACTCACACACACACACACACACACACACCTGACAGACACACACACACACACACACACTGAAGACCACCAGCCCGAATACCTGCACCTCACAGACCCAAACACACACCTGTGACACTCACCTGACAGACACACACACACACACACCTGACTGGCCCAAACACACCCACACCTGTGACACACCTGACAGACACACACACACACAAACACACTGAAGACAACCAGCCTGAATACCTGCACCTCACAGACCCAAACACACACCTGTGACACACACCTGACAGACACACACACACACACACACACACACACACACACACACACACCTGTGTGTTTATTTAAATGTATGAAGTGATGTTTCTTATGTTTGTGTGTGCTACTGTACGTTTGTTTGAATTGAATTTGTTTGTTTCATTGAATCATTTATTTGTTTTACAGTAGATGTTGTGTAGCATGTGTTATATTGTTATATGTGTGATCAGAACTCATTATTCCACTTATGTAGATAGAAAATAAACAAGCTTTATTTTCTTATAAAATGATTCATTTACTAAACGGACTAATAAACAAACACATGAAAAACACATTAAATAATGATAAATATGACACTTTATTAAACACAATAAGATCTGTCTGAGATCATAAGAAAATCTATCAAGCACATTTATAAACAGCATCTGTTGTGTTAGACTCAATGTTACTGTATTTCTCATTAAATGATTGAAGTGCTCGTCTCTTCATGAAAACAGCAGACATCCTTTTGATCAATTCTTCTGTTTGAAATGTGTATTTACACTTAACATGTGTTTTTGTCATAAGCTGATTAATGTCACAGAATGAACTAAACCCTTCATATGTGTGGGGTCTTTGATTTAAAGACTCGCTGAAGTGCTTTAACATGTGCAGATTTATTCAACACGTTAATGATTTATACTGAAACAGGAAGAGTGAAATATTGACACAAAGCCTGAAATCTGACAAATGTGATCAAATGAATCACTGATGTGTTTTGACTGAAGTCCCACACTGTAGGTTTTGAATGTTTATGTTAATGTTGGTCATGTTTTAAGCACACTGGCATATAGATCATATATTCATACAGAAACCACAAACTTACATTTTGTTTAAATTGGGAAGTCGTGTCAATATGATTATAAAGGTCTGATAGGAGTTAAATCCATACTGAAACACACCTGATGTTTAGTCAAAACTCAACAGCTGGTCCAGTTTTAGTGGTAACCAGAGCAGAATCTCCCAGTTCTGTGGCCGGAAGTGGCAGACTATGCTCCGCCCATCCATTACACAGACTCCGCCCAAGTGTTTCCTCAGCAATGTGCACTTCCTGCAGTTTACTGTCCTCTTCCTGTTGTGAAGACACTGCGGTGTGAGTGTCCTCGTTGCCTGCTGGGCAAATAAACCAACAAGCTCATTTAAAGAGAAAAAAATATTTTTAATTATTGTAAACATATATAGAGAGTTTCATCAGACACGCGCGCGCCTGACCCGCAGTTAGCTTCCGGTTTGTGTTTGGCTAGTGTCTAATAATATAACTATTTATATTTGATTTAATTCATGTTAGTATTCATTAATATTTTTATTTTATTGTTTATCAATTGTATTAAATAAACAATGTTAAATGGGTCCTGTAGTTCGTTCGAGTCTAAAGAAACATATGGTACACTGACATCTAGCGATTGATCTTGGTATCGCAGCCTAAACTCAAACCATCGGAGAGACCAGTTTAGTCAATTAACGCTTCTTCTGGGTTTCTTTTGATTGTTATCAGAAATACATTTCAGGCACTCGATTGTTTGTGAATGTGTACCGGAAGTTCAGATAGGGACACAAAAGTGCGCATGCGCAGTAACGTTTATTTGTTGTAAAGATGAAACCGTCTGCAGTACACAACAGAAGATATTTTGAGAAATGTCACGGTGGTTTTGTGTTCATACAATGGAAGGCAAAGTGGTTCCAAATATCTTCTTTTGTGTTGTGATGAAGAAAGGAAGTCAGAACGGTTTAGAATGGCATGAGGATGAATAAATGATGACAGAATTCTTATTTTTGTCTGAGCTGTCACTCTGAGAGCAGATGGAGAGTGCGCAGTTAGTAAAATCATCTGCCTGATCAAACATATTCGGTTTAGATTCATTATTTCACCTCAAGCACCAACGAACCCACTGTCAACCCAAAGACTGCTGAGGATAAATATAACACAAGAGTGTCGTTGTGCTCTTCCGCTGGGTCACAGAACTGATGAAGAAGCGGGGGTGTCCCTGAAGACCCCCTTAGGTCCTCATCACCCCACAGGAGGAAGAGAAACTCTCTCTGGTGTGTGTGTTATCATTGAAGAGGGACGATGTGTTGTTGTGTGTGTGTGTTGTACCTGTGTTGTGTGAGGTTCTGTGGTGATGTTTGTAGATGATGAACCAGAAGAGCAGCACCAGAAGTGAGGCGCTCATCACAAGACCGACACAGATCCAAACGCTGGGACTGACGGCAGGCCGCGGCTCGACCGGACCTCCGCTGCTCAGCACGTGCTTCACAACTGCCACAGGAACATCTACACAACACACACAATCATTAGCTACTGAACGAATGCTTTACAACTTCAGACTGACTCCAGTCGTGATGATGAGCATGAGATGAAGGTGACGATCACTCACCAGTGACGGGCTTTGATGGTCTCAGCCGGACAGGTTCAGTAGGTCTACAGTGTTTGATTAACAAATCCCAGGAAGAGCCAGGAGCACATGTTCCTTTCTCCATCACAACACACACTACCTGCCTCAACACTTAAATAAAGACTGACACAGAGAGAGAGAGAGAGAGAGAAGAGGGGAGGTGAGAGGCACACATGTTTCACTTCTTCATTTGTGATATAGGAAAGAATGAATCACGCAGTCTCTGGAGAAACACAAAGAGACAGAGTCAGGAGAGAGAGAGAGAGAGAGAGAGAGAGAGAGAGAGAGGGAGAGAGAGAGAGAGTTTTACATGAAATGTCTTGAAAATCAAAAGTTGTGAAAACAAGCACAACATCTAAACATGCTGTCTTTCATCACTTCTTCATCCTCATGTCAAACCTGTGTGCAACTTTCTTCATCAGAAATTAAAAGATCTTTTGAAGAATGTCCACAATCAAACAACACTGAACTCCAATGCTTTTCATAGTATGAACAAACCCCCACTTGTGTTTTAAGACATTTCTCAAAATATCTTCTTTTGTGTTTCACAGAAGAAAGACTCAAATACAGATTTACAACCACATGAATAAACGATGACTTATGGTAAAATGATGACTTATGATATTAATAAAACACTGAACGTATTCAGTTCTGCCTGTGTGTCATTAGAAAGGTCACAGGTTTGATATTCAGGGAACACAAACTGATAGTAATCAAAGTCATTTGGTTTTTAAACCCAGTGCTATTGATAGTTTTGAAAGTTGGTGTGTTGGATCTTGAAACTGTGCAACCGCATGCAAAAACACACACGTCTGTTTCTCTACATACAGAAGAACTTCATCACACATGACTGGATAGAACAATACACATAAATAACCCTGCAATGAACTTGAAATCACAAACAACTTTTATAGAGCTCATATATTTCATCTTCTGGTAGAGTGAATTCATGATCCACATTTACACAAAACACACAGACCCCAAAAATCTCAACTGTGTCGTCAATTTCAAGAGATCTTAACGTCTCAAACAGAGCACACACTTCAAGTCTGAGATCTCAAACATTTCTCATCAAGTTCTCTCAGAATGAGTCATGACATCTACAGTCACTGCGTTTATCAAGAATTGTAAAAGAGGCTTTAAAAACAAAGGGACGTCTGCTAAACATCTTAGAAAGAGCGGTTTTACACACATTCTAAATGATTAACATCTAACAGACGTTTTGACCTCTGACAGCAGACGTATTACAAATGATCAATAGAATGTCTTGCAGATGTAAACGCAGACATCAAATAGACGTCTTCCAGATGTATGTGTGCTACCAGGACTTTTCCCTTCAATTAAAGATTCTCAGTAAATGAAGTCAAGCTCTGTGACTGAAGCGTTCATTTTCTCTTCATACAAGCATCATGACTTCAGAAGAATCCATTCACAGACGCTTTGAAATTCTGTTGATTTATTTAGTGCTCAGATCCGTCAGTGCAACACATCAGACAGATTCACCTCAAGACAAACGCTGAGAATACAGTTATAAGAAACATTGAGATATGATCAGATCTATGCGACGTTCATTCCCCGTGACCTGAGATTATAACAATTAGAAATATTCCAGCAGATTCAACACACGACAGGCTTCAGCCAAAAGAGGAAAATCTGACCTAGAGATTAAATGATGAGAAGTCTATCAGCTCTTTATTGTAGTTTTCTTTGAGTGTCCGGATTGAAAATGGAAACTAAAGTGATAAAGGATTAAACTCACAATGAGTTTATTGATAATTCACAGAGTGTACTGAAGCGTCACAATTTTCATGGGATTACAAAAAAATCCTCAGACAATGAAGAAATCTCTGTGCAGATTTCATGACATCATCACAACCAGATTTAAGACAGAGACAGACGTGTTTTCAGGGTCTGAAGAGCTGCGGCTGCATGCTGACGAAACTGAAGTTGTATTGTTGAGGAAGACCCTGATGTAACGTGCCGTTAAACTTCTCCCAGGAGAAGACGGGAAGCCCACCGTCTGTGGTCGGTCCATTCAGAGCCTCCGACACAAACTCCTGAGCCATGTGAAGATCCGTCACCTGCCGACAGAAAGAGCGTGAGTTCACCATCAGCGTTCGATAAACAGGGTGAGGTGTTGACGTTCTGACCTTGGTATCGTAACATCCTCCGGGACTTGCGTGATGCTCGCGCAGGTCATTACGACAGCAGATGGATTTACACGGGTCGCCCTCGGAGTACGGATCGTTCTTATAATCTGAACCAAACACAGACTCACAGATTCAAAACACACAAAGATGCCAGTGAAAGGGAGGTGATTATGTTGCTACGGTTACCGTTGTATCTCATGATGTGTTTGAGGGAGGTCATGTTGTTCACTGAAGACTGGTCCCGACGGAAGATCTTGGCACGGGGGCAAAGGTCGTAAGAGAAGTCGTCGCCGTACGCCTTCCACATCTGCTCATAGCCGCTCAGCAGGTAAATCTTACGGTGAAACGGCACGTTATATGACGGCCAGTAACCTGCAAACACCTCAGACTTAGAACATAAACGTGTCTTTTAAAAGATGAGGAGAACGTTTTAAGCTTTGATAACACTAATGATCTCTTTTGTGTGTCGAACCAGTGTTGAGCAAATTACTCTGGAAAAGTTATGAATTACTAGTTACTAATGACATATTCAATAGTGTAATTAGATTACTGTGCAAGTTACTCTCTCCAAAAAGTATTAAATCACTTATTACTAATTACTTGCTATATCCTACATCAACTTTGATAGTAATAGATTCAAGGACAGACACGAAACTGCTTGTTTAATTCAATAAATAATATAAAACTACATAAAATATTCTTTATTTTCAAAAAAAATGTATTAACTGACTAAAGTATACAAATGTAAGAATTACAAATTAAAGCATTCATTTTAAAGTTAGACTTTTTCCACAATTGAATATATTGCACAGTATTTAGTTTCAGTACATCCAAATTAACTATAAATTACAGAAAAAATAAGAGTAATCCCTTACATTACTAGTAATTAAATTACAGTAACTAGTTACACCCAATACTGTCAAACGCTGAAAGGAAGTTCGATTCCTCATGTTATTTGCACAATGAAACAGTGTGTCTGACCTCTCCGCAGCGTCTGCGTCTGATCTGAATACTCCACCAGTCCAGGGATCTGTTCCACCACCGTCAGCGCTCCATCCTCCAGTTTACTGCCCAGACTCACTCGACTCGTGTCCACGATCATGTACTGATTATTATATGTGCCTGACGGACAGATTCACCATCACATACACACATCCAGAGCAGAAACATACACATCAAAAACCCTCTGACATTACAATTTGACATTTCTCACCGGAGTTGAATCTAGAGAAGATCTGTCCCCACTCCTCGCCGGTGTGTGCCAGCACGTGCGCCAGTCGAACCCGCTGCCAGGCGAACAGGCTGGCAGGAGTGACGTAAGAGTAGAGGGAGGTGTTGAAGACGTTATTGGTGGTCTGAGTCATCATCAAACCGCTGCCCAGCAGATAGAAATCATCCAGAGACACCAGAAACCCTCCACACAAACACACACACACACACATTAATTGTTAGTCATGATGAACTTACTCACTGTCCTCTGTTCATGATCTGTTGTGAATGTCATGTTTCATGTCTCATACTGAACCCGCCCTGACATCATGATTGATAGGTCAGCTAAGAATACATTTTCCAAATCCACATTGAATTTAAATCTTTTTGTTCATTAGTGAGAATATTATTGGAAAAACAAAGTCAACAGAAACGAGAGATGTCAATCATAAATCAGTTTAAGGCTCTAAAATTAAATAAACAAAAACTAAAGCGACACTAAATCTGAAATAAATATGAACAAAATCTATAAATCAAACAATAAACGTCAGAAAATCTAAACATTAAACTACAATTAACATGAAATGTAATATTCATGAAATATGTAAAATATATGAATAAAACTATACTGATATTGACTTAAGTATCAATAAACATAAAAAAGCTAAAATGTGCATTTAAAGAAAACAACATTTAAACGATTGTTTTCGTATCAAGGATGATCGACCGTACTGACATTTTTTTATCAATTCAAATGACAAATTTTTATTTTATTTTTGCAACTTACAAAAGCACTGAAATGTATTTAAAATTCATGTACCCTCATAATCTTCAATTAAAATCTGAAAACGCACTTCCTTCAGGGACGATCCATCTTAAAATGGGCGGAGCATCCGTTAACACCATTTCAAAACAGCTGTTTTTATACATCCAATCAAATTGCAGAGAAAGGTGAGAGTCACACCAACTATTTTTAGCATTAGATATTCCATTTCACACGGAAAAGCTTTAAAATATGGAAGTGAAAACAATTGCAACTTCCAGTTCACGGGGACTTTAAATAACATAGACATTTTCATTTTACACCAGATGATGCGCATGAATGACAAACACGACACTGGTATCATGACGTATCGCGTCCCACCTCAAATTCAGTCCCCTATAGCAGTGGTTCCCAACCTGGGGTCCGCGTCCCCTTTAGGGGGAGCTGGCATATATTGAGGTTAAATAAAGTTGCATAAAATGTTCCACTAATCATTTAATACACAATGCCAAGATAATGCAGTCAAAAAAATGTATATGCTATATAAAAAAAAATTTCAATTTCCGGCTTCATCAGAAGACATTCACACAGGGCTTTATTAAAATAAACAAACCACGAAAAGAAAGTAGAATGCCCGACTACTCCCTCATGGTCGACTGCCGGCCACACAAACATAATAAAGCATAACAAAAAGTCCAGGCCTGGTCCTCTCTCGTCGTACACTCCCGTCGCTCGTCATTTTATGCTTCCGATCTCGTCAATGAGAGATGCGAGACCGGTGCAACACGCATCTGACACTAATCACTCTTACTCATCTTAACCATTTAATTGTATTTATTTATATTCACTATCTATATATGTGTGCGCAAGTAGCAATTATGTGTGTATACACACACACACACATATATATGAGGGTTGGGGGGGCTCCGATTGTCATACATCTACGTGGGGGGCCCCAAGGAAAAAAGGTTGGAAACCACTGCCCTATAGGACCCCGAGTGATTCTATTGACTGTAAGAACGTCTATTTGGGATTGCAATTCTTACAAAATTACATGACAATACATGTCACTAGAACTTTGCTAAAATGACCATCAACGTCTTTTGCATGAAGTGCTTGCTATGCTAGTATGTATATGAGGCTATAGCTAATTACTGGTTTAGTTAGCTTACGTATAAACTAGCATAGCGTAGAACTAAGTGGTTAGATAGCGCCTGCGGAAAAAAGCTAGCTCTAGCACTTCCCAAATATTCACTAAAAATTTGCATTTTTGTACCAGTCAAGGCCCTAAAGGTGGTTAATCGACTACATTTGATCAAAATACTGCTTTAACATGGAACCGGTATGCTTAGCAGCTGTGTTTAACACAGAAAACTAGTGTCGACTGAACACTGGCAGTCAGTCAGTATCTGTGAGGTCACGTGTGTGTGTGTGTGTGTGTGTGTGTTTGTGTGTACCGGGATAGCTGCTAAAGGACAGTTTTCCAGTGGCGGTGTGAGGTTCACTCAGTTTAAAGTCCCAGTGTTTGTAGATGCGCATGGTGGCGGCGTACGTGTACCAGCTGGAGTGAGCGAACAACAGATTCTCATAACCCGGCAACATCTGAAACAACACAAACACACACAACAGAGCACATGAGTGTCTCCGGTGATATTCAGTGAAGTGTGTGAGGCGTGTTTCACCTTTATGAGCGCCGAGCAGTGACCCATGGGAGGAGTCTTGTACTGATTTAGTGTGGATTCATCACCGGGCACCAGCGCCGGGATCAGGTCCAGAAGATCACCAACAGCGTTCAGAAACTGAATATTGAACTGAGACAGAGGCTGAAGAGAGAAGAGCGTATTCAACATCTCGCTCTGATGCTTGCTCGCAAACTTTATGAAAGACGTTTCTCACTTTCTTCCCCTGTTGTTTGGCCCAGTCGGCCACACCGGCCTGCAGTCCGTCCAGCTGAGCCAGAATCAGACCCATGTGAACCCATAACGGATCCGTGCGGTTACGCTTCACCTGCCGACGGGACCAGACGTCCTGTTTCCTGACAGACAGATAAAACACATGATGTCTGCGAGGAGATTCACGTCGTCTGAATCAGGATGAGAAATACTCACGCCATGAAGCGCTTGACCGCCACCAGTGCTTTGGGGCTGTTGATCAGCTGTGGGTACATGTTGCTATAATGATCGTAAATCTCCCTAAACAACAGAAACAATATTCAGCTTCTGGATGACGAGCGGAGATCCACACATGATGGTCAGAAGTGACACACTCACGGTGCCGTCAGGAAACCCTCCAGATATCCGGCCAGGTAGAGCGTGACATCATCAGGTTCAGCGGTCTGTCCGTATCCGGCTCGCACCTCCAGCACACCCCAGCCGGAGGAGGAGAGAGTGTCGTTATAGTAACCGTAAGCATCGCTCTGAGGGTCCAGAACGCCTTGCTTCAGCACAACAGCCTTATGGGTCGAGTCCCAGTATGCCGAGGCCTTTAACAGCCCTACAGCACAAACACACAGATATTTGTGGTCTATACAATAAACAGAACTGAAAAACACTCTGATGAGGAACAAATGTATTATTTTGAGATCACGTGACTTATTATCCCAGACAGTATAAATATACTTCCTCAAATTAACTTCTGCAGTTTTCACCACAGGGGAACTTTACAGAGGATGAGACCATAAATCCAAAATAACAACATAACACATTTCTCCAATATTTAAGATCTTGCACTGACGGATCGTTTAAACTGTGTGTGTTGTGCTATTTTGTTTAACCTCATATGGCGCTGCGCAGACCGGACCGCGTATGATACCGAAGTATCGCGAGAACCACTTTAAAGAGTGCACTCTCGCGATACTTGGGTGTCACATTCGGCTCGGTCTGCGCAACAACGTATGAAGTCAAACACACCTTTGGTTTCGGTTCAATCTGTCTTGAATCACGTGAGTTTTTCGTCATTCATTATTATTAGTTGTAAAAAATACACGCAGCTCTGTTAAACAAAGAAAAGTCAAAGTAATTTGAACCCTTCAGCGTAACACAGTCACGCGTTTAACACAAAGCCTCCATCTGATCTGTGTTTATATGAAACATGAGCTTTATGAGACTCGAGGCTGAATAAAGTCAGAGTTCACTTACGGTCTCCACGCGCGGTGACGACAACACAGCAAACGAGAATAAAGTCACGCACGTGCGTCATGTTTGTGTTTGTGAAGACGCCGTTCAGCAGCTGCAGGAGAACTGAAGATAAATCCCGAGAGTCAAAGCTCTTCACTCGATCAAACCGTGATAACGAGTCGTGATTGCGATCGCTGTGAAGACGGGCGCGAGTTTTATAACGTTACTCACGTACGCACGTAGAGATAAAACTCAACCGTCAAAGGAAAAACAAAAAGATCTTCACCCCAGATGGGACTCGAACCCACAATCCCTGGCTTAGGAGGCCAGTGCCTTATCCATTAGGCCACTGGGGCACATGATGCTCAAGGAGGGGCTGCGGCGCTTATAAACGCGTCCAATGAGAGAATCCAGAACCGTGACGTGTCACATGCGGAAGCGGATCGTTTTATGTCGCTCGTTTGATTTATTTGATCTTAATCTCAACAAAAAGTGCGAATTAAACAACACTGACGTGTTACTTTTTCTTAATAAATGTGGGCAAAACAGTACAAGTCGCGTTTGGCGTGTATTTAGGAATACACCACACGAGGCAGATTTCATAAAAGAGGGGTTTGTTGGTAAAAACAAACAAATTAAATTAAGATGCAATGATCTGTCAGTGTTAGCTAAGAGTCCTCAGATTATAAAAAAATGTGCCTAACTGGTTCATTTCAGTTTAAATATAGTTGTTAAATCCGCTGCTTACGTAACTTCAATACCTCAAGTCTACAAATCAAGAGTTAAATGTTCAATAATTGTGTTAAAATGGAAATTAAACGGTTTTATATGAGCTCAGAGAATATTAGAGAAACAGTGTCATGACTTCAGTATAACTGTGAAATGTGACAGCAGTTATTGAGAAAGATAAACCACATTGAGATTTCACACTTCATTATGAGAGTCACACATGACCTTCATGAAAAGAGAAGAACATTCAAATAAAGTCAAACAAGTGTAATCTATTCAGACACACATGAGTGTGTAGTATCATCTGATGCTTGTGTGTCTGTCACATCAGGCTTCACACATAACATCTGTTCACAACAACTGCAATGAAACTCAATTCTCAATGTCAATAAAGTTAGATTTATATTTTTATTTGCATATAACAGCTTCACAAACATTTTACTCTCGTTTAAATAATGCTTCTCTTCACCTTCATCATTTGATAATTTAAAGAATACAGAAGATTCATGACAGTAACCCTCTCACAACAACATCATCCAGAAAATACCACAAAAGATTTGAATCCCATAAAACACCCAAAACAAACAAGACAGAAACAGAAAGAACACTGACATACGCAGATCAGTAGAACTTTAACATATATTCCTCCAGTGTTTCTAAGTGACGGAAATAAACAATAAGCCAGAAGATCAATTGTGTGCAAATACACTTGAACCCATGAAATCTGTCAAGACTTCATCAGATTTTTGGTCCTTTCCCTTTGAAATGCTTTAACTACAAACAAAATAATGCAAATATTTCAATATCTGTCCACTTTTAAACCCAAACTGAAGCCCACAGCAAACACATTCATTCACCTGTTCACCAGCCGTTCGTTCATTAAAGCGATTCACTAACTGATTCATTCATTTAGTTTAAAGGAGTAGTTCACCAAAAATATTATAGGACCGATTTTGGGTGAACTACTCCTTTAATTATTCATTCATTGGTTCACTCGTTCATTCATCGTCGATGAGTTTCTCCGCTCCGTTCTCAGTCTGCTGGAGATCCTCTTCTGCTGTTTGGTTCTCCTCCTCTTCCTCGTCCTCATACGAGAGGTTCTGCCCGCCGTAGTTCAACATGGTTCTGGATAGATCCACCTCGATGGGGAACACGTCTGCCTCTTTCAGAACGCCGTAACAGTCGTCATAGTAACGAGACATCCCAGAGACAAAGCGCTGCAGCTGGAAGACGATGTCCTGAACTGGAGACACGGACGAGACACAGATGAGACACAGAAGAGCTGGTGTCACGCGTGAAGGAGATCTGAACTCACCGTGTTTCTGATCCAGCAGCTCGATCTTCTCCAGGACATCTTTACGCATTTTGGCGAATCGAGCACGAGCTTCTTGACGACAGCGCAGAACCAGACGGTACTCGTAGTTACCGGTGCTGACGCGGTACAGCGGATCGCCCAGAGCCTGAGAGAGAGAGAGAGAGAGAGAGTGGTTTATTTTATAACTATGTTCTCACATATTTAACCCTACAGTCTCTGAGACATAAAACTGCAGTTTACTTAACGTGCTTAAACTGTAATAAAATCATCTTTTTATAAATCACTCTTTTCTGAATGTGTTCATATGTTAACATCACCACTGCAGATACAAGGAACACTTCTGACATTACATCTTCTGTGTAAAAGTCTCATGACCATCATCCAACCGCACAAACATCATCATGAGACATTCAGATTCACGAAATGTGGATGAAAATAAAGACAGTTTGTGCATTTGTTCTGATGTTGTGTAGCAGAATGAATTAATTCTCTTAATCAATTTTATCAACCGTATCACTTCGGTTCCAATCATTACAAAAACGCACAAAAGTTGTTAAAAGTCATACTGTGCTTCATTATAAATTCTGTTTTAGAGACACAACCCTAAACATAAAGAATAAAAGACCTTTAGTTCCTATTTCTTTAGGAAACATACTATAATACTATAGGCAGAGTCTGATGGATATTACAATAAAGCAATAAGCCCCAAGAAGCCGTGGGTTACAGTGCATTTTATAACAGCTTGTTATGACACGAAGCGGAGTGCCTAAACCCCCTTAGCTGTTATAAAATGCACTGTAACACACGGCTTCGCGGGGCTTATTGCTTTTATAAAACAGTTACTCCATATGCTCAGCAAGGTTTCATTAAATAAAGTAAATAAAATGATATTTAGGCTATGTGGTGCGGTCAGCCGTTATATATCGAGGTATTTTATAACGGCTTAGAACTCCGCTCAGCCAATCAGAATCAAGGACCAGAACTGGCAGTTTTATAATGTCTTTTAAAAATACGTTTGGTCGCAGATCTTTTGAAAACTCAGGTGCCTGTGAATGTTAAAAGTATTTCAAATGCTGTTGGTTTTAGTTTCAAAGTCAAAAGTTGGTCATTAGATGGATGTATAGATGTATGTGTGTATTAGGATGTTGGGTGAAATTGTATTTGCTTAGGTCACTGTCACCAAAGTTACTAGTGAAGTTGTGCATTACATCATTAAGGACCACAATGAAAATACCTTTGAAAACTTTTTTGTATTTTTTTTCCTAGACAAATGAGTGTATTTTACTGCCTTGTCTAATAAATCCAATCCAACACAGCAACATGCACAGAATCATCTGTGTGGAGAGAACTCACGATACAGCTGTATTCCTCATCATCCATCTCCTTCACCTTCAGACAGTACGACTGAAACACAAACATCATCATCATCATCATCACGTGACGTCTCTACACGTGTACACAACAGACGTGTGAATCAACGTTCTCACCAGATACTCAAACTTGACGTCCAGATACTTGCGGATGGTGAGTTTGGTGTCTGGAATGGCTTTGTGCAGATACGTGTTCAGATCGTGCAGCATCTGAAGAACAGAACAAACACTCTCAGCTCACCAACTCTTCCAGAGAATCTGTCACCTGATCTGAGGTCGGAGCTCTCACGGGTTTGATGGTCTTCAGCAGCTGGATGCCGAACTTCTCCATGTTCCGGTGAGCTTCAGCGAACTTCACGAAAGCCTCGCTGGCTGCGGCCTGCGGCTCACGGACGCCGATGACGGAGAACACGTCTCCAAACGCTGAGAGAGATGATCAGACGTGATCAGATGAACGATGAAGACTGAGACACACGATGATGATGATGATGTGTGTGTGTGTCTGATCTCACCTCTGTGTGTCTGAGAGAGCTCATAGAAAGCTCTGAGCAACCGCTTCGTGTGTTCCATCAAACCTAAACACACACACACACACACAGTTTGGTTTATTTCACGAATCTCTTCAGTCATTGGTCAAACATGGAAGGTTTACAGTGGTGTGGATGAAAGACCTTTATACAGTTCAGCAGTTTTCTCCAGTTCCTCCAGCCTCTTCACCAGACCATCTACACACAAACACACACACACACACCATTATATACACTACGTAAAGGCAAATGTCATTTTAAACACAGAGAGACAGAATGTGTGTTTGTGTGCATGTATGTAACGTGTGTGTGTTCTGACCGTTACACAGAATGGCTCGACTGAGACCGAGAGCGTCTGCTGTTCCTGAACTCATGTTCTCCACCAGACGATGCTTCACCTTCTTCAGAACTGAAATACACACACACACACACACACACACACACACTGTACTTCAGCAGCCAAACACAAGACGTCTCATTTACTAATACACACACTTTTACATGCAAACACATTTTATGTAGAGTCGCCGTAATACAGAAATTCATACCGATATCCAGAGATTTGCCCTGCTTTGGGTCGGCCTGGAGTTTATTGTACTGAATCACAACTTCACCCTGCAGATATAAACACATGAGGACATATAAAAAAACACAAACACACATCATCACTATATTACAGCACACAGAGGTCATTTCTCATAAACAGCTGGTTATAATGTCACAGTTTTCATTGATAAAAGCGAACTGAAGTGTGTTGAAAAATCATTTCACACACAAAGGGTTTTGTTTCTAACTTTTGCATAGAGATCAATTTAAAATCAGCTGCATATTATAAGACATTCCCATCAGAATTGTGTTGTGTGCGTACATGTTATACCTGAACCGCCTGGATCATCTTGGCCACCTCCACTTTAGTTTTTCCCTTCACTGGTTTGCCGTTTACACCCGTGATCTCATCACCGGCGGCCAGAGTCCGGTCCAGAGCGGCTGAAGTGTTGTCAAACACCTGACACACAAACACACAACCTGTTGGTTCAGATCGATTTCTGCAGTTTTGGGGTTAATAAAATCAATGCATAGTCTGTCCGTCTATAAAAATCTATCGGGAATGGTCAGGTACAAACAAAGATTATAATCTTACAATAATCTTGATACTTAAAGACATTAAATATATCTACTCATAGTTCACAGAAAGAGATTTGAGTGTGTTGTGTGAGAGAACTGTTGGCGTTTGTCTGATCGGTGTCAATTAGAATTTAGAATGTTGGATGTGTGTGAATAAGCCTGACAAGTGATTGACAGATGTCACCTGCACAATGTATAGGCAGGGACAGAACTGAGCTCCGCCCCCAATACTGATCCCAATCAGGTTCTGTGGGTCTTTCTTCAGGGTCACTGTTCCGGGAACTGTTGGAATCCCTCTGAAACATCCAGAAATATAGTGTTTGCAAAAAGACGGCAATCATTGGCCAGTGGGCGCTTCTTCTAGCCAATCAAGAATAACGGTGGCAAGTTGAGGGTGGAACTTAAAGAAACGTGTGACTGGCAGCTACTAACAGATTTGACTTTATTATTGTTTTTAATAATCTTTAGTTTGTAATACTCACAGTTTGTCCTCCTCCAGCTCATAATCCATGTCTGTAAACATCACTGCTGGTGTCTGTGTCAAGCGCTCTTTTCATTCATTGAAACGCTGAAACCAACAGAAATGCATCGATAAACAAACACCCGTCAGTCATCTCTATTATACATGTTACAATACAAACCTGCTCTACCATCTTAAGGGACACTTCACTCACAAATTAAAACTTATTTTAAATGAGTGTCTAAATGTCTTTGTTGTGATGAACACAGAGAAAGATATTTGGAATAATGCTTATAACCAGACAGATTTTGCCCCCCATTGACTCCCATAGTAGGAAAAACTACTCTATATTTTTTTTTCAGTTCTGTCAAACACAAAAGAAGATATTTTGAAGAATGTAGGACACCAAACAGTTCACCGAACAGGGCACTTTTGACTACCATTGTATTTTTCCCACTATGGGAGTCAATGGTGTTGAGATCTGGTTGGTTATACGCATTCTTCCAAATATCTTTCTCTGTGTTCATCAGAACAAGTTGAAGGTGAGGAAATGATGACAGCATTTTTGCGTGACGTGTATATATATATATATATTAATGTACGTCAACAATACAGCTGTAATACAGCAAACTAACACAATAAAACAAAATAAAAACATGATTTTATATATTTAAATCCTGTTTTTATTGTGTTAGTTAACTTAGCTGCATTATTATAGCTTAAATCAAAACAGACCAACTGCAGATTGATTGATATTAATTGTAATGCACAATAAAAAAACATGATTTTAACATATGAGGAGTTAACTCATTTTGGAACAAAACTCTTCATGTCATCAGTTAAATACATGGGCTAACGTAACAAATAATGATTCTTCGACAAGAGTAATGAATAAAACAATCCATCTGTTTCTCTTACCGCTCTGTAGACAACAGGTCAAAGATCAGACAGACACGTGCGTGTTAAAGTGCATAATTCTGATCAAATGTTTAAAGCAGAAATCTGACGGAGCATCCAGCTGTCACATCTAAACACCAACAAGCGGCTCTCTCGTGACGTCATTTCCGATGTAAGCGGACGTTGGTTTCAGAGCGCGCGTGCTCGTTCTCGCGGTCACTGTTTCGTGAACGCGTGTCTCCCTCTAGTGGACTAACTGGGTTGCTGTTATGTTTGTTTTTTCTGCGTCTCTTATGTCAGGTAGTTATAGAGCTTCTGTCAAAAAGTGCTCATGTGGAAAAGGAACCGGCACGCGCTCACATTTCAGTATTCTGTGTAGAGTTCTGAGAGAAATGAGGCGATCAGAACTCAGTGTGAGAGCACCTGCCGACCTTTTCCTTTGTTGAAGTGATTTGTTGACATGATTTAGGCATGAAACACACATGTTTATTCGATACTGATGTTCAGCTTGTGTCGTGTGTAAATAAAGTGTAACGTGATTTGTATTCTGCACTGAAGTCACACTCATAACATTCACGTAACAGCGCATGCGCATGTGATGACGTGATAAGAAAAAGTGCAGTTCTGAAAGCGGTTAATCTGGAAACTTTAAAGCATTAAATCGTGCTTATAGAAACATAATTATGTAAGTTAATCCTTGTAAGTAATAGCATTCTACAACTCATGAAATGTCATTTGACTAATTAATATTTGATGAAGTATCTATCAAAGACGTTAGTTAATTTGCATATGGCACACTCCGGTCTTGTGGACCAGCTTCGATCCACACTTGGTGACGTCAGCAGGGCACGAGGCCAGTGTGAGCGCAGTCTGGAACAAACTTGCCCTGCGTTCAAATTGGGATATAACGCCCTCTGAAGGGCCCTTGGGAGTGACAACAATCATGGCCGCCATACTGAAGTGCTCATAACAGGTCACTTGAGGGGCGCTTCAGAATTAATGATTTCAAAGGGTACAACTGATGGTGGCTTCGGGTTCCCATGATTCTTTGCGCAGATTCTTTGTGGGGTGCCGCCTCCTCCTTGTGGGCGCGAGGCGATGACACATAAGGGCACTTCAAGAAACAGTTGTCTTATTCCCTACATCCTTTATCTCTTCATATCGCTCACTCCGGAGGCTAAACTGTGCGAAGGGCTTAGGGCACAGGGATGAGCCCTTAGGGCACAGGGATGAGCACTTCAAAATGGAACACAGGGTTGATGTTGTCACGCCGGAAAGAGGAAACAATGCTCTCTAATCAAGATTCAAAATTCTTTGTTGGCATGATAAAATTGTTTTTTACATTGCGGATGTGCAGAAACATTAAATATAAACATTTGTACACAAATACAGATCAAAAGTACTGATCTAAAGTATCAGCAGGAGTGACATGATCCTGCCTATAAGCACTGTCCCAAATGGGGTCTTGTGGACCTCCTCTGAGTGCACACTTGGCGACGTCAGGAAGTGCAGATCTTTGGGGCACTAGGCGCGAGTCCACAAGGGTACATGGGAGTGCATTTTGGGACAGACTTGAGGTAATCACACCGGAAAGAGCAGCTGGTGCTTTCTGATCACTCTCACAGTACTTTGTTGTCATTCTCTGATCCTTATGTGCAGTGTCGCGTGAAGTCGATCACACTTTTTGTCCAATTGTTGTTATTTGGGACTGGAGCTGCCGGTTTTTATAGTTCTGTATTTCATATGTTGATATGCCACCCGAGCATTATGCTATAGACACTTATGTTTGCATTCATTTAGAATGACTGCTTATGTGTATTTATTTATTTGTATACACAATACTTAATGTGCATAATGTGTTCTTAATATGCATATATGTTGTTATTTAATATATCTCTATAATACAGAAGCTGTGTTGTTCAGCTTTACAGATCTTCAACAAAATATTGCTTATTACCTTAAATAAGAATATGCACTGCATTAAGATTCTTGAATAGCTGGCTTAATAGAAAATAAATGACCAATAATGTGAATAAGGGAATTCCAGCGTCATGGATGTGACATAAAAATGTTCAGAGAATGAATTTGTTACGATTAAATTGAACCATCTGTCTATAATTACTGAACCCTTGTTGAAAGAGTCTAAACATCAAAAAATGTCAGTCTATGAAAAAAATATATTTAAAAAAAAAGGGAAATAAATATGCCTTATGGATGTGTCAAAAAAAGGAAGGGGTTTTTGGGAGACGACAAACTTTATAGGATTTCTGTAAAATAAAATGGACAATCCTGAAGCAATAATACCCAATGAATGGAGAAGTGATGCCTCTTTATAGAACATAACATAATTATTTTATATTCATTTTCATGCGTCCATTTATAAGGAATATGTAACGTTATGGATGTGACAATCCTGAAAATTTGCTCTTACCTGACAAGGAATGTTAAAAACTGTGCTGCTACCATAGTAAAACCTGCTGAATTTTTTTCGTGGTAAGGTTGACTTTTCACGGATTTGCCCATAAATATCTAATTCATAAATTAATTTCGAATTTTATCAAAACATACATTTAAAAATGTATCCGTCATGTTTATATATGTCTGACATCCCCGACACTCCTCCCATCCGTCCTGTGATTGGGCGTTCGCAAGGATTCCTGGGTAGGGGACTTCAGTAGAGTCTGCATCAATGCCAAGAGGCGCTCACGAGCAGACTTCTGAGCGCTAAAAAGATGAATGGAACAACCTACAGACATGTGCAATGTAACTCCACAACACCTCCAGTAAAGGGACAGTTCACCCAAAAATTAAGATTCTGTCATCATTTCTCACCCTCAGGTTGTTCCAAACCTCTATACATTTCTTTTTTCTGCTAAGCACAAAGGAAGATATTTGGAAGAATGCCAGCAACCAAACAGATTTCATCCGCCATTGACTCCTTTAGTAGTTTTTATCGCTACAATGGTGTTCAAAACATTTCTACAGGTTTGGAGCATCCTGAGGGTGAGAAAATGATGATAGAATTTTAATTTTTGGCCGAAATGTCCCTTTAAAGTCCCCATGAAACAGAAGTTGCGATTGAAAGAGTGAAATGGCTCATGAAATTTGAAAAAAAATGGAACTTCATGTCGCCCTCCCCTAATTGATTGGATGGTTGTAAGTTGGCCAGATACCTCATTGGACATTGTCAATTGAAAAATTCATGCGATTACTGAAGATTAAATGCATCGAATAAGTGAAGCATTGTGAACCATTTCTAACACAACAGCTCGAAAAAAAGCCCAGGTCTTCATCCCAAGGACATCAGACCTGAAGCAAGAATATATGTCCCTCACATCATTGTATCAGACTTTAAGTATGAGAGGAAAGAGATGAAATAAATTGAAATGTTCATATAAAGATGTGCATGTTTTGACAATGTCAGTCGTCAAATTCAGCGCCCTCACTAGCATCTGGATATCTGTCTTTATAAGGAGAAAACAGAAGAGCTTTCAAACTTCCCTTTGGCTTCTTCTCATGAAGCCCCACCAGTCTAAAAGAAAACACAAACACACAATGAGTACACACGCAATGACTGTGTCTGCACATGGGTGGTGTTGTTGTACGTTTAGACAACACAGATTTGATCTGTTTTAAAAGATCAGTCAGATTGTAGGTGTTTTTAAATCAAACAGAGAATCAAACGGTTTAGGAACGTGCACCTGAGAAAGTTGTTTGGGTTGTTGATCTTGTCCCGAATGTTCTCCAACAGCTTCACGCTGGCTTCAATCGCAACAACTGCAGCAGTCTTGTGTAGTGAACCGTGACTGGAGTCTCTGGAATCCTTGTTTATTCCGTTCCAGCTTTTCCCAAAGCCAGTTGATAAGTCTAAACCGCCTCCATGACTGCACTTTCCTGTCAACAAGTGACATTTACAGCAGCTGTGAGGTTATTTGTGTGTCCAGTAGTTTGCTCAGAGATGTTTGTTACCTGCTGGTTTCTTTGAGCCGAAGTATCCTGACGTCAGAATCTTGTTATTAATAATGTCTGCCTTAAATGATGCCGTACAAGACTTTTTTACACAATCTTCCTCACAGGTTTCTTGGAGTTCATCTGGAGGACATAAGAATAATGAAGTTCTTCATGTGAGCACACATGATTTATACTGAAAACACTGTATATCATATTCTCTACACCAAACCCATCCACTAAACCTCACAAACACACAAAACTTTCTGCTCTTTTAGATTTTCAAAAAAGTTTATTCTGTATGATTTATGAGCTTGTTTCCTCACGGGGAACAAAAATGTCAAGGATTTTGCATATTGACATCTTTGTGGGGACATTTTGTCCCCATACCGTAGGGTTTACCACACACACGCATACACACACACACACACACACACACACATTTCTCTGTGATGTACCTGCAATGTTCATTATCTCTTCATCTGGATTGATGAGAGCAGTGTATGGTGAGGTGTTTCCCAGCTCTATCCAGTTACTGTGACTGTAGAAATCCTTTCACATGGATGATCAGGTAAAATAAATTCACCTTTATCTGTATTTCATATCTGGAATATAAATCACATCAATAAACAGTTTTACTCTTCACTCACCTGTAAGGTGTGCAGAATTTTTCCGAGCGTCTCTCTTGCGTCATCAAAACTCTGACTCATCACTTGTCCGGTGATTTTGGTTATTCCATCAGTTATGAGTTTTTTCCCCATCTTAAATTTCTCGTTGTTAAAATGATATTCTGGATCAGAAAGAAGATCTCTTTTCACGTTGTAGTAGCAGATGACTCTAATAGCTTTTTCAAAATGATCTTCATATTTCATTTTCCCGCAGGCTTCTGCTAGTGTCTTTATGTTCAGTGGTTTTGGCTGCTCAGACAAACAAAACAAAAGATTATTGTTCAGAGCAAAGAATTATAGAACCATATTTATGGTTTGAAGAACTGCTGGAAGTCATGAAATACTGTAATAAAGATGTTTCTGTTCATATACGTACCATTGTAAACCCCTCAGTTTCTATGCAGGTTGTTGCAGTAGCACGGAGAACGGCCGTTCTTGTGATCTCCTGATGATTCCTGGACTTGTCCTTTCTCAAGATCCCAAAGGTCTGAACGACAGTCAGAAGACACAACAGGAGAAATGTGCTCCTCATTCTCTGAGACATGATTATGAATTTAAAACAGATGCTGTGATGTTTCTCTCCGCTTGGTTTAGAATCCAACTTTCTATCACATTCAGACAGCTGGTAGAATAATGTGAAGTGTAAGGGAACATTTATAGAAGGTGTCATGTAAATTGAAATGAAGAATTTGCTCATTGTTTAAAGATATGAGCTTTTGTGTAGTTATCACATCAGATGTCTGTACGTCTGTTGTATCGTATCACTTCTCATATTATTAACTCTTTATGGGTCTCATGAGCGCAGCGGGGCAGTCCAGCAGATGATGACTCATGCTTTATTTTACTACATCATACTTCTTATGACCACCATACCATATAATCCAAATATTTTACTGCAATATAATAATTATTCAAATGTGTGTCGTAGCTTTCTGTCACACTGTGGAACAATTTATTCCAAAGTTTTTTCACTTAGTAGATATCCAATATCACAAAGCATGCAAAATGTATTTTTAATCATTAAATGAAGGTTATTTTGTATTGGGCCTTTCCACAAGCTCAAGGCCGCTTTACAATGAGCACTTTCATGCAAAATACATTTTGAAGCAAACATACAAATATACAGGAAAGATTGAAGATTAGAGAAGAAGATGGAGCGATGTGGGTAAAGAATTCCATAACATGGGGGTATTAACTCTGAATGACCTTTAACCTGCAGTGGACAGTCTACACTTGGGAATGTCAAGACGCCCCAAATCAGATGATCTAAGACCCCGTTTACACTGCCAGTTAAATGTGACCCAATTCCGATTTTTTCCTCCAATGTGACACAGATCGGATATGACCCACCACAGTGTAAACAGGAATGCAGTCGGATATTTCGAGATCAGTTTCAGGTCTTATTCATGTGTGGAAATAAATCAGATATAAATCAGATATGTGTCAATGTGTCAATGGATTTTTAATAATGAAAGCTAAAAATCATTTAAGTTAGGCAGTTAGACCTGATAATAATAATTCATTACATTTATATAGCGCTTTTCTAGACACTGAAAGCGCTTTACATGGAGGGGGAATCTCCTCAACCACCACCAATGTACAGCATCCACCTGGATGATGCGACGGCAGCCAAATTGGGCCAGAACGCCGACCACGCACCAGCTTATTAGTGGAGAGGAGACAGAGTTACGAAACTAATTGTCCGTTCTGACGCACACATGTAAATCAGTAAATTTGAAGTTGCAAACTTGAAGATTTTTTTTCTCTCCCGAAAACACAAAACAACAATCTTCAGTGCAGGAGCACAAATCCAATTCTACAAATAGTTCTGTATATATGGTGCAAAACACATTCACAAAACTCTGCGAGAATCGTCCTGAGATGCTTTATTTTCCTGAAATCACTCATTGTAATAGAGGACATTCAGTGCTGATCCAAGACATCTGGGGCCCCTAAGCAAACCTTTTTGAAGGGCCCTTGTCATAACAGTTCAAACTAGTTGTACTCAAACAGTTCAAAGTTAAACTCCCTCCTGCGCCTGCCCCCCCTCTCGTGCCCCACACATCACTGAACTTTGACCTCACCCACAGGTCGTCCCACTCCCCCCCCCAACATACACTGACCTGCACTACTCACTTTATGCAGACTTGGACTGCTCACTACCTCATTCAGAATTCTGCCCCTCTTCAACTACCTCTTCTGACAGGTTAAACAAAGCTTGCTTTCTTGCCTCTTTAAGCAGATGTTTCAGACACAAGAGGGCACTGTTCCCCTTCACAGAAACTGAAGAGGAGATCAAAGAATGAACATGACAAAGTCGAAGTCAAGTCTAAGTCTGCTTTAGTGTCATTATTCTGCCACATGTTCAGTACATACGAAAGCCTCCTGAAACCTTTGAGGTTCAATCCTGACCTCCTCTCTGACGGGACACATGTTCATCTGTTCTTCATCATCATCATCATCATCCTGTGGAGAGACGGATGAACTCTCCTCCATATCCCAGTCCTTACTCCTGCTGAAGAGACATCTGGAGCTGTCAATCAAACCCAGAACCTCAGTCATGAGGGTGGGCCCGAGGTCTACGGTGAAGGATTACTGTCCACTCATTTACATAAAAAGGTAAAAATATAAGCTAAAGGTAAAACCCAGCGTAGTACCTTATTACTTTTTCGACTCTGGAAAATCCTGAAGGTGTTTTGGCAGAGAGGGAAAGCAGCTACCCAATGGAGATCAGCCGAGGGGGTTTGCATACCAAAGAAGGGAATGCAGGTACCATCGAGCAGTTTCGTATAATTTCGCTGCTCTGCATCAAAGTAAAAATCTTCTTCAAGATTCACGTTCTGACTCACCTGGAGAAGGCGTTTTGCAGGCATATGCTCAGCCGGTCATCGCAAGAGTTGCAGCTCCATGGATGTCTGCCAAAGAGGTGCCCTGAGCCAGTGTGACTTGGGACCGATACAACAAAGCGAGGAGAAGCTCATTAAAGTTGAACACCTGCTGTTTACAATCAGAATCACTGAAGAAAAGATGAACAAGAACATTCAAACACAACACAGTTTTAAAGGCACATAAACACATTTAATCTGTCAAGATCTGACCATTACCATCTTCACTCATTACAAACCACTTTCACATTCATTCTGTCAAATGAAGACAAAAGTTAAGTTTTTGTAAGCTACAGTAAGGATGTTAATGTTGTGCGAGCACTGCCCAGCTTGTAGAGATGCAGCAGAAGTGCCAGAGGAGAACTAGAGCTCCTGGTTGGGTCTAGGTTTTCCAGATCTTTGGTTCCTTGCCACTGTTCGCACACTTTTTGAGCTTTAAAATTTTGTTTTGTGCGTGCGGATTGCTTTTAGTTTTCATGTTTTCATGTTTAATGTACAGCTGCTTTGCAACAATTAAGATTAAAAAAAATATATTAAAACGGCAACATAAATGAAACTGACTTGAGATGATTTCCATGTGTCACTTTTGACCGGATGTATGCATTTGAGGTTTTAATGCATAGTATACAATCATTTGATAAAATATCCATAATCTATAAACTGTGTTTACCGTTACTCAGACATTACACTGCATCATAAGGTTCATTACAAGGCATAATGAAGACATTAAAACTACTTTCATAATGCATTACAAATAGGGTTACAATTTCGTTCAGGAAACAAGACTTAACATCTTCTCAAGTAAATGTTTCCTGATTTAAAAATGTTAAGATATTTATACTGATAAATAAACAAGACAAACAGGAAGAAATTCTTATTTTTTTAGATCACACCAGCGAGGAGGAAAAATGACTGTGTTAGAACTTTCGAGATAAACCGGTGTCTGTCAGTTCTGCTCACACCACCACACAAGGGCCTCCTCCGGACATGGAAAATGATAATGTGCATTGAGTTTAGTCAACAAAGAACACTGATAAAAAGAGCAAATGTATCTCGTTATTGGTGCTGCTAGACCTTAGTGCTGCATTGGATACCTTTGATCATAGCACACTCCTACATAGACTCGAAAATAACGTACAACGAAGATTGTAAAAAGCACTATATAAATAAAGTTGAGTTGAATACAGTATGTGGATATTTTCCCAGCAAACAGGTTTCCTAAATTGACACTTGTGGGGGGGGGGTACAGATCCAGGATCACCATCGCCTAGGAAACGGGGCAGGCATAAAAGCCACGAGCACACACTACTCTGGGGCTTATTTCCCACCCAGACTAACCCTGTGTCTTTTCTATCCTGTAGAATCCAGTGAATGAACAGAAAAGTCCCAAATTGCACGAGCACGTATGGCAGATCTCATCGCGAGCACCCAGGGTTGTCAATTTTGGACTTGTTCACCATTTGTCACAATAGATTCCCTTCCGGGGTGGTTTACACCTGCCATCTTGTGTCCGTCATGTCTCTTACCCTGCCACACACTTTAAACAACTTCCCTTTCCTCATTCGTAAGAAAAACTAACCTGATAGATTCCAAGCAAACAGGTTTTCTGATTGACACTTTAATCAACTTCCCCTTCCTCCTTTATAAGAAAAACTAACCTGATAGATTCCAAGCAAACAGGTTTTCTGATTGACACTTCAAACTTTAACCTAAACTTAGAAAATCTGATTTTATCAGCTGTAACTCTACACAAGGGCTGAAGGACGATGCCACTGACGGAGTAAGGTGAGGTGGTGATTAAATTTAAGAGATGAACAGATGATCAGATGACGGGTACATATCCAGTAATAGGTAACATCCACCGGTAAAACGAAATCCAAAACCAACATGTTACATCAATGCAAGTTTTAGTCTGAACTAGTGATTGACAGAGTACATCTAGACCTGACGCTATACAACACAAAACACATGGTATAAAAAAAGTGTCTAGTGGATGAGGTTCAGGTGCGGGTGTGATCAAGGGGTAGAATGGGTGCAAAGGATTATGGGGCGTGCAGTGGTGTAAATAGTACCTGAAAACGTCTTGGTTACATCTGTAATTTTCATTGGCCTTTTCTAAAGTAGTCAGCGTTGATAGGTTCTCAGGAGCGTACCCCATCCGTCGTTCTCGACACAACGACTCGTTCCCTCCATCAGGGAACTGAGGCTACAGACGTAACCAAGATGTTCCCTTTCTATCGGTTGTGTCATGAACGCCAGATGGGGATCTCTATGGAAAACGTCAAAACGCCATATCGCGTCACAAACTCTGACGAAGCGACGGAAACAAGCCTTGGCGTGTTAACGCGAAGCTTTCACGAAATTGTAACCTTCCGCTGTAATGGGTCGGGGTCCCAGAGCTTTCTAGAAGAAGATGGGTACGCCGTGACCTGTAACCTTTCATGGACAGAGGCCTTATCTCTCTTTATAGGCTAGAGGCCACCCAAATCGTGTTTCACCGGGTGAGCACAACTTCTTTAATTAAGGATGCACTGCAGAGGCCACTTCCTACCCGGAGGGAGATAGTGGGGTATAGACATGGTCTCGCCGAGCCGGGGAAATCTCATGGAACATGCAGACTATGCAGTTAACCGCGAGGTGGAGGTCCCCCTGGGGAGGTCATGGGTTTCCAGGAGTGGGAACCATTCATTCGGAAACAACAGACGGAACAGTCTGGGAGGGGGGTGTTACAGACGTCTGGTAGCACTAGGTCCGGTTAGAGCTATCTGCAATAGCTCATATGTTCTCCCGGCCTAAGGGGCAGGGCTGCTCTGCCCAGCCCGCCCGCAGAGTGTTCTTTACCACGTGGGATGGGAAAGAAAAGAGGCTGATAGCACACTGACCCAGCCTCGGGAGGGTGGGGACGTGCTTTCGCAGGCGTACGCCCAGCCAGATGCCGGTCCTACATGTGCCATGCAGGATACGTGGTGATACCGGATTTATGCGGAGGTTAGGACCCCACAAGGTATTTGGGCGTAGCCCAACCCGCAGCTCTACGGATGTCTGCAAGAGAGGCGCTTCTGGCTAGTGCGCAGCTAAACCCCTGACGGAGCTTAAGGGGCACGAGCAACTTGTGATCGGTATGTCATATGACAATACCGCCGTGCACCAGTCTCTGTTTGGGGACGGCACTCTTCTTCTACCATCCCCCAGAACAGACAAGGAGCTGATGGTTGTTTATATTAAAAGATGGTAATCCAATGTTTCCAGTTTGGACTCTCTTAAACTGTTTATTTCCAAATATTATAAATTCCGTTTTAGCCTCATTTTGTTGTAGAAAAGACCTAGCAAGCCATCCTTTTACTTCAGTTAAACATATGTGAAAACTATGGAAAGCTACACAGTCTGTCATCAAAGGTGTCATCATTCAAAAATCATTCAAATGAGATAAATTAATAGTATTACATTTTTTTTCTAATGCATTTGATGTAGAAGCAGTAATAACCCGAGACATTGATGAAGACTGCTGGATACAATGTGCAGGTTGTATATTAGTCAGATTGAACATAATAGGCATATGATCAGAAATAGGTATTTCATGAACACAGGTTTTTTTCAATATTAATCCCCAGGGAGAACACCAGATCCAGTGTGTGTCCATGTACATGCGTAACCCCGGAAACACACTGTTTAAGATTAAAAGAATCAACCAAATTTAGGAAATCCTTAGTCATAGGTTTATCCGGACAACAAACATGGATATTAAAACCCCCATAATCAATCATATCTGGAGAGGCTATAACCATAAATAAAAACGTATAAAATTCATCAATAAGATCCTTGCTATAGCCTGTATATTAAGGCACAAACTGGCATAGTCAAGTCTAACTTCATGGTTTGAACTTAAAAGGACTTGAAATTTCCGACAGTGAGCAGCTTACACTTTGTCGTGTTTTTAAAAATAACACCTAAGCCTCCACCATGGCGAGTATTTCTCGGAGTACTTAAAAAAATGCAGCCCGGCGGTAAAAGTTCAAGAATTGGGCTCCAATCCCCATCGTTCAGCCATGTTTTTGTAATAAATAGAAGGTTCAAGCCATGGGAAACAAAAAAACATTCAAGATAAAAGTCTAATTTACAACTGAACGAGAATTTATCAAGCTCATAGACGCACACAAGTTCGGGAAAAGAGCACTTAGCTGAGTAGATGGAGCTTGGTTCACAGAGCGCAGATTTGCGTAAACCCCAACTTTTTTCCCGGCTCCTTGTAAAAGAAGGAGGCCTTATCTCCACCACATGTCTAATTTCACCCTCTAACCGTCTCAATTTCTTGAGTTTCACATGGACTCCAGCACGGAACCCCCGTCTTCTTTTTCGGCGTCTTGTTTCCCGGGCACATACAGCTCTATAAACGGCAAACTTTTAATGCACTCTTCAAATCTAATCTAAATCGGTGGTAGCTTTAACGAACAAACGCTGCATATGAAGTTGGTTCAGGTTATATTACTTCGAAACCTTTAACATAAACGCAACATATTGCATACAGTATAAACTCTGAGATGTGTTTTTTGAGAGCTTTGCTGAATCAGCAAATTATATCAACCGACCCAGAAATCACTGAATCCCCCAAAATATCCTGGGAAAGCAAGTACAACATGAGTTGAAAAGATGTCAGCAGAGCAAGCCCAGCATGATTTAGCAGGAAAAGCTGTGTGGTCACAAACACAACAGTCTCAAAGAAGAATTCATGGATACACTATAGATCAATTTGGAGTCGACTTCACGGTTACATCACTGTCAGCTGCGCACACATACTGGAGGCAGTAAAACAGTGGAAACAAAGCAGCAATGAATGAGGTCGCAGCCAATGTAGGAGACAATTCCTTCAAAAATGTTTTTGTGTTATTGAATGTCAGCATAGGAATGGCAAAAATGATGGTGCTATGGAATACTGTCGTTGAATATTTTAAGCTGAACAGGCCATTAAACGAACTGGGTGGACTGACGAAATCGTCCGGAATTGTAGTTTCTCTGTTTATTTTATTTTAGGTGAGGTTTTCTGTACGGTTTATCAAACACAAATGCAAAACAAATTATGTAACGTTAGTTAAGAATGATAATGTGGCAAGGGGGGCGTGTTTCAGCACAGTCTGTGTGGAGAGAGAGAGAGACGGGAGAAGAACCGTGAGTAAGCAGATCAACGACATATTGAAAACACCTGTTTCTCATTGTAGTAATTGGTGAGGAGACGCTTTAAAAGCCAGCGGAGGAGATGGAAGAGAGAAAGAGACCAGCTGGGAAACGGGAACAGGGGCCCGGTTCAATAAGGAACACCAACACCAACACCAACACCAACACCAAGCTTGGCGATGAAAAGCCATCATCAATTGAGTGAAGATAGCACGATTCACCATGGCAACGGCACGTGACAAAAAGCGCTCTGTTCATTTCTCGCCAATCGAATTGAAGGAACTGTTACAAGCGTACGGTGAATATGAGCAGATATTTATATAAAAGAGCAACACAGCCCCAGCAGCTAAAGAAAGAGAGTTGACGTGGGAGAAAAGTGCTTCACGTGTTAATGCGCAAGTTTATATGTCAATCACAATTATATTTATTTTGTTGAAACTGTGAATTATATTTAACTCTCTCGCTCTAATGTAGGTGCAATCCTTCTGTAATAAAAAGATCTTGGCACTACAATATACAATTAAATCATTCATTCAGGAAATTAAAAGAAATAAAATGCTCTTTCAAGTAGGATGTCTGATTGGGAAACGTTAAATACTTAAACTGGCCTTAAAAGTTAAGATAAAACGTCCAAACACTGCCTCACAATTCTCTATCGACATAAATGTAACTCTCTGCGAATTAATGCAGCTTCCTCATCTACGGGTTCCTGAATAAACGGATATGTTATTTTAAGGTCTGTGTGACTAAATTGAGCGCGATTAGGAACACGAATCAATTATCAAATGGCGTGTGGAATTTCAACACCGCTCGCGCTTCGAAAAGGGGGCAGAGATTGTAACAAACACTGGGTTTGCGGAATAAAACCTGCTCCCGACCAGGTTAGGTTGACGGAGTATGTTACTCTGGTTACTCACTCGGAGTATAAGATACCTCGATTTCTGAAATGGGCTTGACTTACTCCGCGGTCGCGGGTTTGACATACCTCACGTTCTGAAACCAAAAACACTGAGTATTCCGTTTTCTGGGGTTGACTTACTCTGAGTTTGCACTAACACTGCTTTCTGAAACGGGAACAGAGAGAAGCCTCGAGACGTTGCGTCCAGGATTATCTGAAGGAATCTTACTCGACAGAGAGTTGTATGAAGTGATTGTGTATACGGGAAGTTTGAAACCAGGAAGTATTGTAATAAAAGAATCTTACCTTCTTCCTTGCATTGCGAACTTTGTTACAGATAATTTAGATGCTTTCTGCCGCCAGTTCTGCTCCGCCCACAGAATCGCGTCACACTTTTTGAAAAACAAAAAAATGCTCTATACAGCAGCAGACAAGATACTGACAACCACCAAGTAACTATTCTGACCATTTCTCTTTGAATCATGACATTTTTACTTTGCATAAAATGTGGAGTGACTTCAACACAGCAATCCATCAACAAGCATCCTTTTTAGAACCAACAACTTGCCCAAACATGTATATCAGAAACAGAATCAACAACAACACAAAGACCATCAAACAATACAAAAACAGTTAGACAGATGATTTAAATAAGGGCCTATGGGTATAAAAATTTAAAAATACAATACAATAAACATAAGAGTAAAGCTATAGAGAGTAAAGTTATGTGTGTATGTAAATATGTACAAGTAAAAAATAAGAATAGACTATTTCAGTAGAAGGTATTTGTAACATAGGCAAGATGAAATAAAATTAACAGAAAAAGTTGTTTAAAGTTTAAAGAGTTAATGGCACATAAGAAGTTTTGCACGCAAGTTCTAAAAGGTGCATGTAAAAAAAAAAAAACATTTAACTGACCAAGAGGTAGATGGCCTGAGGGAAGAGGGACTATTTTGCTGTTTTGTCTGGTTGTTTTGGTGCTCAGTACTCTGTAGCGCCGACCAGCGACCAGCGCTGGGTTAACTTTGAGAGAATGTCAGAGTTGGGGTGAGGTGTTAAGTTAGCATTTTCAAATCTGCAGTTAAAGTCATTCAGATCATTGGCCAGGTGTTGATTGCCTGCAAAATTGGGGGATGGTGGCTTGTAGTTAGTGATGTCTTAGACGCAGGGTCATTGGCTGAAAATTGGTTTTCCAACTTTTTAGAGTAGTTTCTCTTAGCCACTCTGATCTCCTTTGTCAATGTGTTCCTAGCCTGACTGTACAAGACCTGGTCCCCGTTTCTGTAGGCATCCTTCTTGGCTTGGCGAATATGTCTGAGTTTAGCTGAGAACCATGGTTTATCATTGTTGTATCTGTATACCACTTTTCATTGATGCAGAACCAAACCCCACCTCCGCGCGATTTTCCCGTTGATTCTGCGTCGCAGTCCACTCTGAACAGCTGGTATCCGGGCAGATGTAATGCTCTGTCTGGGATAAAGTCCTTCAGCCATGTTTCCACGAAACACAAAACAGCAGAGTTTGAAAAATCCTTGTTTGTCCGGCAGAGTATAAGAAGTTCGTCTATTTTGTTTGGCAAAGAGCGCAGATTCGCCAGATGTATGCTAGGTAGCGCAGTTTTAAAGCCACGCTTTCTGAGCCTGATTAGCGCGCCGGCTCGGTTACCACGCTTGCCCGTCCTGGAGTGCTTTAGCAGCGCCTCCGATGTTAAATAAAACATCTGAATAATCAAAAACAGGTAAAATATCAGATAATGTGCACTGCCGAATGTTCAGCAGTTCATCTCTTGTGAAACTGATTGTAAGGGAAAAACATAAAACAGGACAAACTAACAAAAACACTAAAACAACTGGAGAGCTCCACACCGAGGCAGCCATCTGCGGCGCCATCTTGGATAGTCCCATCGCCGCCATCTTGGATAGCTGCTTTCTGTCAATGAAGCTCTGAGACTGGAAAGAGCTTTCTCTAACTCATCTGTTCTCATCCTACTGGACCTATCTGCCGCCTTTGACACCGTTAACCATCACATCCTCCTGTCCACCCTCAAGACTATGGGGGTCTCCGGAATGGTGCTACAATGGTTCAGGTCTTACCCTTCGGGTAAGTCCTTTAGAGTATCTTGGAGAGGTGAGGTGTCTGAGTCCCAACATCTCGACACAGGTGTGCCTCAGGGTTCAGTGCTTGGTCCGTTGCTATTCCCTGTATACATGACATCCCTAGGCTCTGTCATCCGGAAACATGGCTTTTCCTATCACTGCTATGCGGATGATACACAACTCTACCTTTCTTTTCGCCCAGACGATCCGACGGTTTCTGCACGCATCTCAGCTTGCCTAGCCGACATCTCGCTCTGGATGAATGACCATCACCTGCAGCTGAACCTTTTAAAAACAGAACTGCTTGCAATCCCGGCCGATACGAAGACTCATCACAGCCTCTCCATTCAACTGGGCTCATCAACCATCACATCTTACAAAAAGGCAAGAAACCTGGGAGTGGTGATCGATGATCAGCTCAACTTCACAGATCAAGTTGCCCGCACCGCCCGGTCCTGTAGATTCATCCTCTACAATATCAGGAAAATTAGACCCTTCCTATCAGAGCATGCTACGCAAGTCCTAGTACAGGCTCTGGTCCTGTCCAGATTGGACTACTGCAATGTGCTACTGGGTGGACTTCCAGTTTGCACAACCAAACCTCTACAGATGATCCAGAATGCTGCGGCAAGAGTTATCTTTAATGAACCGAAGAGAGCACATGTCACTCCTCTATTCATTAAGCTACATTGGCTCCCTATAGTTGCTCGCATCAAATTCAAGACCCTGCTCCAAGCCTACAAGACCACCACTGGTTCGGCACCACCTTATCTTCACTCGCTACTCCAGACATATGTACCCGCCAGATGCCTACGCTCTGCAAACGAATGGCGTCTTGTGATGCCATCCCAAAAAGGTAAAAAATCTCTCTCGCGCACCTTCTCTGGATCTGTTCCACCTATGTGGAATGATCTACCTGCTGCTACAAGATCTGCAGATTCTGTAGCCATCTTTAACAATCGTCTGAAAACACATCTCTTCCGTCAACATCTGACTGATCTGTTCTGACTCTATTTTCTTTTCTACTCTTTAAAAAAAAAAAAAAAAATGAATGAATGAATGGTTCTGTATACTGTGTTAGGTTATATGAGACCCAATCCTCTTTTTTTGATTGCACTTATGCTTTTGTTGTACTTATGCTGTCCCAATTGCTTCCATTGCCTACCTAACATGTAAGTCGCTTTGGATAAAAGCGTCTGCTAAATGACTAAATGTAAATGTAAATGAAGTCCAAGATGTATATTTTGTATTCTTAACTTTATTTATAAATATACGTTATTCTTAACGTATATTTTGTATTCTTAACTTTATTCGGGCATGTTCAGTCATTTAATTTTTATTGTACTGTATTTTTTATTTATTTAGTTTAGTAATTAAAAAAGATGGTGCGGTTGAACCCTGTTATGATGACGCAAGAGTTGAAAAACCTCAGCTGAGAAGGCCATTCTTTCTGTTCTTTTTGAAGAATTTTTGGAGTCTGATGAAATCAGTTTAAATACGTGTTCTATACTTCAAAATACATTTCTTCTAATATCTTCAATTGTTGCAGATACACATTTAAATGAATTAACTTGGACCCATTGTGCGAGCTGTTTTTTTAAAACTCGTTATACACATGTTGCTGCTGAATGGGCTGATGTTCTTGACACAGCCACCAAACAAGAGAAAACCCCGTTGCACACTGTTTCCAGGAAACATGTCGTTCCGAAAATCGTAGCAAACCATGGCACACTGGTTTGAGATGTGCACCTCTTGTCATTCTTATCTATTCCTGTTGCAGGATCATGACAACCACTACGATTTCCCCAAAGTCACATGATTTACTGAAAAGATTTTAAAAAATCCTTTATGTTTATTCAATACTGATTCCTCTGATTGGCTGATATGTAGACTTAGGTCGGAACAAGTATTTAAGACCACTGCATGCAGTTAACCACAGAAACCTTGAACAACCCATCACTTAGAAGTAGAGAATCTCCAGGATATTTCCACGATCAGGTTAGTCTTTATTTAATTTACATTTATTGCTTTCCATATATTCATATTGATACCTTTATGCTTGCATGCAGAATTCACATGGTAATTTAATGGTAATAGTAAAATGAATATTCAAAACAGAATTCAAAATAAGATCACTTTAACACGTTATACTGACCAGATGAAAGTAATAAATGTGTCAGTTATAGCTTCTAGCTGAAAACTATTTTTGCTAAACGAAAATGATTTATCCACGTTTTGTGCAGGTGTTTGCTATATGTGCATGCGCTCTTATGAAGCATGCGCTTTCTCCTCCGTTTGCAGGATTAGAGTTCTTTTTATTTTAATAGTTTATAATTCACACAAACCTGTCAGCAGGGCCACACGCAGGATTTTAGAAATACAGAGGTCTAACAACTGTTCGTCCAAAAACTGAGTTTGTTTCAAACAAATAGGCCTAATTTTGACGTTCTTGATCTACATATGTGCATTTTAAAAGTTTTGCAAATTTCATAGTTGCTTAAATCATGCCTGTCTTTTCATGTTTATCACTAATGAAACACATGGATGATTCATTATACACATACTACCAGATTGACATACAATCTTTCATAAGAAGCATTTGGGTTTAAAATGACATAAAGGTAAGCGAGTGATAACTGAATTCTTGAGTGAACTTTTGGATAATATCTCTTTTGAAAATAAATAAATATTTAATAAATGTAGCTAGTTGGATGTAACGTATTAAAGATAAGATATTTTATCATGCTATTTTTTTTATATTTTGATATCGACAATATGTATGTATTGTAGGCTCTGTGACTTTAGGGGAATGCCCTCTTATAGAATCTAATATTTGTAAATAAAGAAACTACTGACAACATGGAAACAGTAAATGTAATGATATTATTTAAATCCTCATCATAATCAGAAATGAAAGTTACTTACTGAATAAGGATTTCCAGCAAGTCACAGAATATTCTGTGAAAATATAACAATATCTTTAATATTGACGGAATAATGGCCAAATCTTAGTGAAATTAATGCTTGAAATAAATATTTATAATTGTTATCTAATAATCAATTAGATTATGAGACTTTAGTCTGGGTTTTGACACGATCTATAATGTTTACATGCTGATCAATAATGCTAATGCTAAATGTTGATAAAAACGTTGTGGTTACTAAAATATCATAAATCTGTTTGAAAATTTGGAGACATATATCAAACAGTTAACAGACTGACAGATACGTATGCTTTAATATTTGCTGCATTTTGTTTACCGTTGTGTGTCCATTTACCCGCTCTGCGTGTCTGCAATAGTGTTGTTAAATTAAGCACGTGTTTCACGTCTTTGGCGGGAGAGAAGCAGCGCGCGCGGAGCGGAAAGAGTCAATTACATCAATGTGCCAGAGTGCGCGTGTGAAGTCATTCTCTGTTGTGTAGATGCGCGGCTCAATTTAAACAACCACAATAGTCAAAAGTTTGAAAAGGTTTATCAGTCTATGTGAGGAACGCAGAAAAGATCCGGATCCGCCCCGCCAATTGAGGATAACTGATAGGCCAACAAACCTGACACGTGGTTTATCATGGAAATAGTGTGAAGGTCTGCTTATGTTTCTGTCTCGTCAAACTGATATTAAACACGTGCTTTCGGCATTTTGTAGCGAAGTGAATTTTGAAGATTATCAAGAAAATACTATTTCACATTAAAAAAAGCTTTTAATGTATTTTACATTATTAATAAATTAAGTGTAACTGGTGTGAATAATTCATTGTGTTACTTTGATTTGTTTTCTTTTTTATATTGTACGTTTTATATGCTCCGTCTTATGTTCTTCCTTTGTTTTGGGTTGTATGGTGAAAAATAATATCAAGGTGGAACTATTTATTAGAAGTTTGCCCGGGGAGGGAATTACATTACTGGACCACATCTAGGTTTCCCTGAGGGAGCTGTCGCATAGTTGCCAAATCCTTTATAATCCGAGATTTTGGTCTTGTTTTTTTTATCAAGTCGTGTAAAAAGCGAGTTGCGTTCTTTTGGGCTTATTTAAAAAAAAATGTTGCTTGTTAGGAACATTTGACAAGCAACTTCATTTCTTTAAATTTATGGTGACCGTTTTACTCGCATGCATTGATTGACACTTTCAGATTACAGCTAATTGCCAATCAATGAAGTAATATCAATTCTGTAACTTATTTCGTCAAAACATTCAGCCCCTCCTCCCCCTCTCCCCTCATTGGAGAAAAATCTAATTCAAAGTGCAGGCGCGTGATGATGTAATCCAAGCGATGACATTTAGATGGACAAAAATAAAACATGTAAATTTGAGAAAACAATGGCACCAACAAAGTGGTCCAAGTATGGAAAAAAGTACAACAAGCCATTGAAGGCTTTTATCTTCTTCTTCTTTTCCATCTCTCCAACCCTATCTGCTCACAGGTCAGTGAAGATGAGTGGTTAGAGCGTGCCCTCACGTTTTGTTGCCGTTTGCTGATTTTTGCTAAATATCTTCTGCTCTTCATTTTAAAATATACAAGAATTTCCAGTTTAAATGATGCAAGCTCATTTATTGTAAAAAATAGTAAATGATGAATTAGAACGATGGTAAATAAATAATTGAATTATATTGGGTTTGTTTTTAAACCCGAGGTTGCTTATTTGTCTCGCCAGAATTGGCAACTATGGAGCTGTGCCATAGCCTCAGTTTGGATGATTCTGTGTATCGGAGAGGGGGGAAATTTCACCTCTCCGAAAGAGATTTAACTGGTTGTGAATGTACATTTTAGAGTGTAACGAGAGAGAATTTGATTTGATCAGAGAGGGGGAAACGGTTTTCTTTTGGTCCACAGATTATTTCTCATTTCAGATCGATTAAAAGCAACTACTGAATCTCATCGACGACTGGTCTCATCTAGAATAGACTGGATACATTACTTATGTTCTAAATGTCTATTTGATAAAAAGTAATTCCATCCAATCTAGGAAGCTCATACTGTATAAACCAAGGGCGAAATTTTTATTTTTGGTGGGGACACAAATCAAATTGGTCTGCAGAGCTGCATTTTCACAACAGTTTTAGGGCAGTTTCCTTGATTTTTTTAAACAATATTGTGTCTTAATCAGAGGAGAGAATACACACGACGGGTACATCCAGAACCTTTAGGAAAATAGATCTCATTTATTTAATCACTGGTTAGATAATTAACAACATGTAAGATAAATGCATCAAGTTCAACTATCACAGCTTTGTATGACTTCAACTGTACAAAATGTCAAATACAGTAATGATTCACTGCACAACACTACACTCCAGTGGTTACTTAAAGCACTGCACCCCCAAATCTCCTCATAGGAGTTGTGAGCACACAATATTCTCTTCACACAGAGACGTAATGTATGCGCATTATGGTGCGCTCACAAGTGGCGCTCATTAACAATTACTCACCTGCCTCGAACCACGGTCTCACCCCGCCTACTCCACTACATACCCCCATCGCCTCTCACAGGCCGGGTGGTACCCCCGAGACTGTGCTTACTCCCCCGCTCCCACGGGGGTCTCGGAGTACCTTTCCCCTGGGGGCATGCAGCAAGGAGACGAGACAATGGCGACGAGAGCCCTCGGAGCGAACGGAAAGAGAGAGGGGAGAGAGGAAAATAATATTATAAGCATACATACTGCTGTTCATTCCTCTACCAGCCGGGTACTCTCCCTCGCGGTGCCTTGCGGTGGTACTGGGCCCTCAGTAGATGGCTCGACCGTCCGTCCCCTGGCGGCTGGCTGTGGCTCCTCATTAAGCGGAGAGTCTGGGCGTGTTCCCCGTCCCCCCTCCTCCTCCCCCTTGGGCGGAAGGACACAAGCTCCGGCCTGTGGCAGACGGCGGCAACTCCCGCTGTGCTCCCAGCACAGGTCGCCGTTCCACCGAGGCATTGACGGTGGCAGCACTGTGCACTTACGTTTCCCCAGAGCCACCGCTTAGGGCAGCCAATGGCGGACGTCCATTCGTCTGCACTGCCCAAACTCTCCGGCACCGCGCGGCACCTCGGCGGCAAGGACTCTTCGACAGCATGTCTCTCCTTCCTCCCGGGTTTCGGCACCAATATAGAAAGATTCAAAGTAGGGAAGGAAGGAGGTGGGAACCGGCAGACATTTAAAATAAAGTTTTAATATAAATAATAACTGCCGGCGAACAAAACATGTTCGGGCCTGGTCCTCTCTCTTCGACGGTCCGGTCGCTCATTCTCTTATATGCTTCCAATCTCTTACGTGATACGAGACCGGTGTGCGCACAACTGGTGTCCATTAACAATTACTTACTGGCCTCGAACCATGGTCTCGTCCTGCCTACTCCACTACACATAAGTTGCCTTGTTCCACGCTCCGTACATTCAACACAGGATCATTGCATCTTCCGCATATAAACTCTACAAACTAACATCATTCATACGGGTCATACACTCATTCAGGTAGTATTTAAAATACAACACTTCTCCGTTTTCCTCCAACAGACAAGACAGTTGGGAGAATGTACTTTAAATCCATATTTAAATACCCGGTTTGCCGTCCTCACGAAGAACAAGCCAGTCGCTGGTAGGGTAGATTCAGGTCCACATATCCTAGATCCCATGTGGTCTCAGACTAAATAGTCACCAAACAGGAAGTGAATCCACAGACAGCAGGGTGGACTGGAGTCAGTACTCAGGTGACAGCTCCTTCTGATTGACAAAGTGGAAAAACATCTGTGAATATATTATTTTCACAAAATATAGTTACACAATTCCTGTTACACATGTACACTTACTGAAGTGTTGTTACAATGTCCTGTAACACATTTGTACTTAGACCAGTGGTTACATACTAAGTACAGATCTGATTACTATGTAAGTTCACAGGTACTAGGGGCGACTTAATATAAAGTGGGACCATACTTATTGATATATTTCTCATATATGACATGTATGAGCAAGCTGGCAAGAAATGCTTAACGCCCTTGTGATGTGATGAGAGCTTCTTCAGCCTTCAGAGAGCAGCATTTGCCATAACATTTTAAAGGAAAGAAGTTTTCAGCAATGAAGTCGTAAAGCGACAGTTGTACTGTGTTTACTTATATCAAGTTTACTTTCGTGTTCACAAAGAAGGATCACTGCAGACTACAAATTTCGGAGTAAAAATGAACACCACATTTAGGTTAGATACATCCATTTGTCTGGCCTATTGCATTGTGCGAGTTTAGAATTAATTTAAAGTTATCGTCTTCTGGTGTGGACACACATATGATTATTGTAACACGTTATTTTTTGTGGTCTAACGTTTGTATTTTCCTCAGCAAACAAAGTAAAAGGAGGAACTGTGGAACCATTGAGTGACCTGAATCTTCATAATCTTAATATTGTAATACCACATAACATGAGTAAGTTTTATTTGAAAATCCTATGCATACAGTGTAAAGATTCTAGGTTACTTTTAAAGCATGGCTGGGTAAAATATGGACTGAACAAACCGTGGGTTATAAATGAACCTGTTTGATTGTTTTAATCTATGGTTGGGTAACAACAATCCAGCATAGGATCATTTATAACCCAATGGATGATATACCCATATTCTACTCAGCAATGAGTTAAAACAACCTTGACTAGTGATTATTTAAAATGTAGTATTTTAAAATCTTTCTATTTCTGTAGTGCTGACAATTAAGTCTTTAAATCATTCCATTACTGTTGCAGTGGAAGAAGTAAAAACAGAAAAAAGAGAAGAAAATGAAACTGAACCACCAGCAGCAAAAGCATTTTTGCGACAAGCATCACAGGTCCTATATATAGCACTGATTGTAGCTGTATATGCAGTAGGAACATCAGCAGCAGGGGTCCTGTTACCAGGAGCTGGAGCAGGAGCTGTAGCAGCAGCAGTAGGAGCAGTTGTAACCTTATTTTGTTCACAGTGGGAAACACAAGCGAGAACTAAAGTATTAGCAGCGAAAGTAGTATCAGGTGTAGTAGGAACACTAGCAGGAGCTGTAGCAGGAACGGCAGTGTCATTTTGGCCATCATTAGAGGGAAAACAAACCCAACGAGGATCAGCAGCAGCTGGAGCAGTCATTGGAGCTGCTGTAGTGTTAGCAGCTAGAGTCTCATTACAGTCAGCAATAGATAAATCACTATGGGTTTCTGACACAATTCAGAAGAGATATGATATATGTCAGTATCTGTATGATAAATATAAGCAGAATGAGGACACATTAAAATGGTTAAATGATACATATCTGTGGGTAGATAAAAAAATTCAGTGGGCAGCTGATAGATTACAGTTCTTATTAGGTGATCAAGCCAAAAAATGGCTAGTAATAGCTACAGCTGTAACTGGAGTATTGGCATTATATGCAGGACCATATCTGATAGGATTGGCAGTATCAGCAGTAACATCACTGATAGGATCAGCAGTATCAGCAGTAACATCACTGATAGGATCAGCAGTATCAGCAGTAACATCACTGATAGGATTGGCAGTATCAGCAGTAACATCACTGATAGGATTGGCAGTATTGGCAGTAACATCACTGATAGGATCAGCAGTATCAGCAGTAACATCACTGATAGGATCAGCATTATCTGAAGTAACATCACTGATAGGATTGACAGTATCAGCAGTAACATCACTGATGGGATCAGCATTATCTGAAGTAACATCACTGATAGGATTGACAGTATCAGCAGTAGCATCACTGATAGGATCAGCATTATCTGAAGTAACATCACTGATAGGATTGACAGTATCAGCAGTAACATCACTGATGCGATTGGCAGTATCACCAGTACCATTAATGATAGGATTAGCAGTATTAGTATTGATAGGAGTAGGATATTTAGCAGTGGAGCCCAATCAGCAGGGGAAGGCAGCTCAGTAGAAGAGCTTTACAATAGCAGCAGAAAGGGTTGGGGGGGGCTCGAAAACAGGGAACACACACACACACTAATAAAAATGTATGACATGAATGCACTGTAAGTTGCTTTGGATAAAAATGTCTGCTAAATGCCCATGTATGATTATATTAAAATAATTGCTCTTAGTATTAGTAATACAATCTTCAAAATGTTTAGTACTTAAATTAATTATATGACTGTTATTTCATGACCTGTGATGTTTCATGGTAATGTTGCAAGTTATTGATGACGTTATAATTATGATGTATCATGCAACACTGCAATATTCCATTGAAAAATAATTTACATTTTTTATTTTATTGAAGTAATATGTATTTGTATGCATGTGTATGTGTTGTAGGATCTGCAATAAATTGTGTATACACATTGTAATACATCTAAAACAAACAATGATATCCATTTTAGCCAAGTGAAATTACCCCTTTAATAATCACTTGAAATGTTTGAGAGTTTCAGAGATGAATATATTTAATCTATATTATGAAATTTAACATCTTAGAATTACTGGGTTAATTGGTTGATGGGGAACGGGTAACAGAAAAAGAGTAATAAGGGGAGGAGAAATTGTAAAAGATACCTAAAAAGATGACAAGAACTGAGATGATGGAGCTGGATAAAGAAGGACGTGGCAACTTTTTATCAATGATAATCTTAAATCTATAATTAACCTTATTACTACGTTTATTTAGTTTTTAGAGGTTTTTTTCTCTATGGGAGTTTTGGTTCTTTGTCACCATTTGCATACTGTAATGTACTGCTTGTCAGGCCGGGGGAGCTGCTATAGAATACAGAATAATAATTTTTAAGTTATACTTAACTATATTGAATATAGGAATTTATAGTCTATTTCATACTTTTCCTGTGTTTCTCTATCCATTATCTTAAATTGGATTGGATTGGATTGGATTCAATTTATTGTCATTACACATATACAAGTACAGTGTAACAAAATGGATTTAAGAAGAAAAATACAGCATAACATGAGGAAAGTGGTGAGAAAAACAGATACACAAATACACCATAGACAAGAATTGCAACAGGGGAAGATAATCCATCTCCGTCAAGCAGCCATCCGGTCCAGTGCCATTACGGCGCCGCTCACAGACCCGCTTGTCAGTCTTGCGGTTCAAAGCTACGGAGGCGTGGGATCTGGTCAGGGCAATGTCTGTATGTGTGTGTGTGATAGTTCTGAGTCTGTAGAATGGGGGAGGAACGCAAGAGTGCTCTCACAGGGTTGATTTTCCAGCTGCGGCCTTTGCTGAATCCGGGGAGCTGAAAAAGATAAGATTGCGATTGTTTAGTCGGGAAACCATATTCCAATATGTCACGGCAACCTTCATTGTCCATTGTCAATTCTGATCTCCGATACCATCAATTTTCCTTTCCATAGCTGTTAAGATCTCCCTGATAACAGCCATATTTCGATTAATAGTCTCAGTCTCAATGCTGACCGCTCTTCCCACAGCTTCAATCGATACGGGCAGCTTTGTGAGGCTTTGGCCAGCTGTTCCTGTTTTATGAATTCTTCGATACCCCAGGGCAAATCCAATCAGCACAAGACCTGTTATCATGGTTCCGAATAGGTAGATATCTTCGATGTCCTCCACGGAAAGAGCTGCCAGACACACGATCCGCCATCTCTCCCACCCGTCCATCATGTAGCCAGCTGCGAACGTTCCGTAAGGGCAGAGAGGTTCCCCCGAACCGAAGCTTCTTGTCGAGAAAATGGTGTCAATTGCGTTGAGAGACCAGTTGATCAGATCCATAATTTTCCAAGTTTGGAGAGCTGAGCAGAGAGAGTCTCTCAATAGATGAGACGAGACAAGGGACAAAAGCAGGGAAAATAAGGGCAAGGACAGGGAGTGAAAAAATGAGATCGCCTCCGCTGAGAGCCAAACGAGAAAAAGGCAGTCCGCAAGTTATTTTGAGTAAAAATGAGCTAAAACCTATAATTGAACAAGTACATGAAATAACGGTGTTTAAAACTGCGTCATTGCCCTTGCATACGGACAGAGTCTAGTTCCATACCGAGATAAGAGGTAATCTGCACTGGGGTGAGCCTGCTCTCTTTTCCCAGTTGACCTGTAGGCCCAGACAGTCTAGGTGCCTGAGCACAAGGACCCTTTGCATACACAACACATCGATAAGCCAGTTGTCGAGATAGTTGAGTATCTGTAAGGCAGCTGGAAAAGTCCTAAGAACTAAGGTTGTTTGTGATGCTGGGACACAAAACAATAAAACCTCATTTGTTGTTAGATCCAGAGGAATGATATCCTGCCCTCCCCTCAGGGGTTGTTGATCCCCAGGAATTGAACCCCCTCTTCTTATCACACCCCTCCCCTTCATCTCTTCAGCCCCTGATCACTAAGAAAATGCTTACGCTTTATACTGTGTATGTTATTTATTGTCATAGTATGAAGTTTTGATGATTCATGTTTGGTATTGTTTAAAAGGTCATGGTGCGATGGGTAAAAAGGTCTAGTTCTTTAAATCTAACAAAGAGTATATTAGAGCTTTTTAACTCTAATGCATAACCTGCACTCCTCAAAGAGGTGCGACTTTCTCAGGGAATCCTGTTTACATGTAGATTGAGATCTCATTTGATGTTCTCTTCAGTGACGAGAAAATAGACAAACCAAGTTTCTCGCTGACTATTGGCTTTGTTACATCTGGGTATTTAAGGTGAATTTGCAAAAGACTCACGGAAGCTTCTGTAACCAGAACACGACCGCATTCCGACTCAGGCCTATCGTTTCCCAACGGGAGGGCTTCCACATACAATCTATACCAATGCATTTTAGTGGACGACTCTCCCTATTTTGACCTTTTGACCCCTAAACAAAGTCGCAAAGTCGCCCGGCTTCTCTGGACGATAGGTGGATGATGGACGGTTGCTCATGTCTATATGCTATATGCGTGATGCATGCACGTGTGGTTCCTTAAGCGTGTGCATGCGGCACGGTCTCTTGTATGCATGATGCATTCAGTGACGCATATAGCACATGCATGTCTTACGGTCTGCTCAATGCATCATGCATGTAGGGCGCGCATGCATGTCATTCTGCTCTATGCACAACGTATGCAGCGCTCAAGCATCACAGACGGCTCTATGCATGACGCATGCAGTGAAGCATGCAGGTCGCGCACGCATGGCGGAAGGCCTTCCACCTGTCGCGTATCCAATACGTTTTTGATGGGGGGTTTGTGAACAGGCCTCCCTAATTAGACCTTTGAGGTCAAACTGAGCGTTCTACAAGTTGTTGCTAACATATGTGTGTCTCATGAAGTGCACTGACTGAATGATGTGGTAGTTGATGCATTTAAACAAATATAAAGGCACATTTTGTCAGGTCTCTGGTCTAGCGTTGTGAGGTGGTTACACTTGTCTTGTTGGGGTTTTCAAGCACGTGGGTTTTGTTATTCCTAGTTTACTTGTCTGCATTTCATCCACTCTCCTCGTTACCTTGTTTACTCCCTCATTATTAGTTAAGACTCTGCACCTGGAATTCCTGATTTTCTCCAGCTGTTCCTTGTTTTCTTCCAGTCCTATTTTCCTTATATTCCCCGTGTCTCCTCTTGTCCGATGTCAGTCCGTTTGGTTTTCCCTGTGGGTTGTCCACTCTAGTCTTGACTTGTCTTGACTTGTCTTGTCTTGTCTTGTCTTGTCTTGTCTTGTCTTGTCTTGTCTTGTCTTGTCTTGTCTTGTCCAGAGCGGTTTGTCTACTACCAGAATCTACCTGTGTCTTGCTCTCTGCTTACCCGAATTACAACGACTGCCATATCCTCTGATTGAGGGACCTTGCTACTACCTCCAGCTGCCTGGGAAGCTCACTGGTTTACCACACCTTACGGGATCTCCAGGACTGTGGTCATCAGCTCCCGCTCGAGGTAGTTACAGCAGCTCTTCTCGAATCTCTTGCTGGAAGGAGTTTCACCAGTCAGACCCTCAAGTGGATTTCCTCCTTGGCTCTCGCTGGAGGGAATTACGTTCAGTCAGATCATCGTCAAGCGGATTCTTCCTTGGCCCTCGCTGGGTGGAGTTACAGATTTGGTCTGCTTTCAACAGGCGGAATTATCCTTGGCCCTCACTGGGCGGAATTTTCTTGTTTTTTAACCTGTCTGCAGCAGGTGGACTTTTCCTTGGCCCTTTCTGGGCACACTCCCTCGATTTGTTCACTGAGACATTGACTATTTTTGCCCCTGCTGATTGGCGCACCTTTCAGTTTACTTCCCGGCCGAGCGCTCGAGCCTGTATTGACTTTTGCTGCTTTGATCTCCAGACATTCTGTATTTGTGCCTTTTATTTCCCTGTATGAGCCTTTTTGAGCTGGGTCAAATAAAACCTACCTATTCCTGCATCTGACTCTTGAGTCGTTCATAACACATTTTTGCTAATAAGTGGGTGTTCCACCAACTGAATACATGTGGCCCATACAAATAAACTGCTCGAAATTCTCCCGCAAGGCGCTGGAGGGTCCGACGATCCCAAAACCTCACGTGCACTTGTGTCCCGGTCCCCCGAGAGACATACCGAAAGGGCAAAAGACTTGGTCATCCAGAAGTATTTTATAACCTTTTTAATGTCAATTAAAAGGCCCAATGATTTCAATGGCAGAGACTTAGAAACGAGGCCTGTTTTAGCTATGTACTCATCCACTTTTAAACCCTTTAAGAAGAAGCCACGGACTCTAAACGCTGGGCCTGATTTGGGGGTCCGTGTCAGTGGTCACTGCAAAGGCTCGATGTCCTCTGACCTTAGGAACCTTGTTTTCTGGACCTTTGTTTACACCCTGACCTTCAACATATGAGATACCCAATTTTTGTCAAAACTTAACATTTTACGAGCAGTTTCCTAACCTGTGTGTGTCTTAAAGAGTGTTCTCACTGAAAAGTGTTGTTCCTGACACCTAGAAATGAACATCTACACTTTAAATATTGTTAAAAAGCATTATTTCCACCAATCTACTACACATGGTCCACTCATATAAACCAAACGTGGACAGGCAATGCAAACACACTAGAAATTGGATTCATTGTCTAGTTAGAACACACAAAATGGATTGCTTTTTAACAATGTTTTATATGTATTTATTTATTTCCAAGTGTCTTTGAGAACACTCTTTTTGACACACGTATGTCAGAAACAACTGGTAAAATGATGAGTTTGACTTAAATTCTGGTATCTCCTACGCTGAATATGATGTTGTCCACGTGCAGTTTATAGAATGGGACAGAAATAAATGATTGGTGGACATTGCACAGAATGGGCATTTTAAACGTGTAAATAATATGTTTTTGTCTTAAAAACCACAAAGCTCGATTGCCACGCCCCCTCAGACAAACATATGTCAGTCCCGAGCGGCAGAACGCAGGTTCTGGTAAAAGTAGTTGGGAAGCTGCCAAATAGGGGTTTGGTGGTCGGGGGCGTGGCCATGGATGGGTCAGCGGGGTCGAAGGTCAAATTGACACCCATAGATGATCAGTGGACAAATAGTTGTTTCGTGGAAGCTGGCAACCAAGGGCACTAAGCTGGCACCCGCCACCCAAGCAAACAAATGACTCGTGGTACTCATATGACGTTGGAGGAAAAGCAGGGAAGCCGACTTACATGGGATAAACCTGTGAGGGACGCATATGCTGTTCGTGGACAGGGGTCTTCAGGGTCTTCGAGGAGTGCCATGGCGCGAGGGCGCCCCTAGTGGTGTCCTCACACCCCCTATCCGTGGTCAGCAGTTTGAAAAAATGGTCTTACCACAGGTAAGGTGAAATCAGTGGGCAATCAGTAAATCAATAGACGCTTCGTGTGAGGTTTTTTCACACTACCATCCATCGCAACTCTATTCGCCAAATGGTTTTAGTATGGTTTGGCGTCTAGCTGGGGTAGATGTTTGCTGACTTTTTCTGTGCAGCTGGTGTCTGTCTGGAGGTACAAATCATACTGCATGAGGGTGTTCCCTTTACATTGCTGCTGTTGCTCCAGTGTTGCTCCAGTGCTGCGAGTGACTGCCGCTCTGCTGCTCGTTGCGTGAGGTAGGTGGTTGGGGGCCATAGCTATGGGCTGGCATCTAGATCGCTTGCTCACTAACTTTTCCATGCAGCTGGTGTCTGTTTGGAGGTACCGAGGGTATTGTTCGAGGGTTTCCCTCTATATCGCTATGGAAGTTCCGGTCTCCTAACTGAGATTTGATCACACGTGTAACACTGCGTGTTGGGAGTGACTGCTGCTTTTCGGCTCGGTAGGTCCATTTATATGGTGTATATGCGGGCGTGGGATTGTAATTATGTTTCATCTGTATGACCCGGGAATTCCTCTGTACAGTTAATGGGAGGAAGGAATGGTTTGCCGGATGCTTGAACGGAAGTCTTGCAGATCGGGGGTTAAAGTCTGCGTTTGATCACGACGCTGGTTGGCCTCAACGCTGCTGTTTTGTTTTGTTTTGTTTTTGTTTTGTTTTGGTTATAATTTGTTTTGGTTATAATGTTTTGTTTCTAATTGTTATTTGTTTACAGCCGTTTCTGCCAACTGTCTTGCTTACAGTTGTATTGGACAACTGTTTTGCGTGCAGCTGTTGTGTACGGCTATTTTATGTTTCTTTGTTTCTTTGTCTTTTGTAATATTGAACTTGAGTTTAGTTTTGGATATAATTGTTTAATTTGGGTCTTTGTTTCTTTTTGCATTGCTACTATCTGTAAGCAATGGTGTTTATTTGCTGTTACTTGTTTATTGTTTGTAACTGTAGCAATTAATGCAGTTTTCTGAGAGGCTGCACTTATATACCTGGTTAATTGTTGTTTTCTTTCTGCAGGAGTGGGGTGACCCAAACGCGGGCAGGCTAGCCATCTTATGCCTGGTGACGGGAATTCTCTTTAAGTGTGAGGTAGAGGTGTTCTTGCCGTGTATTTCACTAGTGTTTGTGTGTGCTTGCGAAGTTGGGGGCACGGTGTCCTCATTGCGGGCTAATTTGAGGCCCATCGCTTAGCCTGCCCAGCTAATGGTGTACCCCAGCTCCGCCCCGAGAGTCTGCATGTCTGGGTATTGATTGAGCTTCGTTGCTCCTCTACCATCAGTGGTCTGGCCCGCTGGCACCATTGTGTTACTGGCTTTAGTAGCCTTTTAGAATATTTATGTCAAATAAATAAACATATTTTCTGTACTTATTCATGTTTCAGTGTCTTGTGATCGTGTGAGAGAGAAAAACGAACTTGTGTGCCCTGGTAGGGGTATTTCCCCAGCTGGTTCAATGCTGGGGTGGCGTAGTCGTGACGTATAATAGTTTTGCTATATGAGAGCGTGCTCTCAATTACCCGTATTGCCTAACTTAGATGATACTCAGCTATATATCTCATCAAGACCAGATGATTCCTTCAAGCTATCCAAACTGGCAGAGTGCATCACAGACATAAAACATTGGATGACTAGTAATTTCCTCCTTTTAAACTCTAGCAAAACAGAAATATTACTTATAGCACCAAAAACACGTAAACAGAATATCTCAAATTACAACCTGCAAATTGAAAGCTGCACTGTTACTCCAACAAATACAGTTAAAGACCTAGGCGTTATATTAGACGGCAACCTGTCATTTAAAAATCACATCTCAAATATCACAAAAACAGCCTTCTTCCACCTTAGAAATGTTGCCAAATTATGAAATATTTTATGTGTTGCTGACGCAGAAAAGCTTATTCATGCATTTGTGACCTCACGACTTGACTATTGTAATGCTCTACTTAGTTGTTGTCCTGTATCATCGATAAACAAACTACAATTTTAAAATTATTTTAATTACTTACAAAGCCTTAAACCGTTTAGCACCTACTTACTTAACCGAGCTTTTATCACGTTACAACCCATCACGCTCTCTAAGATCTCAAAACTTTGGACTTTTGACAACACCTAGAATAACTAAATCCACCAAAGGGGGTCGAGCTTTCCCATACGTAGCAACTAAACTCTGGAATAGCCTTCCTGATACTATTCGAGGGTCAGACACACTCTCCCAATTTAAATCTAGATTAATGACACATCTTTTCATCCAAGCTTTCACTTAATGCATAGTTAATGAACATCTGCCTCCGCCTCGGGATGCCCATCCCGAGGCATGAAGAAGTTCCACCATGTCCAGACGACCGACAGATGCCCAATTTGAGATTACGCCAGCTACAGCTGCAGACTGACTGACGATCCCAGCTCCATCTAAGGCAAGTCCACCAAAAGCCAAGAGAAATATAACCATGGACCATCCACGATCAGACCAATACACCCCCAACCAAGAGCAAAGACGGACTATTTGTCTTATTAATGCTGAAGTTACAATATTTGGTATTAAATGCTAAACTTAAATCACATGTCCACAGTTTGAGTGCAGCTATGACACATCAGAGGGGATCTGGCCCTCCCGGCTGAGTCTGGTTCAATCATGGGAGTTTGGGTTCCTCGCCACAGCAGGGCAGTGTTGGCCTGCTCACCTGGAGACTGCTTTTATTTATTTATTTAGATATTAGATATTATTTACTGGAATGATCTTATTCGTCGTATAAATACCATGCACTGTGCTGTGTTTTATTGGAATGATCTTACTCGTTGTAAAAATACCATGCACTGTGCTGTGTTTTATTGGAATGATCTTACTCGTTGTAAAAATACCATGCACTGTGCTGTGTTTTACCTTTTCGGTTTTCCCTCTTTGCCCCTGTAAAGATGCTTTGAAACAATACACATTGTGAAAAGCGCTATATAAATAAATTTGAATTGAATTTGACTGTTTTGTGTCCGTGAGATCCATGATCCCGGCCGGCGTGAGACTCTGTGCGACTGCAGGTCCCAATTGAAAGAATAACTATATATAATAAATATTAAAGTATGGAGATTTATAGATAAGTTAACTTTGATCAACAGATACACTTGAAATGTCATAGAGTTATTTTATATTATATTAAAATTGGAGATCGGTCTTAACCACAGAGTCATGTAATTGAATTAATTGTAACAGCTCCTAAAAAACTTCATGTAGAAATCACTGAGGAGAAGCAGAACAAGAGATCCCTTCAACCACGACATTGGATTCAGTTGGTGACCACGACGTGATGATTTTGTACATTCTAGTTATGTCTTTATGGTGCAATATTCTGAATAGCACAGAGTAAGATGCTCAGACTTTATTCTTCTCTCTCTCTTCAGCTGTTGAGGTGAGTACATTTTCTTTGCCTTTTAGAAATGTTGAGGGAAAGCTAAGATGAACCAAATGTAGAAACATTTGTAGAATGGGTCGGAATACCCACTTTTAAACCGGAAATCGTAGAACTCCGGTGGGGCTTAATAATTAGAGAAAACCACATTATCAGGAAGATGATAGCATCAGTGTAGATGAGAGATATATACTAGCTCTGCAAATCAAAGATCCTTTGTTTGTCAAAGCAACAAAGAGTTGATTTAAAATGGAGTAATTTCATCCAAATTTTATTCTGATTCTCAACAAAGGTTAAAATGAAATCCATAATTTAACTTCATGTTACAATTGTTTATGTTGTTGCCAGAAATTTGCAACACTTAAGGAAAACAAGCCTCTTCTGAACAAGAAGTAACAATTGAAAAACTCCTGTTGGAAAGTATGTAAATAACAAGATAATGTTTTGCATATGAAAGAAGAATTTGGGCAAATAAAAAAGATGTATCAAAAGAACAGATAAAGAAATTGTGATAATTTATTGCTGAAAGCATCAGTATTAATAATGCTTGTTTAAGTAAGATCTGGACATATTGTAGTTAAAGGAGAATGATGGAGAAAGGGAAGCGTATGAATGGTTTAAGTTGGCCCTGTTGGAGTTAAAATGACCAACACATGTGGATTGCAACAGAAGTTTGGATATTCAGCAAGTAGGGAGAAGGTTATTTAAAGAACATGCAGAGTGCCTGTGGATATCTTAAAGAGAACACTCAGGATTAACAAATGGATTAATGGAATAAGATAGACCTAGAAGTAGAATGAAACCAGTCAGTGTTATTACAACTCTTAAAAAACAATGCAGAATTCCCAATTGCTGAAATTTGACTAAAGAGGGCAAAACTAAAACTGATGAATACAAAGTTAATGATAAAACTATTGTTACATGGGTTAATAAAGTGTGTATGTTCTTATCTCACTGAAGGAGACAAAACACTAAGATCAAAGGGCTTAACCCCCACTCAGAAAACATGTACTATCTATACTTGTTTCAAGTAAGAAGATTAGCCCAATTGTAATAAAAAAATATCATTATTTCCTGTGAATCAGTTAAAAGTGCTATTGATAGCCATGTTAAATCTTAACATACAGTGTAGTGTAGTTAGTACTGTATTTGAGTTCTAGGCACAGTCCTTTATTTATGAGACTGTGGTATTAGTCAAAGAAGCAAATTGGTCCAGTTGTCTAGAGATTGTTAAAAGCTATAAAAAGAGCTGATAGTGAAGTCCTGAAATCACTGTAGGAATGTAGAATTCCTGAGTCGTACACAGGAGAGTCCTCTGCTATCTGTCAGGTCTCTGGTCTAGCGTCTGTGAGGTTGTTTCAATTATGTCTTGTTGGAGTTGTCGAGCACGTGGGTTTTGTTATTCCTAGTTTGTCAGTTTGTTTTAGTGTCTGCATTTCACCCACTCCCCTCGTTACCTTGTTTAACTCCTTCATTATTAGTTAATAATCCTCACCTGGATTTCCTGATTTTCCCAGCTGTTCCTTGTTTTCTTCCTGCCCAATTTTCCTTATATTCCTCATGTCTCCTCTTGTCCGATGTCAGTCCGTCTTGTCTTGTCTTGTCTTGTCTTGTCTTGTCTTGTCTTGTCTTGTCTTGTCTTGTCTTGTCTTGTCTTGTCTTGTCTTGTCTTGTCTTGTCTTGTCTTGTCTTGTCTTGTCTTGTCTTGTCTTGTGCAGGCCTCAGAGCTGTTAGTCTTCAACCGAAATCTTCCCTTGTCTTGCTCTCTGCCTACTCAAGTTTCTGCGACCACCATTACCTCTTCTCGGGGGATCTTGCTACTACCTCCAGCTGCCTGGGGAATCCACTGGTTTGCTGCACATGTGACGTCGTCCTGACATCTTATCCCTTGGTTCTTAACCGGCTGCTGGTTGTGGGAATTGAAGCTACGAACCTCCACTGTGTAACATACGGGAGTACCAGGATCGTGCTCATCGTTTTCCACTCGAGGTAGCTGTAGCAGTTCGTCTTGAGTCTCTCGCTGGAAGGAATTACATCAGTCGAACCGTCATCAAGTGGATTCTTCCTTGGCCCTCACTGGGCGGACCTACATATTTAGTCTGCTTTCAGCAGGTGGAATTATCCTTGACGCTCACAGGGCGGAATTATCTTTTTTAACCTGTCTGCAGCAGGTGGACTTTTCCTTGGCCCTTTCTGGGCGCACTCATTTGATTTGTGAGTTGAGATATTGACTATTTTGCCCCTGGTGTTTTGCGAATCTCTCAGTGAACTTCCCGGCCGAGCGCTCAAGCCTGTATTGATTTTTTTTTTTTTGCCTTGATCTTCAGATTATCTGTATTTGTGCCTATTATTCCCTGTATGAGCAATTTGAGCTGGGTCAAATAAAACCTACCTTCTCCTGCATCTGATTCTTGAGTCATTCATAACAGCTATTTATATTGTACATCTTTCGGCTCGACACAACGTCGAGAGACAGACAGAAAGGGAGCAACAAATTTGTATTCTATGGTGAACTATCGCTTTAAACATGTCTAACAGGGTGACAAATGACACAGAAGAACAACAGTAACATAGTATTATTGAATTCATGCATATCAGATGCTAACAGTCAAAACTTGTGTAGGAGAAGCTCATTAAAGTTGAACACCTGCTGTTTAAAAGCAGAATCACTGAAGAAAAGATGAACAAGAACATTCAAACACAACACAGTCTTCAAGGTACATAAACATATTTAATCCGTCAAGATCTGACCATTACCATCTTCACTCATTACAAACCACTTCCACATTAATTCTGTCAAATGAGGAAAAAAGTTAAGTTTTTGTAAGCTACAGTAAGGATGTTTAATAAACAAAAGTTAAAAAAAACATAAAATCATTTGTTTCAGACTAAGTTACAGTATGTCAGACAAGTGAGAGTATATTATAAAATGAAGAGAGGAAATGAATGCCTCGTCTTCACAGGTAGATATGAGTTATGTTATAGATATGTGAGCATTTGGCTCTGTACACTGTAGTAGGCTTCGTGAGACCTTGTCCTAATGTTTGACCCATTTGCTTCCATTGTTTACACAATTTATAAGTTGCTTTTTTATAAAAGTGTCTGCTAAATGTAAATGTATATTGTTTAAATATTATTCATATTATTGTCCCATGAACTTGTCATGAACCTTGAGAATGAGAACGTGCAAACTCATATCTACTTGTGAAGACAATGTTGAGAGGAAGTAATTTCCTCTCTCTGTGTTGGTATAATAGCACCTGATGAATGTGTTTCTATTCAGACGACGTTAAACAGAGATTCTAGAAAGAGTTTTAGAGAGAGTTAGAATGGGCACATGAACACAACTATGATTTTATCTCCACAATAATCTTTGCTCATTTTATTCTAAAATCACTTCATCTATTGCCTGCTGTTCTTCTCCTCTGACATTCAAGTCTGCAGTCTTCTCTATTAGAATATTGTGATCATCCTTAAACATGTCATTTACCAATATTTACCCTTTGTTGTTTATTTTCTTTTTAATGAACTAGTTGTGTGAGCACTGCCCAGCTTGTAGAGATGCAGCAGTAGTGCCAGAGGAGAACTAGAGCTCCTGGTTGGGTCTGGGTTCTCCAGATGTTTGGTTCCTTGCCACTGTTCGCACACTTTTTGAGCTTTAAAATTTTGTTTTGTGCGTGCGGATTGCTTTTAGTTTTCATGTTTCATGTACAGCTGCTTTGCAACAATTAAGATTAAAATAAATATATTAAAACGGCTACATAAATGAAACTGACTTGAGATGATTTCTCAGTGTCACTTTAGACCGGATGTATGCATTTGAGGTTTTAATGCATAGTATAACAATCATTTGATAAGATATTGATAATCTATAAACTGTGTTTACCGTTACTCAGACATTACACTGCATCATAAGGTTCATTACAAGGCATAATGAAGACATTAAAACTACTTTCATAATGCATTACAAATAGGGTTACAATTTCGTTCAGGAAACAAGACTTAACATCTTCTCAAGTAAATGTTTCCTGATTTAAAAATGTTAAGATATTTATACTGATAAGTAAACAAGACAAACAGGAAGAAATTCTTATTTTTTTAGATCACACCAGCGAGGAGGAAAAAAGACTGTGTTAGAACTTTCGAGATAAACCGGTGTCTGTCAGTTCTGCTCACACCACCACACAAGGGCCTCCTCCGGACATGGAAAATGATAATGTGCATTGAGTTTAGTCAACAAACAACACTGATAAAAAGAGCAAAGACTTATCACAAATAACGACCAAAATCAAACCCGCTGTGACTTGATAGAGAAGACCAGTTAAAGACAAAAGGGAGGTTTTGTTGATGTGCTGCAGACTGTGAGGACATGTCATCAATATACACAAGAGGAGTTCAGAAGCTCTAGTCTTGAGTTGCTCTCATGACTTTTGGTGTCATTTATATGATAATCACAGAGCTGCATGAATATGATCAGTTCTCAGTGATGGTTTTCATCAATGCAATCTTACAGGGAACTATTTTAACAGGTTTCTATCATTTGTTTTTGCTAATTCGTACAAATTCATACAGTCTTATTCATACATTTTACTCTAGTAACGCTGGGTTTATAGGTGTTTTTTCTAATAATCGTATATTTTTGTATGATTCACACTGAATTTCTATGAGATCATGCTGAATTCACACACAGAAACTACTTTATTCATGTGGAAAATGATGAAAACATGAGCCAGTTGTGAACAAGGTTAACAGTGTTGTGTGCTTTTGTTACTGTGTTTTCTTTGAATTGATGTTTTAAATGCCTCGGAAGGGAGCCTTGGTTAATCCCACCAGGTGGAGGTTGTCTGCGGGCACAGGTGCACATCGACTGCACGCTCTGCTTGGGGTGTGTCGACATAGCCCTTAGCCTCTCCCGAGTCGAGGGAAGTCAGGGCAACTGAGTTCGTCTGATGGGCACGCGCCGAGTAGGGGGCCTGCCACATCTTCGGTAGCTCCCCATGTCCGGGAAAGCATGGCCGACATCGCCACGTCGGCCTCCTGAGCTCGACTGGCTGCGGCCTCTAGGGAGTCGTCAGCATCCGATGTGTAGAAGTCACCATCCGATGGTACGACTGACACCTCGTCGCCGGTGCACTACCACCCATCGGAGTCGGGTTGGATGAGCCTGCTGGGGAATGGTCCACGGCCTTGGTGACTGATTAACATCCATTGGAATCCCCAAATCACCACCGCCGCTCGCCACTGCGAAAGTCTCGGTAGCCGTCGCAATGTGGGAAGCTGACGATGTGGTGGCTGTATCCATGCAGAACACAGCTTCCCGTGACCGCAACACCCTGATCGACATGTGCTCGCAATGAGGACATGTCAGATCCACGAAAGCTATTTCAGCATGCTTGAGCCCCAATCATTTGATACAGCTCTCGTGCCCGTCAGGTTCGAGGATGAGATTGCCGCACCCAAGGTTACAATGGCAAGACATGTCTGGAAAACGCTGCACACTGTAGGTGGCAGTCCAGAAGGATTCAGAGAGAGATAGTTACTTTTGCATAAGATGATGCTGTAGCAGATTTCCGAAGAACAAAAGGTGAACGAATGCGGCACACCAGGGGCGATTCTAAGATTTTCATTTTAGGGGGGCTATGATTAAAAAAATATTATTTGACTATTAGGGTGGGGTTGTATACTACTAACCTTATTGCTATTCACTATTTCATCGTATTCCCTTTATTTCATATATGGGAGTAGGAGTACTGACTGAGCCAAATACAACACTGTAAAAAAAATGTAAACATTTAGATGTGACCAGTCACAAGAAAATTTGAGATGGGAATGTAGATTTGTTTTACAATGAAGACTTCCTGGTTCATTGTTCATTGTACAAACACAAGTACACACATTTCATTAAAAGTAACAACATGAATTATCAATTTGCCACTTCTATAAATCAATTACTTATAATAAAACACAAATCCCTTTACTTTACTCTTACTCTAATGTATCATGATACACTAATGATTCATTATTACTTGATACAAAAAAATCTATTTATTAAAACAAAACAAAATAACTCCACATGATGTTTCTCTCTCTGTGCCATTTGTTGCTTTCAGACAATGATCAGTGTATTTAACCATTTCTGTGCATGGCTGCATACTGTAATAATAATGAGATACACCTTAATATGAAAAAAGTAAATTAAAATAAATCATGATCGTTTTCTAAAGTATGTTTTCATGGGTGTTAATCGCTTTATTTTTGTTGGAAGAAAAAACACTTTCACACTGTCATAAAGGCTTATGGTGAACGCAGTGAAGACGTTCAGGTATTGGATGAGAAACCGAACCGTGTGCTGGTCCAGTAACATTATGTAAACTGCAATTACAAGAACTGCACCGATGCAGATGTCATATCATAGCAATCTATCAATAAATGCACACACACACACCTTTTACTCTCTGATGTTCACTCCGCTCGGCGCCCCTGCGGATTGAATAACGCGCTGAATCCATTCAGACTTAGATCAGGGGAGGAGCCAAAACTTGACGCATCGCGCCGCCGTTTCAAATTCGTTTTTAAAGGGGACTGAAGCGATAACTATCAATAATTTTTTAGGGGGGCTGGGCAGAAGATGGAGCCCCCCTAAAAAGTGCCTAGTGACGCCCCTGCGGCACACCATCTTCCTTATATACCCACAGGGCTCTCAAGTTTTGAAGACAGGCAAGAGTGACACCCCCCCCCAGAAGAAAATATCTGACACATGACACTGACAATTTAACCAAATACAAAGTGTTTATTCAATTTCCATTTATAATATTTGTGTGTGTGTGTACCTGACATCTTTGAAAGACAGATGCAATGATTAATGCATCCATGGCCAGGATTATATAATTATAAAATATGACATGATTTTAAAAGTGACCTATAACATCGACTATGCAATGCACTTTAATTAATTTAGTGCTAATAAAATTATTAAGCCTATTGGAGAGAGATATATTTATAATGTGACAATATGTCAGTCATCTTGTGATAACGAAAATATGACTAGGCCTAGACTAACGTTACTTGTTTTGAGCAGATGTTGTCAGTGAACAGGATGTAAAACTGCTGGCTAAGTAACAAACACTCATGAAAAACTGATGCTAATTATCTGGGAAACATTCTCTAACAGCAGTCAAGTTGTCATTGTTTGTGTCAAACAAGTTGTGAATTTGTTGTAACAGGAGATCATTACTTACTTTGTGCTCAAAGTGATGCTCGGAGCTCCAGTGGTTTCCTCTGTGGGTGAACGAGGAAGATGGTAAACAATTCCAGGATGCTTTTTTTTCATTGGTTGTTGCGTTAAATCTTACCCAGATACAATAGTGCTATTTTCTGATTGGCTATTGTGTAGCCTATGTCTTTTTTTTGATTGGCTGATAAGTGGCAGGCGCGACCAGATAACTTTTGGGCGCTGCGGCATATTAAATGTATTATAAATAGTTTTTCTACGTGAGAAATACAATGTGTGGCGGGAGTACGTGACAAAAGACCGAAATGAGTGACTGTCACGCTCAATGCGTGACACTTGAGAGCCCTGTACCCATATGTCCGAAGCGGAGACTGGCATGTCAAGCCATTCGCTAATGTTCATTGGCCTTTAAAAACTACAATCAGAAGTGATAGGTTCTCAAGATCAAACCCCATCGTCGGTTCGACACAACGAAGAGAGACCGACAGAAAGGGAACTGATATATCAATGCAAGATATGACAGAAAATCCTCTGTATGTTTCTGAGTACCAGCGCAAAAAAGTCTGATGATGTTTAATATCAGTCTGTGCAAATCACCACGATTCTCCCCATGTCACCAACTTTTTCAAGCAAAACAACAATAATCTCGTATTCACTGCTCACGCTGTTAGTAGATACGTTTATGTCTTTGTATTAACTCATTGTTCTATATGATGAAAATCAGACCGATGGAAAACTCTGCGTCAGACAGTACCAGCATCACCTCCAGGTGAGGAGGAATTAATCGTGTCAAGTTCTTTGTGATGAGTTTAGTGATGTCTCTGTCGTGCTGTGACAGAGTACAAATGCAGTCATGACCAGGTGGCGTTTGTATTCCATTCATTGTGTAGTAAGTGCGAGGATTGCTCCCGGTGTGGAGAGAGTGTGTGTAGCGGTTTCACATCGAAAGAGGAATTAAATGCTTTTAATATGTTCTAAGTCCCCCGACTGCCAAAACACAATCATATCTGTGGAGAATATACAATACACATGCTGGCTTATATATACTTGACCTGTGTATACGGGTTTTGGTGAACAGCATGAGCATGGACTATAGAATAAACGGAAGAGAGAATGAAAGTCTTTATTTCTGTTGTATTGAGTTGCTTTGGCTTCACAAGGTACTCAGCAATGTAAAGAGGTTTTTCTGTTATATAACTGATATATCAGTTTCTTATGTATATCTAAAAAATGTTGGCCGGCCAAAAATTAGCCATAAAACTAATGAAGTTTGATGGTAGCCAGAGAGAAAACTAAATTCCTTGTAGGTTTATTGATTTGACGTTGGTGGTACAAGCTTTAGACTGACATTAGTGGAAACATAAAAAGAAAGCAATGACCTCACCTTCAGTGTTTTCAGCACAAACATCAGAAAGACAAATGAAAACTGCTTGACATACAGACTGTAGCTTGAGGCTTTTTACACTTGAAGTTATTAACTAAAAGTCTTTAGGTAATGGAATCACAATTTCCTTCCAGTTTAATACTTTTCATACTGATGGAGGGAACGAGACGTTGTGTCGAGAACGACAGATGGGGTTCGCCCTTGAGAACCTATCAACTCTGACTACTATAGAAAAGGCCAATGAAATTTGGCGAATGAAATTTGCATGCCGGGCTCCGCCCCCGGATATCCAGTATAAAAGGAAGCCGGCGTGCAGCATTCAATTACCTCTTGTTCTGAAGAGCCTGAGAGCCTCTCACGACTGCAGCAGAATACGATACGTGTTTGTGGCATAAGGGACACAACGTCTCGTTCCCTCCATCAGGGAACTGAGGTTACATACGTAACCAAGACGTTCCCTTTCTGTCGGTCTCTCGACGTTGTGTCGAGAACGACAGATGGGGTTGCATATGGAAAACGCCACAACGCTGTATCGCGTCACAATCTCAGCCAAGCGACGGTTACAAGCCTGGGCGTGTCAGCTCGAAACTTTGTGAAACTGTAACATTCCAGTGTGGTGGTCAGGGGGTTCCAGAGCTTTCTTGGAGAAAGATGGGTACAACCCTGACCGGTAACCTTTCACGGACGGCGCCTTAGCTCTCTACTGGCGAGAGGCGTCCGGCTCGGGTTTACACCGGGTGAGCGTGATTCTTAATCAGAGAAGCGCTGCAGAGGCCACTTCCTACCCGTGGGGAGGAATATGGTTGATGTAGGTATCGTCCTTGGAGGAGAACGCATGGAATGTGCGGACTGGGTAGTTAACCGCGAGGTGGAGGTCCACCTGGGGAAGCTCATGGGTTACCATGTGTGGGAACCACTGTCATGAGGGTATAGCAGACGGAACAGCCCACGGTGGGGGTGTTACTGCGTCTGATAGCACCAGGTCCGGTTAGAACTATCTGTGATAGGTCATATGGTATCCCGGCCTAAGGGGGAAGGCTGCTCTGCCCAGCCAACCCCCAGGGGTGCTTGCTTAGTGATGGATGGAATGCCTGTTCTTAACCAGTGTCTGGGTAAGAAGGAAGGTTGGTGAGGTACCAATTTTCTTATTCATGTGTTTGGGTAAGAAGAAAAGGTAGATAGCACACTGACCCAACCTCTTGGAGGGTGGGAAGGTGCTTTCGCAGGCATACGACCCCCGAATGCCAGTCCTACATGTTGCCACGCAGGACGTGGGCTGACACCGGGTTTACGCCAAGGTTGTTAACCCTTGCGAAGGTGTTTGGGCGACCCACAGCTCTACAGATGTCTGCTAGAGAGGCGCTTCTAGCCAGTGCCCAGGAGGCTATACCCCGTGTGGAGTGGCCCTCAGTGGGCATGGGAGATTCTGCCATCCTAATGGCATCCACGACCCAGTGCGCCAGCCTCTGCTTGGAGACAGCCTTCCCCTTCTGCTGTCCTCCAATACAGACAAGGAGCTGGTCAGAGCTACTGAAGCTCTGCGTGCGGTCCAGGACACAACACGGTTTGCACACAATTCTATGCAATTGCATGCCAGCGCAGTCAGGGGCCGGTCCAACGCCCCGCTACTGCGTGCCCGTTGCACACTGCACCCCACCCCTGCAGCTAGGCGTCCATCGTCACCACGACGTGCCTCGTAATATGCCGACCCCTCGAACGCGAACCGTGGGAACGGCCGGTGTCAAGGGGATCGAGACATGAAAGTAAGCGTCCTTCAGGTCAATTGCCGCGAACCAATCCTGACACCTGATAGATGTCAGGATGCACCTCTGCGTGAGCATCTGAACAGCAGCTTGTGAAGGTGCTTGTTCAGGGTACGCAGACCGATGGGGCGCAACCCGCAGTCTTTCTTGGGAATGATGAAGTGTGGGTCGTGACCCACTGAACATCTTGGTTTGAGGGACGAACTCGATGCCTGTTTTGCCAGAAGGGTGGTGACCTCTACCTGAAGTACGGAGGCATCCCTGCCTCTGACAGAGAGAGAGATGATGCCCTGAAACTTGATAGACACAACGTCGAGAGACCCACAGAAAGTGAACTGTTCACTGCATTGGAAGTCAGTTTCTGACCACAGGACAGAATAAATATATTTCCTTTATTTACTCCTGTAATTGCTATAAAAGCTCCTTATACAGACTACTAATATAGAACAATAACTGAAAAATCTGACTATCATGGAAAATTTATATTTTGTTGACAAACACGAACACAGGGTGTGTTGATGTAATGTAAGTCTTGCAACCAAATACATTTAGCAGTTTGTATGTGGGTACTTTCCAAGCAAGTTTTTTGATTGACAATTTAAACAACTTCCCTTTCCTCCTTTGTAAGAAAAACTAAACTGATAGATTCCAATCAAACAGGTTTCCTGATGGACACTAAATTGTGTGTAATGTTGCACAAGCTCAGTGTGAAGATGACCTCCAGCCTCATGAGCTCTGTATATAAACACCTGTCAGCTTCAACACAAATCACCAGATGAGCAGCACACGACAGTCTTTCAAGTGAGTGCACTCAACAGCAAGCCTAGAGCTTCTCTGTTTTTAGATTTATTTACGTATTTATTTTTCTCTTATAAATCTCTTTTGTTTTTCGTTTATTTCAATGCTTTGTCAATTCGGATGTTCATGTCAAATTTTTGTTTCAACTTTCAGATCAAATCCCTTTACAAAATGGCAACAACTCTTCTTTCAGTCGGTGGTCGAGGAGGTGGTCCATTTTTCTTAAATGGTCTGAATAATGGTTCCAGTTTACAGAAGATCTGGGTTTGGGTTGGAGCAACACAGGTGAAGGCGGTCCGGGCCTGGCTTACAGACGGAAGAGAACAAACCTTTGGAATACCTGCAGGAGCACATCAAGAGTTTGTGTTTCAGCCTGGCGAGCTCATCACCTCGATGTCACTGTGGGGAAACGGAGTGGACACGCGTCTCGGAGCCATCAAATTCAACACCAACCGCTCTAAATGTTTCTATGTGAAAATGATACACCCGGGCCTGAAAAGAGAATATACCGTCGATGTCGGCTCTGGATTGTGTCTGGGCATTGAGGGAAGATGTGGGCATGACATTGACTGCATGGGATTCGTATTTCCAGTGGTGTAAAGTATTGGAGTAAATGTACTTAGTTACTGTACTTAAGTATCTTTTTAGACTTTTTATTAAAGATATTTGCAACTTTTACTCTCTACTTTACTACATCTTTGAACAAGTATATGTACTCTTTACTCCTACGTTTAATGCAATTACACATGTAACCCTCTATCCTCCGACCGATTGTACCAGGCTAGAGTTTCTGATAAGGGCAGAGGTTTTTTTCCTCCTTATGAACCTTTTTGTTTACCTTCTAATATGAGTTTCTTCCCCGAAGCTACTAAACTGTCCCCTTACCATAAACCAGAGGTCATTCTCTGAAATACGTTTAACACCAAAATAACTAACAATTACAACAGAATATGTAAACAAAAAATGTATTGTCTTCAAAGATGAAATCAGATATGTATGCTTAAAACAGTAAAAAAAAAGGGTTATATGTATGTATGTGTTACAAGGTAAATGAAAATAAAACCAACAAATAACTAATACAAATGAAATCCTGTATGTTGTCTTCTTTTGTAACAAAAAAATTAGTGTAATCCAATTCAAAGTTCCACCTTAAATAAATAAATCAAAATATTTCTATATTGATCTCTCTAAATCTGTAGCATGAAATAAACAAATACACCTCTAGTGTTTCAGTGAATTATACTTGCAGATAACTACAAAAGACTCAATGTCCCTAACTCTAAATAACACAGTCAAACCGTACAAACTCTTCGAAAATGTCACAATATACTTGAACCCCCCCAAAAAAGCAAGGTACATTTACACTTTTGCATTCACAATCACATTCACTTCAACTCACTCACACATCTCACCACGTTGCACACCTGATTAGATGTTAGGGTACGTAGTGACCAGGAAACAGAAAATGGACTCTACATTAGGAAGAGCAAACTCAAATAAAGCTTACCTTTAACCTCGGCGCTAATGTGCGTTGCAATAATCTCTTTACAGAACATTGAAGAAGTCTCGTGTCCAGAACTCAGACAACAAGAAGGACTCAGTGATCCATGTCCTCACACGGTTATCGGATGATCGAAGGAAAGCAATCGTCCTTCAATCATTCGGTTTGGGCCGATAAACAGTTCAATCAAAGTTGCAAAATGTCCCTCGAGCAGTTGTGGCCAAACTAATTAAGTAGATAAATCTCCACTTTCTGTAACTCAAACCTCTTAACTGACACGCGATGCCTTTTCTCACTTAGAAATACTGACTGTACCCCTAAATAGGTTATCTCTTTTACATTTGTGGCGGCGGTGTGGTGCCAACCACCTTGTGGGGGGTAGAGGATAGTATACACTTCAGTAAGGAAGACTGTGAGCAACAGGAGCTCGGTCCTCCCACCCAGTGCTTTTGGTCTCGTTACATCTTCATTCACGGGAGCCACCTGAAGTGTGTATGTTTCTAAAGTAGGGGTAGGCGATATGGACAAAAAATAATATCTAGATATTTTTGGCGATTTTAACGATAACGATAATTAGACGATATCCATTACAAATGTGATTTTCAAAGTCCGAGTAACTTAATCACTGATGATAATAATGGGCACAATGTTAAATGAAATAGTGCTAATTTATTTTCTTTCACATGTAAGTATTCAAGTAAAAACAATTCAAAGACATACAAAATACTAATTGAACTTATGTAAGAACATCGAACTCTGAGTAAACATTCAGATGTACACCTCTGCTGTAATGTAAATTGTGCAGCATACAAGCAAGATGAAATAATAATAATAATGAACAAATAGCATCTGTAAACAAAGTACTCTGATCTGTAACATATTGCACACAACCATGTGTCCTTACGGCCTTAATGCCTTACAACCTATAGCCTTATTGAACAAATACCTCACTTCAAGTTCTGCCCAGTACAAAGATTGCACAAAAATAAAAAGGAAAATCTGCCCAAAAGGTGCACATCCAAATCAGATTATCTTAAATAATATAATATACAGTTGTTAACAAATGACATCAGAGTAAACAAGGTCCACAATTTACAGACAAATAAAATATAGTCACTATTATTAAATCACACACTGGCATGGACAGATGCTGAAACTTTATAGAACATTATAGGCCAACTGCTCACTGTTCACATGTAGATTTACTTCAAATTATGAGCCAAGAACACCAGTCTGTCCAGTGTCAGGTTTAAGTGCAGCCCGGTGACATGTTACAACACTTCCACCAGTGCTGAATGCCCTTTCTGAAGGGCTGCTTGAGGCAGGCATGCATAAATATTTTTGCATGTTTCCCCAGCCTGGGGAAATCTACCTCCTGTGATTTCCACCAATCAAGTGGACTGACGTCACTGTCCACCTCAGGTATCATTGAGTAGCTCTTGAGCTCCTTTTCAATGGCAGTGGCAAGTGACTCCTCTCCTCCAACTTTGTGTTTTATGAAGTAACTCCCAAAATACTTTTTGGTCTTTTTTGCTGCATTCCTGGTGTAATCATCACCACCACCTCTTGCTCCACCTTCTGCAGCTGCAGTCAAAGGTGCAGCAGTTGAGGGGCCTGAGATAGGGCTGTCTTCCATTGCCATAGCCATGAGCTCAGTGGTGTTTGTTGACGTAATAGCTTTAATCTGGTCATCATCATTGTAACGGTTTTTGAAGCGGGGGTCAAGTGTGGATGTCAAACTTAACAGTTCATCCACACGGTCTTCTTTGTACTTGGTGTACAGGTACTCCAGGATGGTTGTTTTTATTCGTTTGTTTAGATCTGTGTCATCAGATTTCACTGCCAGGACCTCAGAGTTGAACAATGCCAAGACGGGATTTAGTTAGGACACTGTAACAAGTTCCTCAGCTGAAAGACCATCTGTAAACTCTAACAGAGGACTAAGCGCCTTGCGTCTCTGATTCCAGCACATCAACATCTTGCCATGTTGGAATAAGATGCCTGCGCTTTTCTGCACCCAGCACATGACGAAAAGCCTTTTCTTGCTCAATAAATCTCTGTATCATGTGCTGTCTTGAGCCCCATCTTGTTGGCGATTCTTAAGAATTCATAGTCTGGGAGCTTCAGCTGATCTTGGGCATCACTAAGTGCTCCAACGACCTTTTTGCAAACTCCAATGGCTCTGTCTACTCTAGGATCCCTCATGCTCCTCTCTGGAAAACATTTAATACAGATATTTATTGTGAGCCAATTTCACAGTTTAATGATGTGATATCCTTGTCAGATATGAAGGCCTAATAGTAACCTGCCTTTACACTAAATTTGTATGCATTTGTTTATTGCAGTAATGCATTTGTCTATTAAAGTATAATTACTGTTACTTTCATGTAGGCATAGTATTTGTTCTAATGTCAATTTCATACACCTGGCGTTACCTATTTTAGGCCTTTATTTGTCATTACAAACAAAATAACTTTAAACATCAACTGCATTTCATAGAAGCAATCAAAATAGGCCACTTACCAATGGCAATATGGAATCTGTGCCCAAAACACGGTTGGCTCATCCAGCTGTTAACTCGGAGTGCACTGACAACGTTTGCACCGCTGTCTGTGGTCATGCAAACCATACAATCTTTCCTTAGCGACCATGATGCGAGGGCATCCTTTAGACCAGCGGTTCTCAATCCTAGTCCTCGTGCCTCCCCGCTCTGCATATTTTGTATGCTTCTCCTACCGCTTCGGAGGTTTGTTCAATACGCCCGTAAGAGCCCTGAGAAGTAAACATCACTAGATATTCTGCCATAATTCCAGTTCAAAATGGGCAAAATGTTGGACAAATCTCAAGACTACGGTTAAATAACCCTTCAATCTTCCGTAGTAGGTTTTGTCTGTGTGAAGAAGCTGCAGGCAGTAGTGTTGCGCAAATTCGTGTTCTTAAATTAACGTCAGCCGTTTTCCTGTGTGCAGGGATTAGAGAGCAATGAACACAGTTCAGGGAACACGTCAATCGGAATGCGGTTCATTCATTGAGCTCTCTTCTAATGAGCTAGAGATTTAAATCAGGTGTGTTAAACAAAAGAGATACGCGAGGACCAGGGTTGAGAACCGCTGCTTTAGAGCTTCAGCAATGATGTCGCCTGTATGGTCATCTGGGAAGTAAGATGTTTGCAAACAAAAGTGCTGGAGTAGCCAAGATTTGTCTATGAAATGCACCGTCAAGGAGAGGTACCGCTCGGATGTTCTGCTTGACCATAAATCCGTAGTGGTTGCGAAGTGTGACAACTTCTGCAGTTTATTTGTCACAGTTAGGCGACATGAGTCATATAAGTTGGGGAGGGCAGTTGAGCTGAAATACTTTCGACTTGGCACTGTATATCTGGGGTCTAGGGTATTCATGAGTTCTATAAAGCCCTCTTTCTCCTCCAACTGAATCGGCAGCATTTTCTTTTGCTATAAACTTGTTGATAGCATTTGTAATACTCTTGGTATTCCTTGCTATGGTTGGTCCGCAGGTGGTGAAACAAGTTGGTCGTCAAGCTGCTTTTAACAGCAACATGTTTTCTCCACACTTTGCAGAGTGCCGTTTTTTGCACAACATCAGTTTTCTCAAAACCAAACCACTTCCATGCAAGTGAGGTTGAGCCACGTTTAGCAACTAAGTCATCTTCATGTTGTCTCCTTCTGTCAAATGTTTAGCCTAACGACATTCCTTATCCGGTGTTGAACTTGCGGGTGGCCATGCGCTAACCATGCCTGTGAGAGAGATGACGACGTGTATGCGCAGAACACCAATCACGTGACGCCCTGCAGCAGCCTCTGAACGGTGGAGTTTTAATGCGTGTTTCGGGGTGTTTTTTCGGAGTAATTTAAATACTCGATAATGAGAATTTGCACATCGTTAACACAACAATCACGATATTATCGCAGACGATATATATCGCCCATCCCTAGTCTAAAGCTAGTGTATAGTGCACAGACAGATGAGACGCCCCCACTCCTTAGTAAAAGTGACTTCAATTCCCTACACACAGCTAAACTCTTCTAATAAAGGATTTATTTAAACTAAATTATCTGTAAAGAGCTGTTTCTCTTTTTCAATAAGAATAGTGTAAGGAGTAGAACACAAAAATGAAATACAATGTATATAGAAACAAACAACAAATATAAACAGCTCTGTATCTGTTCAGAGTATCAACAATAATCAAAATCCTCTCTCACGGTTCTAGTGAGGTTACACATTGGTTTGAGAACTTTGAAACACAATTCACATTCAATAGTTCAAAAGTTCAATGATTAACTTTTCAGATCAAATCAAAGAATATTCTTCCTCTTTTCCATGCACGGGCTCTCATGTTACAAGAAACTCCCAACCGTGCAGGAGTTACGGCTGATGAATTATTTTATCCAAAGTTTGTTCACTGTTCCATGAATAGAAATTCACTTAGTGAGGTAATTCACAGTTTAGTTCACTCACCGGAGAAATGTTGTTCAGTTACCCAAAATGACCTGACGCCAACAGCTCGATCCTACAAGGCCGCAATCGCAGCTGACACAGACCGCATTGAAACGACGATACATAGCTTAGCCTATCCGACGACTCGGCACTTTCTCCACGCATTGCATAAAAACACATAAATAGCGTTTCCCGTTTGTTTGAAAAAGTAAAAACAAAAACTGAAAATAAACCTCGTGAGAGTAATTGACTCTGGTAACGTTAGCTATCTCGTGCTAACAGCTAGCAGGCGCGTTTCACTTCTCCGCTCACACTAATAACATGAAAACTCATCTATCGCGTCTTTAGACACTGAAAGTTAACAAACAATACTACCTTGCATCATGGGTCTACGCTACTTTTTAGCGTTCAAAACTAGCCAAAGATCACAGAAACTTCAGAAGCGCACACCTTGTCTCTGCCATTTCTTCTCGGTACACTTAACGTCTCTCTTACAAACAAATAAAAAAGGCAGCAATAATTTTGCAACACATCTTTTCCTTTGCATCGCTCCTTTAAATCAGCGTTTCAGACAATCGCTCCCTTGCGAAACTGTTTCCTCTTTGCACTTCACTTTTCTTTGCGCCTCGCTTTGTATCCCTGATTTGACGTGGGGGAGGAGACAAGAGATTGGGGCGTGTATAAGCGACCTGAACCTGCCTCCCCTTACGTTACACCATCAGCGTAAACTGCTGCGCAGACTGATGCATTGGCCACACATTAGATTAGATTAGATTCAACTTTATTGTCATTACACATATACAAGTACAGTGTAACGAAATGTAGTTTAGGTCTAACCAGAAGTGCAATAAGCAAGTGCAGGATATACAGTGTGAATAAATACAGAATACAATATTAGGAAAATACTATACAATGGGCACACAAAAACTATAATGAAACTATTATGAAAATACTTTACAGAAGGAATGTTCTATGACAATATGACAGTCGGTATGTACTATGAACAATATATACAGAATGCTATTTACTGTGAACATTAGTGTAGGTGGTTATGAACAGATAACAATTTAGACATTACAATAGTGCAAGTGACTTAAGTGTGCATTAATTATAGACATAAGCTATTAAAGTTGCAGTGCAATAGAAAGTAATGCGGTTATTAAAGGTACGGTGCAGTATAAATGAAGTTATTAAGGTTACAGTGCAGTAGATGAGTTAATTGTAGTCTCTGGATCAAACCATTTAACCTCTCACTCCCTTTTGTCTTGGTTTCAAGATAACATCTTCAAAGACCAAAGGAAACCTAGCTCCATGGGGTCTGGTTTTAGGGTTTAAACTCTCAAAGATAGTGTGATAACCATTTCGTTTCCCTGCAGGATGTTTACGACTCATAGGCTTCAAAGCATAAGTGATTAAGTCTGTGTCTCATCTCTAACTTAACATCTGAGGCTAACCAGATAAACTTCTCTGACAAATAGGAATTTATGTGATTTAAACTATCCTTTCTGTAAATCTATCTAAATGTGTAGGTTGTGTGTTGCCGCTCGTGCTATTTAATATACTCTGTAACTGTTAGTTCCCTTTCTGTCGGTCTCTCGACGTTGTGTCGAGAACGACAGCTGGGGATCGCCCTTGAGAACCAATCAACTCTGACTACTATAGAAAAGGCTAATGAAATTTGGCGAATGAAATTTGCATGCCGGACTCCGCCCCCGGATATCCGGTATAAAAGGAAGCCGGCGTGCAGCATTCATTTACCTTTTGTTCTTCAGAGCCTTCACTCTTGAGTACAACTTAGGATTCAAAATCCTCTACAAACTACACTGCTGGTGCTACGACGTGTTGCAGCGGATCGTCCCTACCTGCAGCGACCTTCCCCTGGGCGTCTCGGTGGTTCCGGAGGTTTTAGAGATTTCTCTAACAGAGCTCTCTTTTCAGGACTGACTGAGGATTCTCCAGCGCGGCATGTCCCGCTGTTCTCTTGGTTGCGGCACCCTCATCGAGGAGGGGGATGGACACGATCGCTGCATTAGGTGTCTGGGCGTCCAGCACACTGAAGCAGCGTTCGATGACACATCTGCCCACACTGCGGGCAGATTGTCTTTCAGAAGTTGCGGTCACGGGTGGCTGTCTTCCTACGGGAACCAGCCACCATTTCGTTTGCTACCTGGGCTGTGACATCTGTGGCTACGGCCCTGATGACCACCCACGTTAGCAGCGTTAGTGATATGGGGAACTCTGCAGCGTAAACCCGCCAGCCAAGTGCTCACGGGCCGATCGCACCCCGCTTCGCTCTTCTAAACGTTCCCCAACTGGCGGTGGCATACCATCCGGATCTGGTGCACCTGTGCCGCGGGCGGCTACCACCCGGGGGGAATCGGCCACACCTACCGCCCAAAGCACGCAGACTTCGGCATCACGGTGTCGAAGGCTTGCGATGCCACGGGCAAGGCTGCCTCCTCTCTCTACGCCATGGCCATCCTGCAGGTCCGCCAGGCCTAGGTGTTGAGAGAGCTCCACGAGGGTAAGGCCGACCCGGGTATAATGCAGGATCTCCGTGCCATCGGGTGGCAGCGCTCTACGGGCGACCAACCCGCCTCATCTCCGCTCCAGACCCTCTTGAGAGCCCCTCGGAGGCTCCGATCTTCCTCACCTGAGTAAGACGACCCCCCCGTTGACGCTCGCTTCCTTCAAGAGGGTAGGGGACCTCCGAGCATTCTCTGTGTCCCCGGATTGCCTTGAATTTGGCCCTGGTAACTCTCACGTTATCCTGAGACCCAGGCCCGGAGACGTGCCCAAAAGTTCCCACTACTCCCCTTCGGGAGCAAGTGGTGAACTTGCAGGCGCTCCCCATCGGGGAGGAAGACCCAATCCCATCCGTGTTGTGTCCTGGACCGCACGCAGAGCTTCAGTAGCTCTGACCAGCTGCTTGTCGGTATTGGAGGACAGCAGAAGGTTCGTGGATGCAGTTACGATCGCATTCCGATCTCAGAATCTCACATGCCCACTGAGGGCTTACTCCACACGGGGTATAGCCTCCTGGGCACTGGCCAGAAGGCGAGTTTAGCAGACATCTGTAGAGCTGCGGGTTGGGCTACGCCCAAACACCACCGCAAGGGTTAACAACCTTGGCGTAAACCCGGTGTCAGCCCACGACCTGCGTGGCGACATGTAGGACTGGCATCGGGGGGGGGGGGGGGGGCGTATGCCTGCGAAAGTACCTTCCCACCCTCCAAGAGGCTGGGTCAGTGTGCTGTCTACCTTTTCTTCTTTCCCACACATGGCTTAGAAAATTGGTACCTCACCAACCTTCCTTCTTACCCAGACACTGGTGAAGAACAGGCATTCCATCCATCACTAAGCAAGCACCCCCTGGGTGTAGGATGGGCAGAGCAGCCTTCCCCCTTAGGCCGGGATACCAAATGATCTATCACAGATAGTTCTAACCGGATCTGGTGCTATCAGACGCAGCAACACCCCCACCGTGGGCTGTTCTGTCTTCTATACCCTCATGACAGTGGTTCCCACACATGGTAACCCATGAGCTTCCCCAGGTGGACCTTCACCTCGCGGTAATTTTCCCAGTCCGCACGTTCCATGCGTTCTCCTCCAAGAACGAGACCATACTTATATCCACCATATTCCTCCCCACTGGTAGGAGGTGGCCTCTGCAGCGCTTCTCTAATAAGAGTCGTGCTCACCCGGTGTAAACAGGAGAGAGCTAAGGCCCCGTCCGTGAAAGGTTACCGGTCAGGGCTGTACCCATCTTTCTCCAAGAAAGCTCTGGGACCCCCGACCACCACACTGGAAGGTTACAGTTTCACAAAGCTTTGAGCTGACACGCCCAGGCTTGTAACCGTCGCTTCGCTGAGATTGTGACGCGATACAGCGATGTGGCATTTTCCATAGTCAACCCCATCTGTTGTTCTCGACACAACGTCGAGAGACCGACAGAAAGGTAACGTCTTGGTTACGTCTGTAACCTCAGTTCCCTGATGGAGGGAACGAGACGTTGTGTCCCTTATGCCACAAACACGTATCATATTCTGCTGAAGTCTTGAGAGGCTCTCATGCTCTTCAGAACAAGAGGTAAATGAATGCTGCATGCCGGCTTCGTTTTATACCGGATATCCAGGGGCGGAGCCCAGCATGCAAATTTCATTTGCCAAATTTCATTGGCCTTTTCTATAGTAGTTAGAGTTGATTGGTTCTCAAGGGCGAATCCCATTTGTCGTTCTCGACACAGCGTCTCGTTCCCTCCATCAGGGAACTGAGGTTACATACGTAACCAAGACGTTTTATGCTGATACTTTTTTGTACGTGTAAGATCTCGAGCTGCCGCGTTTTAAAACCAGTTGGAGTTTTTGACTGTAATAGGCCTGCAGGGCAACCACCTAGAAGTGCATTACAGCAATCTAGTCTTGATGACATGAATGCATGAATTAATTTCTCTGCATCTGACAGTGACAACATATAACGTAGTTTAGATATATTCTTTAGATGGAAAAAACGCAATTTAACAGGTGTTGGCGACATGGCTCTCAAATGACAGATTACTATCGAATACAACGCCAAGATTCTAAGCTGACGAAGAGGATTTTATGGACCCTCCGTCAATCATTAAACAGTATTCTTGGTTGTTACGTATTGCGGTTCTCGGTCCAGTAAGTAACACTTCTGTTTTGTCCGAGTTTAGTAGTAAAAAATTGTTACTCATCCAGTTTTTAAAATCGACAATGAAATCCTTTATTGGACGGAACTGCTGGGTTTCGTGAGGTTTCTAGGAAATATAAAGTTGAGTTTCATCAGCATAACAGTGAAAGCTAATTCTGTGTCGCTTTATTATATCTCTATTATAGCATTATTATTATTATTATTATAGCATCTTTATTATAGATGCTAGAGGTAGCATCTATAATGCGAAGAGCAGAGGCCCCAAGTCTGAGCCCTGTGGTACACCGTACTGGACTTGCGATTTGCAGGACAAATCAAAACGGTCGGATAAATAAGACTTAAACCATTTCAATGCTATTCCGTTAATGCCGACGTAATTTTCGAGTCTATGTAAGAGTGTGCTGTGGTCAATGGTGTCAAATAAGGTCTAGCAGCACCAGTAACGAAATACAGCCACGGTCAGACGCTAAAAGCAGATCATTTGTGTAGCGCCCCCTACCCCTTTGTATGGCATGTTTTACCCCAAACTTTGCTTTAGGGTGGGCGAGGGGTTCAATAATTCTGTCTCTCGACTGAAAAAAAAAATATATATCCTACTCTGATGCAACTACCTAGTACTTAGAAAATGTAAATGAAGGAACAGGGGTAAGTACTGTTTCAAAATAATTTAATTAAAGAATAAAGTAACTATAAAACCAGTAATAAAATATAAAATAAAAGATTTTGTTCTTGTCAAGAAATGAGTTGACTACAAGAAACATGACTATAAATTCACAATATAAAGAATAGTAAACAGTGAAAATACCCGAATGGATATAAAAGTTACAACAGTACACCCACACCAAGTGAACCACCCGGCACACGCGCCCACGACCGCGAAGCACCGAAACAGCACACCCCACAAGCACCAATATCAACAGGCGGCCCCAGACATGCTAACAACAGTGTATTACCTTCAAACGGAAGAAGTAAATGATAACACTTACACAATAACCTCAATAATTAAGCAAGTGGGCCCACTCACACACGCAACAGTACTCACACAACCCCCCCTATGCAGGCCCGTGTCGTTGCTGGAGTGCGTAGAGGCCTGTGAAACTTAAATTGGCCGCTTCGCTCAAGTAAGCAGATAAAACGTAGAAACACAGTACCTAGGCTCTTTATTCCAAAGCACCAGTATAATCGCCTACTAGGATCCTCCCGAAAAGCACTGATCGTCCCTCTTAGCCGGAGGAGCACCCAACGCGTCCGGTGGCTGTGTGCGCTATCCGGTTATTTCTGTAGCTCTCTCCCTCGTAGATTGAAACTCGCACGGCGGTTTAAAATTACTCGTTGTAATCTCTCCAGCTCTCACATAGAATCGAACCACGGGAGAACACAGACGCAAACAAAGAGGTGCAACTACCTAGTACTTATTACTTCCTGCTCAGCTACTGTTCGGACGCTCTCGCTTACTGCTCCGCGCTTTGCTCTATCGCTTTGACATTTTATCTCCTATTTCTTCTTTTATTTTATTTCCTTTTATCACCTAATTTTAACTTTAGCAAATCAGCACAGTGCTCATACGACAAAGTTTGGATTACTACAAAAACTGAGAATTCTTTTACCCGACCAGCTTACATTCCGGGAAAGGAAAACACAACTGCCCAAAGGATAAGAGAAAATGCCTCTTCTGGAATCTACTTGCTGCACAAACTGCCACAGACTTTTACAAAGGATTGCAGTTCTTGAAACAAAGTTACTTACGAGACCACCAAACCAGACGGAGCACACAACGGAGCTTCGTCATGGACACCCTCAGCATACCGGTGAGTCCCATGAAACTAGTGCTCCTCGACAGGTAGAGAAACAAGCCGATCGACTTACTAATCGATGGCACAAACAGGGAGCGAGACCCAAAGGCACTCGAGACATCAGACTGTCACGAGCATCACATATTACTGCAGTAGCATCCTCTACCCCAGATACAGCTCTGACAAGGACTGCAAACACTAGTCTCCTACCACCGCCTATACATCTTGAGAACAGATTTGAAGTGCTAATGAATGTAAATGAGGAATCCCCAAACGTGATGAATGTGATCGAACACAGACTGAATGGGCCAGTAGCTAACACTGATGCTAACTGGCGCTCAAGGTTGAGCAGACATCGGCACTCCGCTCAGAGAGCAGCAGAGCCCAGGACTCTGATAGTGGGGGACTCCATAATCAGAAACATTAGCGGCAGGGATACAACTACGTGCTGCCTTCCACAAGCAACAACTTCTGATGTTAACAGGGAACTTCAGAATATTCTGATGAAACATAAGACTGCAAATCGACTCATCTTTCATGTGGGGAAGAATGATATTCATAAAGAGCAGTCAGAACTCCTTAAGAAGGATTTCAATGAACTTTTTGAAACACTTTAAAGACTGAAAGTTCAAACATTCATCAGTGGACCTCTCCCAGCAAGAGGAACAAACCGGTTTTCACGGTTACTTGGGCTTAATACGTGGCTGCAAAAAACCTGCAATATAAAAGGAGTGAACTTCATTGACAATTTCAATCTTTTCTGGAGTCAGAGACAACTCTTTCATCGGGACGGGCATCACCCAAACAAACTTGGTTCAATAGTGTTAAAGGATAATATTTACTTCTCCCTCAATCATCCTTCTGCAGTTTGTGCCAATCCACTCAATCTGAACGGCACACACACATCTGGACACAGTATGAATGACCATGGGATTTCACTTCAGCAGCAAAATGGACATGATAACACCACTCCACCACAACAACCTCTGCTCACGGACAAAATCTCAGCTGAGCCCTGCCCACAGAGCTCATCACAGACAGACATATCAGAACTGCTTGAAGATTCAGCACCCAAGGACGACTTCCTGGAAAACAGCCAGGGAAGCCAGGACAGCATATCACAACCTCCGATAACAGCAGAGCAACGGGACCTTTCACCAGACACCTTTTCCCTCTCTCCAGCCTCGCCCCTTCTGTGCTTCTCACAGAAAATGGAAGAACTGGTGTATGCTGGAACCAGACTATCCCACTCTTTTGCTGCAAGCCCCCAGATAACAACCAAAAAAAGACAGGCTCCATTACCACCGACTTCGAAGCCTGCAGCAAAGCTTGCGGGCCCAGCTCGCCCTACCGCTCCTGTGAGAATTCTTCGGTCTCTGCCACAACGCCAGGCCCTACACCTTCCTTCATCTGCTCGAGGTGAACCGAAAACCACTGATACCAGCTCTCAGTGATGTGTGTCGGGTCCCCGTTTTGATAACAGTAACTTTCTTAAATGTTTACAGAACAAGCGGGAACCCAGTGTGCCTGCATCTTCCTCTATTGCTGTTCTATTACAAGATAGAAAGTCTAAGGCCTTCAATAGCCGTACTGCAAACCTAACTAATCTGGTGCCTATTACACGTCAAACAAATATTGCTCCTTAACATCCGCTCACTTAAAAATAAATCACTTCTAGTCAACGACTTAATAACCAAAAAACAATCTGGAGTTCATGCTTCTGAATGAAACCTGGCTAGAAGACAGCTGCAGTGCAACAATCCTAAATGAAGCAGCCCCCCCTAACTTTACTTTTATGAGTGTCTGCAGAGCTGTTAAGAGAGGTGGGGGTCTAGCTGCTCTTTTTAAAGATATCTATCAATGTAAGCAAAAATCATTTGGGAATTACTTGTCTTTCGAATATCTGGGTATTGTGTTAAAAGGTGCTCCACGCATTTTACTTATCATTATTTACAGGCCTCCAAAATACTCTCCAGCCTTTGCTGAGCACTTTACAGAACTGTTATCGACAATTACCTCAGAGTTTGACTGTTTTGCCATTGCTGGAGATTTTAACATCCACATAGATAATGCAGAAACCAATATGGCAAAAGAAATCAATACTGTTTTAAAAACTTTTGATCTTACTCAGCATGTACATGCACCCACACACAATCGTGGGCACACTCTAGATTTACTTATCAGTAAGGGTCTAAACATTTCATCGATTGTTATCAAGGATTTAGCACTGTCTGATCATTTCTGTATTTTCTTTGATATATTGATCTCTCCTGCCAATGAAGCTAGATCTGTGTCTGTCAAGAAGAGATGCTTAAATGAGAACATTAGTGTACTATTTATGAAGGCTATATCCTTAACCCCAAGCATATCTGCAGACTCTGTTGATTTTCTCCTTGATTCCTTTAACTCAAAAGTTAAAACTGTAATTGATGATATTGCTCCTGTGAAAGTCAGGAAGAAGAGTGGCAGACAAAAAGCACCTTGGAGAAACTCAACAGCAGTGCAAAATATGAAAAGAAAAGCAGAACGCATATGGCGGAAGACAAAACTTGTAGTCCATTATAACATCTACAAAGACAGCCTACATGCTTTTAATATGGCAAAGCTAGACAGACTTTCTTCTCAAATATTATAAACAGTAATTTAAACAACACACGCACTCTTTTTGCTACTGTAGAGAGACTGACAAACCCGCCAAACCAGATTCCCAGTGAAATGCTCTCAGACAACAAGTGCAGTGAGTTTGCTTCTTTCTTCTGTGAGAAAATCAATAATATCAGAAAGGTGATCAGCACATCCTTGAGTTTCCCTGGGGTTAGACAGATAATCAAACCACCTGAGAAAGTTGTTACTATGTCTGACTTCAAAGAAATTGATGGCACAATTTTGGAAGAAACCGTACAGCACCTTAAAACATCAACCTGTTCTCTTGACACACTTCCCACATCATTTTTCAAAAGTGTGTTAAACAGTTTAGAAGCAGATCTTCTAGAAGTGGTAAATGCCTCACTTCTCTCTGGGAGTTTTCCAAACTCCCTGAAAACTGCAGTTGTAAAGCCCCTCCTGAAAAAGAACAATCTGGATAAGACCATATTAAGCAGCTATAGACCGATCTCAAATCTTCCTTTCATAGGCAAGATCATTGAAAAAGTTGTCTTCAATCAGCTGAATAAATTCTTATGCGCGAATGGATACTTTGACAATTTTCAATCTGGTTTCCGACCACATCACAGCACAGAGACAGCGCTCATAAAGATAATAAACGATATTCGCTTAAATACTGATTCAGGCAAATTATCAGTGCTGATACTACTCGACCTCAGTGCTGCATTTGACACTGTCGATCATAACATACTTCTTGACAGGCTGGAAAACTGGGTGGGGCTATCTGGGATAGTCCTAAAATGGTTCAGGTCATACTTAGATGGGAGAGGTTATTATGTGAGTATAGGAGATCATAAGTCTGAGTGGACATCCATGACATGCGGAGTCCCTCAAGGCTCAATTCTTGCGCCAATCCTGTTCAACCTGTATATGCTCCCAATGAGCCAAATAATGAGAAAGAACAAAATTGCTTACCACAGCTATGCAGACGACACACAGATCTACTTAGCCCTATCGCCTAACGATTACAGCCCCATTGACTCCCTGTGCCAATGCATTGATGAAGTCAACAATTGGATGTGTCAAAACTTTCTCCAATTAAACAAAGACAAAACTGAAGTCATTGCATTTGGAAACAAAGATGAAGTTCTCAAGGTGAACGCATACCTTCACTCTAGGGGTCAAACAACTAAAAATCAAGTCAGGAATCTTGGTGTGACACTAGAGTCAGACCTTAGTTTCAGTAGTCATGTCAAAGCAATAACCAAATCAGCATACTACCATCTGAAAAATATTGCAAGAATTAGATGCTTTGTTTCCAGACAAGACTTAGAGAAACTTGTTCATGCTTTCATCACCAGCAGGGTGGATTACTGTAATGGACTCCTCACTGGCCTTCCCAAAAAGACCATTAGACAGTTGCAGCTCATACAGAACGCTGCCGCCAGGATTCTGAGCAGAACTAGAAAATATGAACATATCACACCAGTCCTCAGGTCTTTACACTGGCTCCCAGTTAAATTTAGGATTGATTTTAAAGTATTATTACTGGTATATAAATCATTCAATGGCCTAGGACCTCAATACATTGCAGAGATGCTCAATGAATATAAACCCAACAGATCACTCAGATCACTAGGATCATATCAGCTAGAAATACCAAGGGTTCACTCAAAGCATGGCGAATCTGCTTTTAGCTATTATGCCAGCCGCAGCTGGAACCAGCTTCCAGAGGAGATCAGATGTGCTCCTACAATAGTCACTTTCAAATCCAGACTCAAAACGCATCTGTTTAGCTATGCATTTAATGAATGAGCACTGTGCCAATGTTCGTCCGACTGTCTGTACTGTACTGTATTTTATTTTTATAAACTGTTTTAATTACTCTTATTTCTTTTTATTATTTTAATTTCTTCTATGTAAAGCACTTTGAATTGCCACTGTGTATGAAATGTGCTATATAAATAAAATTGCCTTGCCTTGCCTTGCCAATGATATGCTTTAAACACGCACTGATCTATGAAATGAAAGCTCTTGCCGTATAGTGTAAACGCCAAAAATCTACCGAACGCCTCGATACTAATTGTTAACCCATATCTTGAGCTAACTTTAGCTTCAAAGTCAAAGACAAACGTACTCAAATTTAAACTGAAATAAAATAGCGTTTTGCTTACAAACTCGCAAGTTATTCACCTATGACTGACTTCTCATGTCTCCTCTCCATCTTTTCTTTCTTCTTCTTCCACTTACCCAATAGCATTACCCCATTACCCTAATAGGGTTACATTTTTAACTCTGACCAAAGCAGTCTCTGTACTGTGACATGCTCTTAATCCAGACTGGAATTCTTCATTAATGTCATTCCTTTGGAAGAAGGAGCCTAATTGAGTTAAAGCTACTCTTTCCTGAAATTTAGATGTAATAGGTAAATTCGATATAGGCCTGTAATTCCCTAGTTCTCTAGGCTGGAGTTGGTTTTTTTTGACAAGGGGCCTTGTCAAAACAATAGTGACACATAGTACAAATATGTTGTACTCACATAAGATTGCTGCGCTATTCCTATCTGATCCAATATGGACGACACAGCACTGCTTTTTAATTTTAGTCTCTCCGCAAATCCATTGTCGACCACTTTCTTGTTCACAATGGAATCCATGGTAATGTTATACCCTCGTGAGCTGGAACGTCTTTAAAAATGAACTTCAACCACGCAATACTAATATCGGAATCAGAAGGAAGGTTATGCAGGGACTGTGTTCTTCCACAACCAGGAACTGACACAACAATATTTTGCGATCTTGAATGCCATGTTTATTGCTTGCTCGCTCTATCTGGTTATGCATCACTTGTAATGTAATGTCATGTGCGAACCAGTAGGGGGGGCTAGAGAAGTAGTCATTTATATTTTTCATTTATAGAGTTCAATCCAACGCAGACATCATAGATAGGTGCATTCCAGAACCTGCCGTTCGCTGGCCCGGTGTCAATAACAGATGTTTTCTTAGTAAAAATGGAAACTGACACTTACAGGATGTTCGCGTAAATGCGATTCCCTCTTATATAACAAAAGCTCGGATTTAAATTGTGTTTTTAATTCATGCCTCCTTTAAATGAAATTCAGACAACACTAAAACATTTAGTAAAAACATTGAAACAAACTAAGGAGGTTTTTCAATGAGTGAAAACAACAATTATTTTAAATTATATTGCCTTAACATATCATTACCTTTCGCAGGACATATGCATCAGGATGCTCGGTATATTGGAAGTAACTTATGTGCCACCCAAACTGTTGAAAGCGCTCTCTCGGTGGCCTATAAAGCAAAATTGCAGTGGACCTTAGCTCACTTATCATTCATCCTTTTGGTAAGCCTCTTTCAATACACGCGACACACAGATATGATTGTCGGATTTCACCCTTGGTGGCACTCGTGATGAACTTTCATTGCGTATATATTTAAACTAGTGGTGGGCCGTTAACGCAGTGAGACTCTTATCGCGCGATAAAAAAAATGTCGCCGTTAATCTATTCTCAAAGTTGGCTTGGGAGCTGGGTCTATACTACGCAAGCTATGATGACTTTCAACTTGATATTTTAGCGCGTATACATAGCTTAATTGCACTGTAGCCAAGAGTATGAGCTCACATCAGGACCATTGGGCACTCTTCTTCGGCCAGTTTAACTTTACCGGCCTGGCTCTAGGAAAATCAAACATGATGTGCTATCTATGTTTGTTAACCATTCACATTTTTTTGAACCGGTACCTGTAATTCGATACCGGTACCTGACGGTACCTTTGTTTTGGTGCTTTCCTCCCTGCCATGGACTTTCAGTGAAAAGAATAATCTCAAACCTTAGATTTTCGACATTTTGTTATTTATTTAGAAATATTGCACTCAATCTTTCAAACAAAATATATCCCTACAATATCCAAGGCATACAGTAAAACAGTTGGCAACTATTACACATATTAAACAATAGCAGAGTAAGGCATTCCAATGCAGTCAATGGTGTAGTGTTAACGTTAGCTTAGCTCACAGTAGTAAAAAGGCAATGCGACCATCATCTCCTGAACCAACAGTGTGAGATGTCGTTTTCTCTAACAATAATTTATTAAATTAGGTAAGTTAATGAATTACCTGTAGATGTTGAAGCTGTTGCCGACATTGATGCCTCACTTAATGTGACGTTGCCGTCCGAGGATATGGCTGCAGGTGTGTTTTATCTGCAGAAACTACTTTAGCTGCTTAGGCCTTTAGGCTAAAGAATTCATTGCACTCCTGAACCATGTGCTTTGTCAGGTTGGATGTGTTGCCGTTGCCAGCCTTGCACTTGCTTTCAAAAATGTTGCAGACTGTGTCGTCAACGTCAAGTTTTGTGAGATGCAACCAAGACGTTATAACGCTTCCGGTTAGCCTTTGCACTGCACATTTGAACATGTTGCAAGGGGGCGTCACTACACATGGATTCTTTGTCACGCCGCACAGATGCGATCTCAGGAACCAAAATTAGGCACCGAATGATTTTATGTGAATCGATACTCTGTAGTACTGATGCAATTTGGTCGGTACCTATAAAAGTACAGAGTTAGTTACCCAACCCTAGTGCTTTGTTGTCTCTTCGAGGTACCCAGGGATGAGCCTTCGACCGACGCCAGTGGGGCTTTGCATAAAGGATAAAATTTGAAAGTACCTGGTTGATAATGTCAGATGATGAGGAGTTGGGACATGGGGTGGATTTTTAAGCTTGGCACGACAGAACAGCAGTAGAGGAGCTGTCGGAGGCAACTTAAATGGGACACAACATATGTGATGGATCAAATTGGTTGACACTGAGTAGCTGCACCCGATGAGATCAGAGCAAGATTGACTAACTGTCACGTGTGGCGGGTAGAAGAGAATGTCCAAACAAAGAGAACTCCAAAATAAGATATGTTTAATAAACAATCCAAAGGTAAGACAGGAACCAGGAACCGAACACACATTAACATTAAACACTAACCGACAAGGAATACACTCTAGGGGAGAACTAAAATACAACATAAAAAGGGATAAACAGTTGCTGGGGATAAACCAATCATAAGACACGGGTGAAAATGAATGAACTAATAATGAAATAAATCAGTGGAGGAAAAAAACAAACAAAACATGAAACAACTGTGACACTAACTTGGCCTTTCAGAACTTACACTATGCGTACGCTTGATACGTGCTAATGTTTTAATGTAATGTAGAGTTTGAGAAAATGTGGAGCTTGAGGGGAATATGTGAACTGGACAGAGGGGGTCATTTTGACATTTTTATATGTTACAGGATCAAGCAAATGTTTCAATTCAATTCAAGTTTGTTTAAATAGCGCTTTTCACAATGTAGATTGTACCAAAGCAGCTTTACAGGAGCAAATAAGAAAAACTGAAAATCACTGAAATGTAAAACACAGCACCATACTTGGTGTTTATAGAGGAAGCATATCACAAGTGATACCTCCTTCATCCTGTATGCAGTGGATATTGCAGTCAGACATTTGCCTTTGAAGCTGTATTTCCTTATAGAATGTATTTGCACTTACGTCCAATTTTTCACTTTTAATTTATTTAAATGGTTTATTGGTTATTTTTTTATTAATTTACAAATATCAGAAAATTACTATCCAAATAGAATGAGCGGCTGCAGGTGACCCCCTAGGACTACAGTACTATATTTATATATATGTAGGTCTACAGTGGCGTATATTTGCAACATTACAAATAAATTCTATAAATTATTCAACATGAATAAACTTACTGATTAATGAAGTTAACAAATTATTTAACGTATGTATTTATGGACAGGGCTTAAAACTGTGGCTAGAGCTTTCCTAAAACAAATTTTGTTAATGGAGAATCAGCCTTCGCGACGAGCGGGCTTCGATCCTACGTTGACACAGAGACCATAATACGCTTTAATACGTAATTTCGCATGTTACATCTATTGTAATTTATGGAGAGGCACGCTAGGCAAAGAAGGGGTTGTCAACACAAACTCCAATGGCCCACTATTGCTGACAAAATGCTCAGAACACAACCTAGTAATCACCAACACACTCTTTCGCCAAAAGAACACATTCAAAACATCATGGATGCATCCTCGATCTAAACTATGGCACCTCATCGACTATGTCATCGTCCGTACCAAAGACGGCTATGATGTTCTGAATAAAATGACTAAATGAATACCAGAGCAATGACCAGTGCAGACGAATGCTTGACTGACCTGACCACTGCCTCATTCACTCCATCATGTCTATCCACCTAATGCGGAAAAGAAGGATGCAGAAAAGGAAGAGCCGGCCAAAACTTAACATCGAGAGTTTGGGTGAGCCCACCTACCAACAACAGCTCCAGTCGGCCCTCAGTGCAGTCCTGCCCAAGCAGTATCCAACTGATACTGAAAAACACAGGGCAGGCTCTCATCTGCCATCATTAACTGCTGCAAAAGCACCCTTCGTCACATACAGTGGAAACATCAAGACTGGTATGATGAAAACGACACCGAAATTCAACAGCTTCTAGCCATCAAGCGGCAATCTTTTTCTGGGGATCCAGCAGCTTGCTGATTCTGGAGATACCAGAGGATTCTTTGATGCCACAAGAGCGGTATATGGCTCTAGCTACCGTTGCCTAACCCCACTCCGCTCTAAAGATGGGCTCACGCTGCTGAAAGATAAGGAAGCAATAGCAAACAGGTGGAAAGAGCATTACAAGGATCTTCTGAACAGGGACACCACTCCACCACTCCCTCAACAGCCTATAAATGAGAGCATGGGGGAACCGCCCAGCCTGAAAGCAGTTTCCAGTTTAAACGGGTCAATATCATTGGCTGCCTAAGAATTGGACAATGTGAGCTTTTTGTGCTAACAATTAAAATCAGCAGGTGGTGCTTGTTAGAACATTTTTGTTCAGAGATTTTGTACTTAAACACATGTGATATCATTTATAATGAATTAAAAGACTTTCAGGATTATGATGAGTGCTTGTACCTAACTTTATCAAACACTTATTTGTGAAATGAATGAACACTAACATAAAAGAGTGACATCTTCGCCTTACAACTGTCACGGTGTGACAAATGGTATATGGAACTTATTCCCGTTGAAGCTGTGTTCCCGCTGGGACACTTTGAGTGTAACACCGTTCCCAGGCCTGTGTGTGCGTCTGTTGCCATGACAACCCCAAATGACCGATTGGAAACAGGTGTGGGAAATTAAGTTAGAGCCATGATGAAGCCATGTGGGCATTGAGAAGGATATAAAAAAGCCAGTGAAGAGAGACTGTGTCGTGGTTCTCTCCCGTGAGAAGTCGTTTTATCGAGTGGTTGCAGTTATTGGAGTGCGGGTGAATGAAGAGGAGAGTGTTGACTTGATGAGGGACTCGAGGGCAACAGAGGGAAAGTGAAATATCCTGTTTGCATTGGAGAGGAGCTAAGTAATCGAGAACTGAGTCTCGTAATTGCATGTATTCGACACTGAATTGGATGTGGTTTGGAGTGTGTGGATCACGATCATAAATGTCACTGAGTGGATTGTACTGATTCATTACCGACCTCCTATCTCTTTCTCCATTATAAATGGTGATGTGAACTCTGCCTGTGTTTGTGAAGAAAAACATCCCGAAATATCCTTTGCAGCATTGATGAACGCGGTCCCCTCGGACAGAGACCCAAGGGTGAGTGCGGGCTTTAAATTGCACTTCGTGAAGTGAGATTGCAGTGCCTAAGATTGACGTTTCCCCCACATTATATGCTAGAAGTGGAATTGCTGTGTGTGTGGAAGATACATTCCCTTTGCCGTGCACTCTCCCTGTGCTACGCTGGTCTACTGTCAATAGTGAGAGTTCTGTGTCATTGATCTGTTCTAACTGAGTGGATGTTGAGGAATTATCATCTGGAATTTGAATTAACCCCTCTGTTTGAGTGAATAAGAGACGAGATGCCCTGTTGAATTGTTCGTGGTCTGTCTCCGTAGAAGTCCCATTCAGCCCGCTGACTTTGAGTCTGCTGTATTCCTGCAACGCAGCCGTACTGTGAGAAGTGCTCACTCCCTTCTATGCATATGAACTGTATACCTTGTGTGAAGCATCCTTTCTGTCTGCTCCAGTAGAGGTCCCGTTCAGCCCATCGACTTTGAGTCTGCTGTAACCTGGGAGCCAACCTGTGTGGGGAGAAGTGACTGTCCCTCTGCTGTGAACGTAAAGCCGGCCCGTTCTGTCTGGAATATCCACTTCATTTATGCCAGAAGAGGTCTTGTTCAGCCTGTCGACTTGAGTCTACTGAATTCCCGCAATTTATCTGTATCGTGAGAAGTGTTCGTCCCCTTCCAACTCATGTGAACTGTATGCTTGCTTGAAGTATCCCTTCTGTCTGTCTCAGTAGGAGCCCTGTGCAACCCGTCGACTTCGAGTCTACTGTATCCTTATAGTCACCTGTGCTGAGAGAAGTGGCTGTCCTTCTGTTACGAACGTGGTTGGTACACTTTGTCTGGAGTATCCATCTGCTCCAGTTTCTGTGCCTGTGGAGAGAGGGAGGTTGGAATTATTCGCTTACCCTGTAAAGATTCCCTCGCCACCCCATCATCAGATTGTGAATCTGCCGTATACGTACCTGACCGACGGCCATCTGCTCCGGATCTCGTACCTGTGGAGGAAGGAAGGTTGGAATCACTTACTTACCCAAGGAAGACTCCCCAGCCGTCCCACCATAAGACCGTGTACCTGCTGCATACGTACTCGACTGATAACCATTTGCCTCAATTCTTGCACCTGTGAAAGAAGGAAGGGAGGTTGGAAATATTTACTTACCAGAAGAGACTTACCGGACCGTTCGCCTGTTCACTGCATCTCCACCTGTGAAAGACCTACCTGACAATTTACCTGTCCACTGCCCCATCCACTACAGGGCCCGCACTGAGGAAGAGAGCGGGAGAGACCCTGGTTGTTGCACTGTTCACCTTCGATTCCTGAGGGCAAGAAGGAAGAAGATTTTAGATTAGGATTTTCAAATTGCTTTTACTTTTAAATAAAACTTGTTGAATTTATTCTGTCTCCGATTCCTCCCTCTGACACGCTCCTCGAGGTGGTCCTGGTTCAGGGGTGGGCGTAGTCCGGCTTGGCCCATCCCGACCTGTGACACAACCAAATCGTATAGCGGTACAGGCAGCTGATCAAGACAATATTAAAAAGTTTTTCAACCTTTATAAGGGTGAAACAATTAAAGAAAAGACACTTTCTGTGTGCGTTGATAGAATCTTAGAACGCACGGAGCTATTCTTTATTGCACACATTTGAGTGTGAACATAAATTACTGTCCCCTTCTTCCCCTGTCCCCCACCAGTTAAATATAAACAAAGAATATTTATATAAATTAAATTCAGTCCTATGTAAGTGGAAAACTGAATGCCACTTCCTCTGATTTAAATAATTGACCTGTAAAAATAATCCGTACAATTTACGGTGAAAAACTGGCAGCTGTGGTTGCTAGAAATCCACCGTAAAAAATACATCGAAAATGTTATTTTTTTTACAGTACACAAAGAAGTGAACTGTGAATTTTACAGCAAAAACTGGTAGCTAGGTGACCAAAATCCACTGTAAAAAATAAGGTAGAAATGTTCTTTGGTTTACAGTACACAAAGATGGGGACCGTGAAATTTACGGTAAAATCTGGTAACTAAGTGGCAGAAATCTACTGGAAAAAATACGGTAGAAATGTTTATCAGTTTACGGCATATTTCAGAGTGAGCTGTATAATATACGATAAAAAACTGAGCTGTGTGCTGTGGTTGCCAGAAATCCACCGTAAAAATATGTTTATCAAATTATACTGTAAAATGTACCGTTTGCAAATGAAACTATATATACTATATATCCCAGAATAACAACAAACAATTAGGAAACTTTTTGCAAGGTCACAATTTTATTAAAATACAAAAGTGTTGTAAAAACACATCTTAAGCAACCATAGTTTTCACTCTTAAACAGTTAAAAAATGCCAACCAAACATTTTGAATAATTATCCAACAAATAATAGAAGGCTCTGCTGTTAATGTTAATCCAAAACATGAAAATTAAAAGCAGAAAGATACAGAATACAGTTATGAAAAAGCATTCCAAGTATCTTTCAGTAGGACAATACGCCCCCGGATATCCGGTATAAAAGGAAGCCGGCGTGCAGCATTCATTTACCTTTTGTTCTTCAGAGCCTTCACTCTTGAGTACAATTTAGGATTCTAAATCCTCTACAAACTACACTGCTGGTGCTACCACGTGTTGCAGCGGATCATCCCTACCTGCAGCGATCTTCCCCTGGACGTCTCGGCAGTTCCGGAGGTGTTTGAGACTAACTGAGCATTCTCCAGCGTGGCATGTCCCGCTGTTCTCTTGGTTGCGGCACCCTCATCGAGGAGGGGGATGGACACGATCGCTGCAATAGGTGTCTGGGCGTCCAGCACACTGAAGCAGCGTTCGTTGACACATCTGCCCGCACTGCGGGCAGATTGTCATTCAGAAGTTGCGGTCACGGGTGGCTGTCTTCCTACGGGAACCAGCCACCATTTCGTCTGCTACCTGGGCTGTGACATCTGTGGCTACGGCCCCGATGACCACCCACGTTAGCAGCGTTAGTGATATGGGGAACTCTGCGAACGTAAACCCGCCAGCTAAGTGCTCACGGGCCGATCGCACCCCGATTCGGTCTTCTGAACGTTCCCCAACCGGCGGTGGCATACCGTCCGGATCCTCACGACACACATCGGGAACGATGTGTGACGTAGATGAGATGTTGCTCGCAGCATCGGAGGGAGACTGGCATCCGACTCTGACGAATCCGAGCTCCACCCCCAGCGGTCGAGTTAGGAGGAAGCAGAAGTGATGTCATTATGCTAACCCGGGGAAGCGTGGTTCCTGAGGTCGGAGCGCGGTGCAAACGGCCCTCCTGATGGCGCTCACTTCCTTCAAGAGGGTAGGGGACCACCGAGCATCCTCCGTGTCCCCGGCTTGCCTTAAATTCGGCCCTGGTAACTCTCACGTTATCTTGAGACCCAGGCTCGGATGCGTGCCCAAGAAGTTCCCACTACTCCCTCCGGGGCCAAGTGGTGAACTTGCAGGCTCTCTCCATAGGGGAGGAAGACCCAACCCGATCAGTGTTGTGTCCAGTACGCTGGACCGCACGCAGAGCTCTAAGCTCTGACCAGCTCCGTGTCTGTTGGAGGACAGCAGAAGGGAAGGCTGTCTCCAAGCAGAGGCTGGCGCACTGGGTCTTGGATGCCGTTACGATGGCATTCCGATCTCAGACTCTCCCATGCCCATTGGCAGCAGGGCTCACTCCACACGGAGTTTAGCCTCTCCTGGGCACTGGCAGAAGCGCCTATCTAGCAGACATCTGTAGAGCTGCGGGTTGGGCTACGCCCAAACACCTTCGCAAGGGTTAACAGCCTTCGCGTAAACCCGGTGTCAGCCCACGTCCTGCGTGGCGACATGTAGGACTGGCATCCGGGGGGGCGTATGCCTGCGAAAGCACCATCCCACCCTCCAAGAGGTTGGGTCAGTGTGCTATCTACCTTTTCTTCTTACCCAACCACATGGCTAAGAGAATTGATACCTCACCAACCTTCCTTCTTACCCAGACCCTGGTTAAGAACAGGCTTTCCATCCATCACTAAGCAAGCACATCCTGGGGGTTGACTGGGCAGAGCAGCCTTCCCCCTTAGGCCGGGATACCTTATGACCTATCTCACATAGTTCTAACCGGACCTGTGCTATCAGACGCAGTAACCCCCCCTCTGTGGGCTGTTCCGTCTGTTATACCCTCATTACAATGGTTCCCACACTTGGTAACCAATGAGCTTAACCAGGTGGACCTCCACCTCGCGGTTAACTACCCTGTCCGCACGTTCCATGCGTTCTCCTCCAAGAACGAGACCATACTTATTCTCCCCCATTTCCTCCCCACGGGTAGGAGGTGGCCTCTGCAGCGCTTCTCTGATTAAGAGTTGCGCTTTCCCGGTGTAAACCGAACCGGACGGCCTCTCGCCTGTAGAGAGCTAAGGCCCCGTCCGTGAAAGTTTCCGGTCAGGGCTGTACCCATCTTTCTCCTGGAAAGCTCTGGAACCCCCCGACCACCACACTGGAAGGTTACAAGTTTCACGTAAGCTTCGAGCTAACACGCCCAGGCTTGTCACCGTTGCTTCGCTGAGATTGTGACGCGATACAGCGTTTGTGGCGTTTTCCATAGTTAACCCCATCTGTCGTTCTCGACACAACGTCGAGAGACCGACAGAAAGGGAACGTCTTGGTCGTCCTGATGGAGGGAACGAGACGTTGTGTCCCTTATGCCACAAACCCGTATCGTTTCTGTTGCAGTTTGAGAGGCTCTCAGGCTCTTCAGAACAAGAGGTAAATGAATGCTGCACGCCGGCTTCCTTTTATACCGGATATCCGGGGGCGGAGTCCGGCATGCAAATTTCATTCGCCAAATTTCATTGGCCTTTTCTATAGTAGTCAGAGTTGATTGGTTATCAAGGACGAACCCCATCTGTCGTTCTCGACACAACGTCTCGTTCCCTCCATCAGGGAACTGAGGTTACAGACGTAACCAAGACGTTGTCGAGCCTCTATATTTCTTTGGGTGTTTCTATCATATGCACAAATGTAATAGTTTGTTTGCTTCATAAATAACTACAGGTGAAGTACCATATAAACCAAAAGTACATAAATGTATTGAAGCCTTAAAATAACTTTGTAAGATGAATAAACACTTAATTATTTTCATCACAAAGTTTGAGAACCAGTCAGTGACTATTAGCATTGTACTGAATATCAAATCTCCACAACTTAAAGTGAACTTAAATACTGTAAACATCAAAAAGGAAAAAGGCCAAAGTCCTACCAGGTTAAGGTGGTAAAACATCAGTATCAATGTAATCTTTAGTCACCCAACTGTGAAAAAAGATTTTTTACAACCTTAATCTGCTCTCCATTCATTATCTGCAAGGTCTGCTATGACTGTAAGGACTCTGGGATTCACTGGGAGCTGTTTTTTGTGTTTCCTCCATTCAACTTTGGTGCCCTTCTCTGGGTTTATGCCAAAGAAGCACCTTAAAAAGAGAAACAAATGAATATCTTTGTTGCTCACATACAGCGATACACCGATCACCATAAACAAAACAGCATTGCAACAATCAAACTTTTAACAAGTTACACAGCCTATGAATATTGCATTTATAATGTATGTATGTAGAAATAATTGATGCATTCCATTGCAGCCATAATGACTTACAAAATGATATAACATAGGTTTTTGCAATTTATTTTAGTAATTGTAATAATAGTTTAAATACATTTGAATACCCATTTGTGTTTGAACTGTTAAATTGTGTAATATGATATAATACAAGATGAATATTGTTATAATGTAATATAAGTGTCGTGCACTTTGAGCAACAAAATAATGTGGTAAGATAGGCAATGTCAAATTGTGATGCTTTTAATACACAACTATGGAGTTTATCATGCGTTTTAAATAATAATTACCATTCTGCTCTAAGGTATCGAAGCAGCAACCTTTTGATTTACCAGTTCAGTGGTTTAACCCACTAGACCACCATCTCCATACAAGCAACTGTTGTTATAATTATTCTTCACTAACAATTTATATTTTTTTTAGTGAGGGAATATGCCTGCATTGTATTGTTTTAAAACTATGCTTATAATGCATTTTAAATAAAGGGTTTGTGTAAATTGCTAAGATTAACAAGGTTAAATAGTTTGGTGGCTACCTTTGCAGGAACTTCAGAGTAGAACCCAGATCCAAAGGATAATGAATGTTAAAGCAGTAGTAACGGCCCAACATTATGCAGATTGCTGAGATAAAAGTAAAAATGTGTGCACTTGTAATCCGTTGGTCGATGCTCAACATGAACAGCTTTGATGTATAGCACAGAGAGTCTAAAGACAAAAACAAATAAAAATGAATTTTAAGGTTAAGTCCCAGTTTGTTGGAATTCTCGTTATGTTATTTATTGAGCTAATCCCTTAAAAAATAAATTCAGGCATTGTAACTGTATTTGAACTTTAACGATAACCTTCTTTAGAAAAGTTTTAAATTTGAAAAAGAATGTTATTCATTCAAACACACCACAGACAATGATGCAGGGTGTTGCTGGTAACTTGTCTAGCTCTATCTTCGACAGGGCAAGACTCTTCCACATAATGAAACATCTTCTCTTCCGAAGTAGGCAAGCAGGAGCAGCACCATGTCTTTGAAATCTTCAAAATGCAGGATATCTGTTTGACAAGAAATCTTCGATGCCATTGCTGCAGTAACACAGACTCCATATTTGCACCCCCAAAATGTTTCGAAATAACAATCAAAGAGTGTATTGACTTGGTTAACAAATATCTAATACAATTATTACACTTACAAAAGGTGTTTTTGATGTGCTCAATGAGATTTTGTGTGGTTTATATAAAAATTTCAGCAGCGATATATTATTTTGCTTTCATGTGGCTGTTTCAGAAAGATCGCCAAAACAACAAGCCAGGCTGACAGTCAGCGCCGATTGAACAACTGACCAAGGAAATAAAAAATTAATTTTGCAATGTGAATCTACGCTTTCTAAAATAGTGGTATATGATAAAACAACACAAACAGTGTCCCAAAACGATTCAGATCAAATAAGTGAACTACCAAGGTTAGAAGTATTGAGGATACATTTTAAAAGAGTGAAATGTTACCATCTAGAGAGCCAAAAATTATTTGTTTTACCATTTAGAAAAAAATACTTAAAAAACGTATACAAATAACTACGATAATTATTGCACAAATTATGTTTACAAGTGCTCACCAAAGAGATTTCGTGTATATACCTGCCCGAAACGTCCAACATGACCAGAGTCTCGACAGACCGTCGGCATTGCCATGGGAGACTCCAGCCCTGTGTACCACGGTAAAGTGGAAGTCCTGGAGCGCCAGAAACCAACGGGTTACGCGGGCATGGGTGTCCTTGGCCTTTGCCATCCACTGCAAGGGGGCATGATCTGTAATGAGGGTGAAGCTCCTCCCGAGCAGGTAGTATCTGAGCTCCAGGACTGCCCACTTTATAGCTAAAGCCTCCTTCTCCACGGTTGAGTACCAAACTCGGCGGGGGTGAGCCTCCTACTGATGTAAACGATGGGATGTTCCTCACCCTCCCGAGTCTGTGACAACACCGCACCTACTCCCGTATCTGAGGCGTCGGTCTGGAGTGTAAAGGGGCAACCATAGTCGGGGGTGTATAACACCGGGGATGACGTCAGTGCTGTCTTCAACGCTTGGAACGCCCTCTCCCTCTCCTGGGTCCAGATTACCTTCTCTGGCTGCCCCTTTCTGGTCAGATCGGTCAGGGAACTAGCTATAGAGGAGAAGTTAGGGATGAAACATCTGTTATGTCCCGCCAGCCCCATAAAAGCTCGTACCTGGGTCTTGGTCCGTGGCTGGGTTGCATCCCTCAATGCCTCCACCTTCCTACTCTTAGGTTGGATTAGTCCTCGTCCAACCTGATATCCCAGGTACTGAGATTTGTCCAGCCCTAGGTGGCATTTACGTGGATTGGCTGTTAGTCCCGATTTCCGTTGGTCGGTTAGCACCCTCCGCAAGTGATCGAGGTGGTCTTCCCAGCTCTCCGAGTGGATGACCAGTTCGTCAATATAGGCCGTCGCATAGGCCTGATGGGGCCGTAAGAGGACATCCATCATCCTCTGGAAAGTAGCTGGGGCCCCATGCAGGGCAAAGGGGAGGACCCGGTACTGCCAATGGCCGGACGGTGTGCTGAAAGCCGTTTTCTCCCGGGCGTCCGGCGCTAGGGGTACCTGCCAGTACCCCTTATTAGATCTAACGTGCTGATGTACCGAGCCTTCCCCAGGCGATCTAGGAGCTCATCCACTCGGGGGATGGGATATCCATCAAAGAGGGAGACTTGGTTGAGGCGCCAAAAATCGTTACAAAAATGGAGGGTACCATCCGGTTTCTGGACCATCACGATGGGGCTCGACCAGGGGCTACGTGAGGGCTCTATCACCCCTAACTTCTTCATGCGGGTGATTTCTTCCTCTATAGCCAGTCGGCGAGCCTCTGGGACCCGGTAAGGACGCTGCCTAACGATGGTTCCTCGGGGGTATGGATCTCGTGCTTAATGATTCCGGGTCTGCCCAGTCCGCTCGGAGAAGACGTCCTCAAACTGACTGACCATGGCACGGATATCCTGCTTCTGGATCGCTGCCAGTTGGTCGCCCATCTGGATTACGGCTGGTTCCATGTCTGCATCCGTTTCAGTGTCTGGTTGAACCTTTCAACCAGGTCGTCCGTCTGAGGGAGGTAAACGGATGTGCGTAGCTGTTTCACCTGGAGCAAGTGGCAGAGGTCCATTAGCCGGGAGATGAAAGGGGTTCCCTGGTAAGTCAGGATCTCAGGATTCCCACCCGGCTGAAGAGGAGAAAGAGCTCTTTGGCTATGGCTTTAGAGGTGGCCTTCCTCAGGGGAACTGCTTCTGGATACCGGGTGGCGTAATCAACAATCACCAGAATGTGTTCATGTCCCCGGGCAGACTTAGGCAGGGTTCCCACCAGATCCATCCCTATGCGCTCGAAGGGCACCTCGATGATGGGTAAGGGGACAAGAGGGCTGGGGGGAGGTCGTTTTGGGCGAAGTCTTCTGGCAGGTGGGTAAGCTCCGCCAAAACCTCTGAACTCTAGTCCAGGCCAGTGGAATCGATCCCGAATTGGCTGTATGGTGTTTTCCACCCCAAGGTGTCCAGCCATGGGATGAGTATGGGCCAGCTCTAAAATGGAGTCGGTCTTTCCCTTTGGAACCACCAGGAGGTGCTTTTTCTCCCCCCGCCTCTGACCGACACAGTATAACAGACCGTTTTTAATGATGAAATATGGGATTGAATGTGGCCCCAGTATCCTAACCTCATTCTCGACAATGCGGACCTGATCCCAGCAGTTTCGCAATCGCTCGTCCTCACGCTGTTCTTTTCCAAACGATCCGCCTCCGGCATATCATTTTTCTTCGATGTGACTGTTCCAGAAAAAACGACAAATCAACGACCCTGCCCGCGCACACCATGCAATGTCCTCCTGAGCACTGATTGGACACCTCAAAGGTCAGTAACAGAAAGACAAGATAGTTGATCTTAAAATTATTCCTGTAAAAAATAAAACTTCTCTATATTATTCAATGTCGTTGCACCGAGCTGACCACTGAAAGGCCAAATAGATAAAATGATAATTAGATTAGATTCAACTTTATTTTCATTACACATATACAAGTACAGTGTAACGAAATGTAGTTTAGGTCTAAACAGAAGTGCAATTAGCAAGTGCAGGATATACAGTGTTAATAAATACAGAATACAATATTAGGGAAATACTTTACAATGGGCATGTACTATGAAAATATGACGGTCGGTATGTACTATGAACAATATATACAGAAGGCTATATACTGTGAACATTAATGTACAGGTGGTTATGAACAGATAACAATATAGACTATACAATAGTGCAAGTGACTTAAGTGTGCATTAGTTACAGACATTAGCTATTAAAGTTACAGTGCAGTAGATGAGTTGATGCGGTTATTAAAGGTACGGTGCAGTACATGAGTTAATGCAGTTATTGAAGTTATAGTGCAATACGTGAGTAGATGCATATAATACAGTTACTGTCACGGTTCATAGATCTATGGTGTCATCTTGTTGTCTGTGTGTAGGTTGCGGGATGTATCACCTGATTGTTTTGTGTGGGCGTCGCCGCTGATTACTGATCAGCGGCAGCTGCGGCTGATTACTTCTTGTCTATTTAATGCCTTGTCTTTCGTCTCATGTTTGTCAGATCGTTGGTTGGAGTTCTGGTGTTTGTTTGGATCGTCTGTGTTTGTGGTTCCAGCTCTGGAACTCTTGTCGTTGTTCCTGGGGCCTGTCAGCTCCTATGGATTATCGTTCTGGAATTCTCCACTCATCACGTTAGCCACGTTGACTCCAAGGAGACCATTACCCTCTTTCCTGTTGCTCATTTGAGGAGTCATTTCATGTACATCTGACACTATTGGGCGGGAAGCTCTATTAAAGGAGATTATTAAACTTGCAATTGCATTCAGTCTTCATTGCCGTGACAGTTACAGTGCAGTAGAAGAGTTAGTGCAGTTATTGAAGATACAGTGCAGTAGATGCGTTAATGCGGTTATTAAAGTTATAGTGCAATAGATGAGTAGATGCAGTTAGTTATGCAATAGATGCAGTAATGCTATAGATGAGTTACAGAGCAGTAGGTGAGTTACTGCAGTTATTGAAGTTATAGTGCAGTAGATGAGTTAATGCAGTTATTAAAGTTATAGTGCAGTAGATGAGTTAATGCAGTTATTGAAGTTATAGTGCAATAGATGAGTAGATGCAGTTAATAGAGTTACAGTGCAGTAGATAAGTCTGTGCAGTTATTGAAGTTATAGTGCAGTAGATGAGTTAATGCAGTTATTAGAGTAGTCCATTAGTGTAAATGAGCATTCAGTGTAATATTCCTGGTGTGTAAGTGAGCAGTATAGAGTGCAAATGATGCTATGTGTGTGTAAACAGTCCGGTAGAGCAGATAACATGAAGTACTGGTGTGTACAGTTCAGTCATGCATGGCAGCCCTGTAGTGCAATGTAAACATTGTAATAGCAGCATTACAGTCAAAGTTATGAGGGTAGTGGAATCAGTGGGGAGCAGAGTTCAATAATGAAACAGTTCTGGGAAAAAAGCTGTTTCCTAGTCTGCTGGTTCTTGCCCGGAGGCACCTAAAGCGCCTACCGGAAGGCAGGAGAGTAAACAGTCTATGAGCGGGGTGAGAGGAGTCCTTGAGAATGCTGCGAGCTCGACGCAGACAGCGTTTCTTCTGGATGTCCTCAATGGCAGGGAGTGTAGTTCCCGTGATGCACTAGGCTATTTTCACCACCAGCTGCAGTGCCTTGCGCTCAGCAACAGAACAGTTCAAGTACCAGACTGTGACACAGTTGGTCAGGATGCTCTCTATTGTGCAGCCATAGAAGTTCACCAGGATAGTTGAAGACAGTTGGTTCTTCTTCAGTGTCCTCAGAAAGAAAAGACGCTGGTGAGCCTTCTTGACCAGGCATGAGGTGTTGGTGGTCCAGGACAGGTCCTCCGAAATATGGGTCCCCAGGAACTTAAAACTGGAAACACGTTCAACAGCCGTCCCGTTAATGTGGATGGGGTCGTGTGTGCCTCCTTTCGCCTTCCTGAAGTCCACAATGATCTCCTTTGTCTTGGAGGTATTAAGGAGCAGGTTGTTGTTCGAGCACCATTTGGCCAGGTGCCGTACCTCCTCCCTGTAAGCAGTCTCATCGTTGTTGCTGATGAGACCAATCACTGTTGTATCGTCTGCGAACTTGATGAAGGAGTTAGGTCCATTCACAGGTCTGCAGTCGAGTGTGAAAATGGAGTAGAGAAAGGGGCTCAGTACGCAGCCCTGTGGTAGACCAGTGTTGATGGTGATGGTGGTGGAGCAGATGTGCTGAGGCCTGTTTGTTATCCATAATCCAGTTGCAGGTTGAATTGTTAATGCCTAGGTTTCCAAGTTTGATGATTAGCTTGGAAGGGATGACGGTATTGAATGCAGAGCTTAAGTCTACAAACAGCATGCGTGCATAAGTGTCCTTATTGTCCAGATGTGTGAGCACGGAGTGCAACGCCATGGACACTGCATCATCTGTGCTCCTATTGCTGCGGTAGGCAAATTGGTATGGGTCCAGAGTGGATGGTAAAGAGTCTTTTAGTTGTGACAGGACCAGCCACTCAAAGCACTTCATAACAATGGGTGTGAGTGCTACAGGGCGGTAGTCATTAAGGCATGTCGGGCTGGAATGTTTTGGAATGGGCACAATGGAGGTGGATTTGAAACATGCTGGAACCACTGCTTGAGCGAGGGACAGGTTGAAGATATCTGAAGACCCCAGCGAGCTGCTCCGCACATGCCCTGAGTACGCGACCAGGGATGCCATCTGGGCCAGCAGCCTTGCGTGCGTTTATCCGGCTTAGTGCAGTGTAAACATCTGTGGAGTTTAGTGTGATGATTGGGTGGTTAGTATAAGGAGTGAGCCTGGTGGCGGGTTCCTTATTGTCTCTCTCAAAGCGTGCATAAAAGTCATTAAGCTCGTTCAGAAAGGCAGCATCTGTGGCTATGGGGATGGAGTGGTTGGGTTTGTAGTCACTAATGGCCTGGATGCCCTGCCACATGCGTTGAGGGTCAGAATTGGTAAAATGCTCCTCTAGCTTCAACTTGTAGCAGTGCTTGGCCTTTTTGATGCCCCTCTTCAGATTTGCCCTGGAAGTACTATAGGCATGTGCATCACCTGATCTGAAGGCAGTGTTGCGTGCTTTCAACAGGAGGCGCACTTCCTTGTTCATCCATGGCTTCTGATTTGGGTATATGGTGATCTGCTTTTGAGCTGTGACACAATCAATGGTGGTATTTATGTAGTCCAATATAGAGGAGGTGTAGCTGTCTATGTCCGTGTGAGAGCCACTTGTGGCCTGAGAAGCAAACATACTCCACTCTGTGTATAGAAACCTTTCCTGGAGTGTAAAGTCTGCCCCCGCAGGCCACACCTTGATGGTCTTCACTGATGGCTTCACACGATTAATGAGAGGTGAATACTTGGGGGTGAGGAACAAAGAAAGGTGATCAGATTGACCCAGGTGGGGGAGGGGGGTTGCGGTGTAAGCTTCAGCCATGTTTGTATAGACATGATCTAAAGTTTTGTTTCCTCTTGTGTGGCAGGAAACATGCTGGTGAAATTTAGAGAGCACTGTCTTTAAGTTAGAGTGATTAAAATCTCCCGCAACAATCAATGCAGCCTCCAGGTGAGCAATCTGTTGTTTACTGATGGCTGCATGAAGTTCTTTCATAGCAAGCTTGGCATTAGCATCCGGTGGAATATAAGCAGCTGTTATAATGGTGGAAGTGAATTCCCGTGGCAGATAAAACGGTCTACATTTAACCACGAGAAACTCAAGGTTAGCCAAGCAGTGTCTCCCGACAATAACAGAGTTCGTGCACCAAGCTTCATTGACATAAATGCACAGTCCACCTCCTCTTGTCTTACCGGATTCCTCTGCCGTTCTATCCGCCCGGTGTGTGTTGTAGCCTGCTAACTCAATAGCGTTGTCCGGTATGCCGCTGTGTAGCCATGTTTCCGTGAAGATTATGACATTTTAGTTCAAAAGTCTTTTGTTGTTGATATGCAGTCGAATCTCATCCATTTTGTTCACTAATGATCGTACATTAGCAAGGAAAATGCTGGGTAAAGAGAGCCGGTTTGGTGTTAGCTTTAGCCTAGCTCTCAGCCCTCCGCGCTTCCCCCACCTTTGCTCACCTGGCACTTCCGCCCCCTGCTCCTTACCCTCGGGGGACGGACACAGACTCCGGCCTCTGGCAGGCGGTGGCTCACACAGCACTTCCGCCCCCTGCTCCTCCCTCTCGGGGGACAGACACAGGCTCGGGCCTCTGGCAGACGGCGGCAACTCCCCCGCTCCCACTTGGACGAAAAGCCACCCCACCCGACCCAGGGGCGCAGCAGCAAAGGTCACCGTTCCACCGAAGTTTTGACGGTGGCCGCACTGTGCACTTTCGTTTCCCCAGAGCCACCGCTTCGGGCAGCCACTGGCAGGCGCCCTTCGTCCGGCACCGCGAGGCCACTCGGCGGCGAGGACTCTCCGACAGCATGTCTCTCCTTCTTCCCGGGTTTCGGCACCAATGTAGAAAGATTCAATAAAAGGAAGGAAGGAGGCGGGAACCGGCAAACATTTAAACATTTAATAAAGTGATTTAACAGCCGGCGGCCCCTCACGGACGACTGCCGGCGAACAACAACACAGTAAAACATAAATACATATACAAACACAAGTTCGGGCCCGGTCCTCTCTCTTCGACGGTCTGGTCGCTCGTTCTATTATATGCTCCCAATCTCCTACGAGATTCGAGCCCGGTTGTGCGCACAGCTGGCACTCATCCACAATTACTCACCGGACTCGAACCACGGTCTCACCCCGCCTACTCACTACAAAGATAAACACTCATGTCTTACTATTGACTAAGCTTACAATTAGAACATTTGGAAACTGTTTTAGCAATGTTTTAATGATATGTTATTGTCAGTATATTTCATTCTAATAAAACATAATAAAACAATATTTAAATTACCATTTACCCAAATGTTGCCGTTCAAACTGTAAATTAAAAACAAAAGAAATGACTTGCAAACTATTCAAATCCCATATAAACATACATGCATACTGCCCGTGTGGTCCAGAGTTTAAATTTACTGTGCAGAATCTGGAAACCGTTAAAGATTGAATCTATTGAAGAAAATGGGCCTGGTTATTTCAGATAACATATGTTTACAAAAAGTATTTTATAATGAATTATAACTAAATTCGTAAAAGTAAGACAGTTTAAAAGTTTACATACACCTGATTCTTAATACAGTTTGATGTTATCTTAACAATTAATGACACCTTTTGTGATAGCTGTTGAAGTGTTGTTTGATCTGAGCTAATCCATTGGCCAGTGGTCTTCTGAGAAATCCTCCAGATCCTCCACAACCTTTGTTTTTCAGTGTCTTCTACATATTTGATCTCTGTCCACTAATGATTGTATGATCTTTAGATTAATCTTTTAACACTGAGGAATATTGAGAGACTAATACACAACTATTACAAAAGATACAAACATTCCCTGACGCTCAAGAAGTCTACACAATATATTTATAGTTAGGTGGGTGTCAAACTCTGAAAATTATAATTTGTCAAAAAAATTTGTCAATTGAATTTTGTCCTTCCGCAAAAATTCTATAGCTTTTGGAAGGCGTTACTAAATATATATATTTTTTAATTATTTCAAAAAAATAAAACAATTGAAACTTGTCAACTTACCTAGAGGTTTACATGACCTCGACTTTTGAATGTAGTGTTGACTTCTTGAGTATCATGGAATGTTTTTATATGTTGTAACAGTTGTGTATGAGTCTCTCAATTCTCCTTAGAATAAAAAGATGAATCTCATCATTCAGTCACTGATGAAAAAGGGCCAATAATGCAGAAGATGCTGAAAAAGATTGTGAAGGAGTTACACCATTAAACTGTCCACAGTTTGATCAATAACTATTACAAGACATACATTTTTTTACTGATGGTTCAGGTAACGTCGTACAGTATTAGGAACCAGTCGTGCAGGTATGTTAAGTGTTGAACCGGCTTACTTTTATAAATGTAGATAATTATGTGTTAAAAACTTACTTTTCATAAATGTTCAACATTTTCTCAGCAAGGGGTGTGTAAACTTTTGACCACAACTCTACAGTATATAGGATTTTAAACTTCTCATTTTAATTTTGATGCCAGCAACATTTAAAAAAAATATGGGACATAGATAAAAAAACCTCTTGGGTTCTTCAAAAAGAAAAACAGTTCTCACAACAATCTTTAACAATCAGAACTTTCAATATACAGTACCAGTCAAAAGTTTGGAAACACATGACTGAAATGATCTTAAATAGCTTTAAAAATGTTTGAAATAACTTTTCCAGATAAAAATATAATTGTGCCAACATGTCAATTTCTTTCATTAGGAAACAAAAAATTTATTTATATACATATACACATACACACATAGATGCTAAAATATAAGATAGTGTTGATTTATTTTAGATGCTTTTAGTCACAACATAATTGATAGTTACAAATGTGTATGTAACAAAGCTCAATAAAATGGAAGGAAGGAGTCGGGAACCGGAAGACATTTTAAACATTTAATAAAATAATATAACAGCCGGCGGCCCGTCACGGACGACCGCCGGCGAACAAAACATAAACATAAACATAAATACAAACACAAGTTCGGGCCCGGTCCTCTCTCTTCGACGGTCCGGTCCCTTGTTCCATTTATATGCTCCCAATCTCCTACGAGATTCGAGCCCGGTGTGCGCACAGCTGGCGCTCATCCACAATTACTCACCGGACTCGAACCACGGTCTCACCCCGCCTACTCTCCTACAGTGTAGTTCCATGGTTTTAATGAGTTTAATATTACTATAAAAGGTGAAAAAACATAAGCGTATGCAAATTTGAACCAGTACTGTATATTTAAAAGAATTATGAAACAAAGATTGACCAACAAGGCCCAAAACTGATTGCCAGCTAAAATCATATACAGAAAACTGCAGCTAGAGGTCTGGACATCTGTACTGTCCCGCTCAGTACTATGACCCTGATGGACTTACTAGTCTGAAGAATGGATGTTAATACAGGTGTTGGCCTCCTAAGCTCCAAAACACTCAAAGTGCTTACGTCAACCATCATTGCTGCTTCATTGGTGATGGAAAATGTGTAAACTTTGTTGGCTTTAGTTGGTTCTGAGTCTTTTGAAAATTCAAGAAGTTTTTTTCCACCTGTAATGCAAAACCTCCGTCTGACTCCAGAACTCAGTAAAGGTGATTCCTTGTCTCTAAAAAACAATTGTGAGAAAAAAAAATCCTTACAGTATTTTATATTTTCTTGACAATCACCAAAACAAACTGTTTTTGGCTTTAAATGTTTAATATACAGTAGAGAAAGCACTATTGTGTCCCCTGTAAATATTAGGTAAGGTTATTACACATTCAAATGCCAAAAAAAATAAGAGACCCAATCTGAAGAAATCCCTCTAGTCCTAAACCAAAGTGTGAAAGCAAAACATTTTTAGATTGGAGGCTAAACTTGTTAGATAAAATACTAATTGAATACAAGTACATTCATATTGCCTATGTTTAATGAAAATCTTTTGTAATGAAGAGTGGCATGTAACAGCAACAGAGACCGTAACAGTAAAGTCAGTGGAGTTCATGTCATCCATACATATTTGTCATAACTTATTAACTAGTGTTATTAGTATATGACATTTTAAATGATAGAAAACTGATTCAAGGTCAATGTGAAATGACATGAAACTACAGTGATGTTCATAACTGTTACGAAGACAACCAGAACTATCAGCTTCTAGCAACATCAAAGAAAGAAACGACACAAATCGAAGTTGCTGGCGTGTGAATGCACAAACTAAATGGTTACATTACACCCATATATTATGTATGTATTTGTTTATGTGTTTAGGGTACACACATAAGAGGCATACTTCTCAAAAGTGTGAAAATGTTTGAATATGCATTTCTCCAGAAACCTACAAGCCACAATTAGCTCTAACAAAAAGAGAAAAATAAAACAACTACTACAAAGAAACTCACCCTTTGCCGGCGCTCTTGTGGAACCTGAAGTGAAGACAGATATTCATGTTATATAATGTTCCTGGATAATTTCTCAAGTCATTTATTCAATTAACTTTAAGTAGTGGTCAGGAGAACAGACATTTGTGTGTTTGTATTTTAAGAATAATGAAACTAAATCAAACATAACACTGTAATTGGGGAATGAAATTAACTTTTCTATTAAAGGACAAAATTCATGATTGTAAGTGATATCTAGAAACAAGTCTTCTTCATAAGGTCAATATGTTAATATCCTTATTAAACCTAAATTGACATCTGTATTTTATGTAAAATACGTATATTTAATCAATTAATTCAGCAAATAAGAATGAAGTAGTATAGACATTAATATACTATCAACATCAAAAAAGCCATCTTTACACTTAAGAAGTTGAATCTGTTTTGTCTCATTACAAAGACTTTTATCCACTATAAGAAACGAGTCATACTTACATCGTAGGTCTGTGTGGACTCTGTTGTTAAACTTCTGATTGGTCATTACCTCAAGCGCTGTCTCTCAGGTGTTGTAATACTCAACGCTGCAATCAAAACACGGAACATAAATCTGTTTTCATTAACGTTACTTTGAATGATCAACATATTATTCACATTATAAATTCTGCCTCAAGCATGAACACACATTCAACAGCGCATTAAATATTCTCTTTAACGTTACTTGAGTAAATGACTCGCGAACTTTTATATCATTTACAGTTTACAATTACAGTGCAGTGTTATCTCAACTTTAGCAGTGAAATTTGATAAAAGTTGTTCAAATTTGTCAATAATATTCTTACAGACCTGGGCCATCTTCATGTTAGCATGCTCGGATAACATACGAGTTAGCATCCGAGTTATAACGGACTAACGCAGGAAAACTCACAACAATTTTAAATTAAGCAGTAACGTTATACAACGTAATAAATGAAGAATTAATTCATTAATAGAACAGTTTGACAACACGCTGTGTGACTTACATTACTGAAGTTTATGAGGAATAACGTTACCGCTGCGGCTGCCTCCACTTCACTTCAGAAAACTTCACGCGTTCGGTTACACTGATACGGGCCGGAACTGCTGAACGACTGTCGTTCTCCCCACTGAAACCGGACTCAGTCTGGATCTGAACTAATGCAGTGAAACGGATGCGACTGTAACGCGGATTTGCCGGTTTGAAAACGGATCCGGCTCGGAGTCCCCTGCTATCTGGGTTATAATCTTATTAATTGACAAACTGTAACATATAAGTTGAGAGAACCTGAACAATAAAATGCTGAAACTCATTCTAGATGCCAGCAGTTTACAAAGCTATACATGTAAGAATAAAATCTTTCTGTGTCAATATCAAATATTAAAGCAATAAGCCCCAAGAAGCCGTGGGTTACAGTGCATTTTATAACAGCTAAGGGGCGTTGTTAGGCACGACGCGAAGCGGAGTTACTCCATATGCTCAGCAAGGTTTCATTAAATAAAGTAAATAAAATGATATTTAGGCTATGTGGTGCGGTCAGCCGTTATATATCGAGGTATTTTATAACGGCTTAGAACTCCGCTCAGCCAATCAGAATCAAGGACCAGAACTGACCGTTTTATAACTTCATTTATTAACGTCCACATAATTGTATGTATGACGTGTGTATTTCCAGTACTTTAGTGTCAAAACTTAATACAACATCAAAAAGATTGAGGTGACCCGATAACTTGTGCATCATTGCTGCTGCACATGAACAAACTGTTTTAATTGTTGAATTGGATAAAAATGACATTTTGAGGTCAAGTAATTTTTTCACAAGCAGCAAATTATGACGTGAAACGTTAAAACTACAGAGAGCCGCGCGTCATCTCCAGTGTTGGGTGTAATTACTCACTTAGTGATTAGTTACTGTCATTTAATTACTTTTTCCTTGAAAAGTAAAGTAAGGGATTACTCCCATTTTTCCTGTAGTTTAATAACAGTTACTTCTGATGTAATTTAACTGAATACTGTAATGTATATGATTTACAATAAAATTTGAAGTCTTACCATAAATTTATATTATTTATTTGAATAAATGAAGAGTTGTTTCGTGTCTTTCCTTAAATCACTTAATTTATCAATGTTGATGTTGGATTTAGAAGTAATTAGTAATAAATTATTAAATATTTTTTTAAACTGTAAATTTTACAGTTATCTAAATACACTATTAAATATGTCATTAGTAACTAGTAATTTATAACTTTTTCAGAGTAACTTACCCAAAACTGGTCATGTCTTTAAGTCCCGAAGGCAGGCAAAGCGGCTGAGCGCTGCAGAAAATAGACACAAGCGCGCACAGATATGGAAGCATATTGGTAGCAATTTTCAATTTGATATGCAATAGGCAAAATGTTAATGCAGTATGTAAAATGAATATTTTAAATAAAACATGTAAAACATTAAGTGCAAAATGAAAAATAAAAATTAAATGAGTCAATGACATTCGTCAATTCCTACACTAGTTTTAATATGTTATTTAAATGGATTTTTAATGCCTTTTAAGTTTCAATATTAAAATGCATTCCCCGGATTGATTATATATGTTTAAGATAGTCACGCAAAACTGTAGCAAATGATCATTCAAATTTTATTTTCCCAAAATATATTAACTGGTTGAACATATGGGATCATTTACACAGAGCGTAGGATGTTGCGAAATTCAATGTGGACTTGAAAATGCATTTCGAGCTGACCACGCCCCCTCCGTGACACAGCGTCATTGCTTGAAGGCGGAGCCAACATCGCTCGTTACGTGAATGGATGTGCGACTGCAGAGCTGATAAAAACATTTTATTGCAGGCACATGAAAGCTTCTTCATTTTAATTTTGCAACTTAAAGAGCGTAAAAAATATCCATTTAAATAACATATTAAAAAGTGTAGGAACTGACATATGTAATTGATATATATATATATATATATTTCGTTTTGCACTTAATGTTGTACATGTGTTATTCAAAAAGTATATTTAAATACACCATTACATTGTCATTTTACATACTGCATTGTCATTTGCCTATTGCATTTCAAATTGAAAATAGCTACCAATATGATTGGTGCGTTCCAAACACAATGTATCTTTTCTCCATCCCACATCAATGTAAGTGTTTATCAAAGTATCAATGTGAGGAAAATTGATACTTAAACGTTAGATTTATACCGGGCCACAGCAGGTATCAAGCCAGGCTCAATTTAACCCCTTGCTGTAAAATATTAGCAAACACAACCGTTGTTTTAAAAGTCATGTAACACATTTAACACTAGTCTTTATTAAACCAATATTTTTCGTTTATCAAACCTTCCGTATGATTTAAAACATTCACGTTTACTGCATTGCTTGGAAATCCATTTCATTGCATGAACATATCAAAGCCACAAGTTGTCTAAAGTCTGTCAGTACAGAATAAACAGAGACTGAGACATAAAGAAACAGTTGAACCTGTTAGATTCTTCAGCCATAAAGACAGATCCAGACGTGGCAGAAAAGGACACATAAGACACTTCTCCTGTAAAATGATGTCATCATCACTTACTCCATAAATCTTCATAATACTGCTTCTCTATATAACACACTGATGTATGGAACAGAAATGTAAATAAATCTAAACATTTTCAAAGTAGTTAGTATAGTCTTCTGTAAGCAGATGTAAATAAATGTCACTGTAGATGAAATGAGCAGTACTGCTGTCTGGAATCAGAGATCAACTGTAAGTGCATCTCATAGGTTGATCTCTTCCTCTGTTTCAGTGAAGGTGTAGAGCGCTCTCTCGTGTCTGAAAGATGAAGATCTGTGACACTCCTCTTCTACCAATCCTCCTTCTCCTCCAAAGTGACGCGCCAGCACGTCTGAAGCCTCCTGAAACCTCTGAGGTTCAATCCTGACCTCCTCTCTGACCGGAGACATGTTCAGCTGTTCATCATCATCATCATCCTGTGGAGAGACGGATGAACTCTCCTTCATATCCCAGTCCTTACGGCTGCTGAAGAGACATCTGGAGCTGTCAATCAAACCCAGAACCTCCGTCATGAGGGAGGGCCCGAGGTCTACGGTGAAGGAGGTGAGAGAATCAGATCGTGTAAGTGTCATGTCGCTGTTCTCAGGCAGTGAACTCCTTCTGTAGTCTGAACACAAACTTCCTGACGCTTCTATGAAGTTCTGATCCATCCGAGAGAAACGAGGCAGTGTGACAAATCCAGAGTCCAGAAGACCTGCAGAACATCAGATTATTGACAAATACCTGAATACTACTGATCTCTGGTCACTCTCATTATTATATCATATAAACGATCAATAATATAAAGACTAAAGTAGTATAAAAGTACTTAGTAAAAGATTGTGTGCAGATTTTATCGTTAATTATTACAAATATTCATTCATCTGAATTCATTGTGCATTAATAAATGTTACAGCAAAGTGGAATTTAAAAAGAAACACGTCGCTTTCCTGTAAGATCAAAAGAGATTTAAAAGACATGTTCCTATAAAATATTCATATATTTTATACTTCATCAATGGTGCTTCTTTATGAAACAAGTGTGATGTTTAATGTCCAGCAGGTGGCAGTGTGTGTGTGTGTGGTCTTGTTTTTGTACCCAGGTGGGTACGCGTGGGGACTATATTGTACATAACTGTATATTTGGAAAATGTAAAAATGCAGAAAGTTTTTCATGATCTTCAGTTTTATCCAGTTTGTACAGTATTCAAATCATAAAGCCTATGGACTGTCCCCACAGAGATACACATGTCTGTGTGTGTGTGTGTGATTCTTTTGCGACTTTATTCAAGTGTTTTATTTTATATATTTGTCTTAAAGTGCTTTCATGTTTTTCATAAGAATGGAAATTCCAGAATTCTAGATGGAGAAGTCAAACAGACAGACAGACGATGAAAGAAAGACGCCACACAATGTCACAGTCACCAGCTGCAGTGCCCTCTCAAAGCCACAAGAGGACCCTCTCCACATCACCTGAAATTTCTACACACTACATTTCCCATAACCCTTTGCCCGGCCATCATTGCATTCACCCGTGTGTTTTGTTATCTTGTGTGTATATATAGTGACTGTGTTTCTTGTGTCAGGTGTGTTGTAGTGTTTGTATTGTAATGTATTCCTGGCCTTTGGTTTCCCCAATTATAACTTTTATATTAAAGACTGTTGCATCTGGATCCTACTAGACCCATCACACACACGCACGCACGTACACGCACACGCACGCACGCACACACACACACACACACACACACACACACACACACACACACACGTTTAATTATCTCCCTGGGAACCATCCATAGGTGTAATGAGTTGTATCCTGTACAAACTGGATATTTTTCCCTGCCTATTACATAACCACTAAAAAACGTTTTGCATTTTTAGATTTTCAAAAATTATCTATAAGCTTTTGTGTCCGTGTGAACCCCACTAACATATAAAACACACACACACACACACACACACACACATTTCACTGCACATGTGTGTGTATTCACCTGTGAGAATGTGTGCAGGTGTCTGAAGTCATTTCTTTTCTTATGTCTGTTGACATGATGATTATCTTTTGTTTGTTAGATCACAAGATGTTTCAGGCCGTAACAATTAAATATTATTTGTAAAAGTGTCTTATGAGGGTTAAATCATGATTTCTTGTTTCCCAACACGTCAACACTGTTGGCTCATTTTTAAAAATGAAAACAGAGCTGATCATTGATCCGACGGTTCATAGTATTTATGCTAGCAAGTGGAGGTTTTGGCTAAAAAGCTTGAAATGGTCCACTCTGTTACCGTCAACACTGTTACTCACATAGACATGTAACAGAATTGACAGATTTGTGTGTGTGTTCACAATAAACATAAAACATACAGCATTTTTTACATGTTACAGAATTGAATGATGTGTTTGTGTGTGTGTTCAAAATCAAACGTAAAAACATATAGAATCTGCATTCTGTGGCTAATAAGCCCAATAAAAGTTTCATTGGTTGTTGTGTAAAACATTTGTGTAAGGAGCACAAATGCTATGGGTTTTACTCAGCATAATCTCAGAATATTGCACTTTCGGAACAGAGGAGTGTTAAAAATGAAATATGAAAATGGTATATTTGGTGTTCTGTGTGTTTTCAGGCTCTTACTGTAAGAGAAGAGCGAGTCGGCCGGTGAGCTGATGGAGGTGGACAGGAGCGTCCTCTTCAGGCCCCCGTTGGGAGCGTCCAGGTTCAGCTGAGGCAGTGAGATGGCGTTTTTAATGATGGGAGACACGGAGGGTGGCGGTGAGGAGAGGTCACGTGACCCTCCTCTCGGTCGGGCCGGAGGATTCTTCCGTACGTGTCGCAGCGTGCGGGACAGAAAGCGCGTGGGTCTCGATCCGGAGGGTGAATCTGGTTCTTCATCATGAGCTGGACCTCCGTAGCTGCTGAGAAATGAGGTGTCGCCAAAAACATCTCCACCGCGGCCGATGTGCATCGTGTGCCGGAAGTCCCCCAGGGGCGGACTGATCATGTCCACGGACAGATCGCTTTTAAAACGCCGTCTGCTCTGAGACGAGGACACCAGTCCTTTAATCACCGGCAGTTTCCCCAAACTCATACTGATACAATAATCTTCAATAACGCTCACTGACCAGAAATATCAATGAAAAAGAGAGAAATCTGTTTAAAAAGCTGTTGAGTTATGTGACCTAGCCAGGACATATCTGATGAAATTGAATTAAACAAATCACAGAATTTAAAGTCATTTGTTTAGGAAATCATTTGAAGTTCTCAGATTGCCCCAGTTTGGCCCCCTTCAAATGGACACCACCGGTAGTGCTCTTTATAAACTCTGTCAATCACACATCTGTTAAAAGACAACTGATCTAGAGACTGTGTGTGTCTTCAGTCAGTGAAGTTTTCTACTGAACGTTTATAAATAACCTGTTAAAGACGTCTAATAGGATTCACTGGAGTTAAAACACCTTTTCACTAAACGCTGACTGACAGAAGACACACACACACATCTCTTAAACCATAACCCACAACTGAACACTGGTTTACTCCAAGAGATCTTTTTAAATGTTGTCTTCAAATCATATTTCCACTGAATGTCTTTCACACATTGAACGCTGTCGCTTTAGGGATGTGACGTTCTGTCAGATACATTTGAGTTGAGATGATCCTTTTGTCCTGTGTGTGTGATGTTCATCTGAGTTGTGATCTTGTGTTTGTACACTGAGACCACCACAGACCCCAAACAAAACCACATGAGTATAATCCCGCTGCGTCACCAGGGGTTTGACCGGCAGAGATTATCTGGATTATTCTCTCTCTCTCCCTTCAGTGCATTTGTCTGTCAGTCTGTGTTTTATTTCCACAACACAACACGTATCCTGAGAACGACACAAAAAAAACACAATCTAATTCAATAGTGCTCTCACACAAATTAATCACATGTTATTTCATATATAAGATGATCAATGATTACATATTAGATCCAATAATATGTTATCAGTCTATATCAAATATTTATATCTTAGTCTAAACTTGAGAAAGTTTTCCATTAGCATTATACAGTAAATGACATAATACAAATAAAAAAACAGGCTTTGTCTTATCCTAAACACTCCAAGAGATTAAATCATGTTATTAAAACAAGTTATTTTTTTACATTATAACAGTTTGATAATCCCACATAAACTGTATTAAACCAGTTTAAAATATTGTACATGCACACTTTCTGTAGTATTAACTGTAGAAAACACTGTTATGTTATATTTACTTTGATAACGTTCAACAACACAAGTGTCAATGAGTTTTGATTCAGTTCACAATAGTAATTTATGTTGGCCGCGATTAAAATAAACATTAAAATGTGAATGAAATAATAGAGCATTCACAGCGTCTCAAACATGTCAAATCAAATCTTTATTTCGACTCTATGAGAGATCTTTCGCTTACCGTACAAACGCAGATCAGCGTCACATATTCCACACGCGCTGTCTGAAGTTTGTGCGCGCGCACTGCAGCCGTCGAGACGTGCACGAGCTCAGTGGGGCGGGAAACCTGAGCGCAACAGCGCATGTAGTGTGCACGCGCGGGCATCTGTGACCGGAGGAGCGTCAAATAATCACAAAACATGAACAGATTCAGAAATAAAAGTAAGTTTTGCTCTCAGAGAGAATCTGAACATAAAAACACGCGCGTGAGAGTCGATATGAACACGTTTATTTCATTAAACTGCGAAGTTTTCCCCTCAGACTTATTCTGTTTAACAGTGACGTATGTGTTAAAAATACACTGAGGTGTTTCTCATGAGCGCAAACGAGAAATAAATCATTTTTTACCTCAAATCTTATTATATTTTTAAGAGTTCATCTCATTATACTGAATGTCGTGTGAGTTTTCGTGTTTTATTGTTGGTCATATTGACACAAACCAACGTCACATGTTGTGCAGTTGAAACGACTCTCACATCACAGTCTCAGATGTAAAATAACAACACACAATAATAATAACACTGTCTGAATGTCTTATGAATTGATCTCTTTATCTCACATTGATGGATGATGATGATGTTTTGTTGTTTTCTTCTGCTGCTCCATGTTTAATTCTCTCTTTAACTATTTATTTTTTTATTCCTAAAGGTGGTTCATGAGCAGTTCTTTTTTTTAAAGTGATTAACACTTCAAGAATGTGTACAGAGAGTGTCGTAAAACAGAAGTTAAGGACACAGATGCTTCCATCAATCCTGAAGAAGACCTGCTGATACACTCCTTTCTCAGCTCAACGGTTGTCAGGACAACCACAACACACGGACAAGCATGTGGAGACGGGAGCGAGAGGACCGGATGTCAATACAAATGAGCTTTAAGAATTCCACGACTTCATGAAAGCATCTCCTTGGTGGAATGAAGAGAAACTACAGTAAACACTCACAGAACTGAACATCACACATGACAGAAGTCTGATGATAACATTGACCCTGTTAATGGAGAAATGCTTTGATTCTGTGTTTAATGTTGAATCTGATATATATGTGCATTATACATCAATATATTTTATTTATCAATGTATGCAATAGTTTGAGTTTTGCTGTTGATATTTATTTAAGATTCTGTTTAAGTCTAGAATCTGTTAAGGGTTAGTTCACCCAAAAATGTATATTCATATGTATATTATATATGTATATATGATTTACTCACCCTCAAGTTGTTTCAAACCTGTTTTAATGTCTTTGTTATGATGAGCATGGAGGAAGATATTGCGAAGAAAGCTCAGCAACGGATATTTGGTGCACCATTGATTACCATACAGGAAAAAAATATTGTATATTTTTTGTATATTTATAATATAAAATATCGTCTAATGTGTTTAACAGAACAAAAAAAATATATATTATAATTCATATTTCAAAGGATTTAGGAAAACGAATAGTTCTGGGGCACCTTTGACTGCCATTTTGACTACCCCGGAAATCTCAGTTACTTAAATTCTTTGTGTTCAACACAGCAAAGAAAATTATGAAGAAACTACTTGAGGAATGACTCATTCATGACAGAATCTTTATTTTTGGGAGGACTGTCTCTTTAATGTCAGCAACAGCTTTGACATCTTTTATTGTCTAGATGAACACAAGCAGGCGTTCTTCTGCAGGACAAAGCTGTGATTGTGTGTTTGTATCGATCAGAGATGGAGATCATGACCGCTGGACACTTCTGCCCTCCGGCACATTCCACCCACTGCTACACACACAGACACACTGTTGAACTCACGAGAGAGAGAGAGAGAGAGAGAGAGAGAGAGATGGAGGAGATGACAGAACAACATCATACTGCTGTGGAGATCAAGACAACAACATCATACAGGTGATGCCACAACACAACATGAAACACAACAAACCTCAGACATGAGAAAGTATACTTTCACTTTTGATTAACTTGTCAGAAAAATGTATTTGTAAACTAGTTGTATACTCAAAATGTGTCAAATAAATGACTTCGCTTAAGTATCCTTTATAAAGTGACGTTATAGTGTAGGGCACATACAGTATAATACACAACACATCATAACAAATCTGACAACAGCAGACACAGGTTGTTAAAGGTGTCTATGTGTCAGTGTTCCGTCAGATTTAGAACAGACTTGTGTGTGTTGAATGTGCACAGCATCCTCTGGTGGCAGAAATCCACACTGTGTGAGTCAAGACACAGGTCACTAACACACCCACAGTCTGACCAAACCCACCGGACGCACGTTTAATGATTAACACCAGCCGACACAACACAATCACCTGACGCTCAAGACTCAGAGACTTATTCATTAATGTGTCATTTCTCAAACTGAGATAAGACGAGAGAGAGAGAGAGAGAGAGAGAGAGAGAGAGAGAGATAGACAGGGGCGAGAGAGAGAGAGTGAGAGAGAGAGAGAGAGAGAGGGGCTTGAGTGAGTGAAAGGGAGAGAAAGAGAGAGTGAGAGAGAGAGAGAGACAGAGAGAGAGAGAGAGAGAGAGACAGAGAGAGAGAGAGAGACAGAGAGAGACAGAGAGAGACAGAGAGAGAGAGAGAGAGAGAGTGAGAGAGAGAGAGAGAGAGAGAGAGAGTGAGAGGGGCGAAAGAGAGAGGGGCGAGAGAGAGGCGAGATAGGTACACTCTGTGTGTGTAATGAGTCAGGAGTGTTTATTATAGGTGCGAGCGTCTCAAGCTCAATTGCCATTTTCCGCTCTTTTTTCTCTTCAGTTCGTTCTGATCTCTTCGGTTGTTCTGGATCATGAGTGGTGAGACATTTTACTCTTTCATTACTTTATTTCTGACACACATTTCAGCTCTCTGATACTGTACATACACATAGACATCACTTATGACCATCATAGAAAATGCATAAATGTCAGTATAGATAGTGTGCTGTAAATATTGTGTGTTAGAACATTCTTATTAATATCAGTAATGTGACCGTAGTGTTTTATCTTTGTGTAAGTGTAATGTGCTGATGTCAGTTTAGTGTTTGTGAACGGTGATGAATTCCTTCAGTGTGAAACATTCATTCAGAGAGATTCCAGCATGTGTTTGGACATGTCTGTTGTTCTCTGATAGAGCGACACCGACCCTCACACTCATGTTCATGTTCTTCTCTAGCTACATCATCATCTCCATAATACTGTAAAATAATGTGTCCACCCAACTTACATTTTTTACTTATCTTTTAGCTTCGATTCAGTTAAGTTTTATGTACTTAATATTCAAAGTATTTTCAATTAAAAAAGTTTAGTAGACATACTTGTCCTTCTGTACTGAAAATGAATTAATTGTAAAGTGTTGCCCATAAATAACAATAAAAAACATTTTGTTATACAAAAATCTTTAAAACATACATTCACACATACAACCGTAAAAGTCAAGGATTTTACAAAAGGCAAGAGTAAACCAATATTAACAATTAAATGACTTATAAGGTGGTTAACAATACAGTAAAACTTACTTTCATGGTTTCAACGCATCACCTGTAGGAAGACAGATGACACCACAGGTCACATTTACCTCAGAGAAGATAAATAATAGTAATAGGATTATTAGCCATGGCCAGTTTATTATTGAACAAATACGATATACAACATCAAAGTACTGTACTGTACTTAAACTTAACCTGGTATCAGTAGCTTTCAATTTTCAGTGCCTTGTGACAGACCATTGATCAGGTGTTGTGAAATAGCTGAAGTTGTAGCTCCACTATAAGACGGTGAGGTCCATTGGTCAGGGAAAATGGCTTGAACATCTGGCGGAACATCAACTGTTGAAGTTGAAAATCGTCTTCGAAGTTGTTAATCATAGGCACTGTCGCAGTAAAGGTTTTATTCATTTACAGGAGGAGAATTATAAAATATCTTCATGGAACATGATCTTCATGATCATCGCGTCATGTTTAAATCCAAATGATTTTAGGCATGAGAAAAATAGGTAATTTCTACGCATACCATGTATTTTTGGTGATTTTTTAAGGTTTAGTTGTCCAGGGTCACATATAGCAGGTAAATGCAAGCAAATCCACAACTCTTAACATTAACAATTAGGGATAAAATAATTCAGAGAAGTCAGGAGTTATTTTACCGTTCCTAACTTTAACAATATTTAAGACTATAGGTAGAATCTGAATATTTCTCTGATAGTTTCATCAATGTGACGTCTGCATTTACATCTGCAAAACATAGTTTGCTCATCTGCAGTACGCCTCCAAGACGTCAACTGTCAGATGTCATATAGGATGTTTATGAATTAGAATGGATGTTAAACTGCTCTTTCTAAGATGTTTAGATGTTTTTACACTGCAGATGTTTTCCAGATCTCTATGAGACCTATTACAGACGCACAGATGTCTCAGAGACGTGTTAGAGCTTGAGCAAACTATGTCTTGCAGATGTAAACGCAGACGTCAAATAGATGTAAGCCAGATGGAGTGCACTATCAGTCTGCTGCTGTTCATCTGTGCGATGCGCTCCCAACACAGCGAGACGCCCTCAAACAGCCATACACGGCCGTCTAGCTAGTGTTTACATTGAAAAACGATGGTAAAGTAACAAGTCGCACCATAACAAATGTGCACTCGCACAAATGCTCCCATATTTATTTTGAGATCACACATGTTACATTTCATGATCATATGCAAGCCCTGCACATTGTGACTTGGGTATGCAATATTTTGTGCTATGCTTTCGTATAGCACTCTTTTTGACGAACTGTCATGTGTACAAGCTGGGAGATGCGGGGTTGACACCATACCACACAAACTCTAAATAACATGGAAAAGACGCTTTTTTCTAAAACGTTGCGACATTGTGTCTCTCCTGGACAACAAAATGCAAGACTGGACTAACGTTAAGTTCCCGTTCTCACTGTTGCCAACTCATTTTCAGGAGGAATGGCTAAAGGCAGGTCAACGGGCTATACAGTTGAAAGAAAAAGTATGTGAACCCTTTGGGCTTACTTGGATTTCTTCATAAATTGGTCATAAAATGTGTTCTGATCTTCATCTAAGTCACAACAATAGAGAAACACAGTCTGCTTAAACTAATACCGCACAAACATTATACGTTTTCATGTTTTTATTGAACACAACATGTAAACATTCATAGTGCAGGGTGGAAAAAGTATGTGAACCTTTTAATAACTGGTTGACCCTCCTTTGGCAGCAATAACCTCAACCAAACGTTTCCTATAGTTGCAGATCAGACCTGCACAACGGTCAGGAGAAATGTTGGACCATTCCTCTTTACAAAAGTGTTTCAGTTCAGCAATATTCTTGGGATGTCTGGTGTGAATCGCTCTCTTGAGGTCATGCCACAGCATCTCAATCGGGTTGAGGTCAGGACTCTGACTGGGCCACTCCAGAAGGCGTATTTTCTTCTGTTGAAGCCATTCTGTTGTTGATTTACTTCTATGCTTTGGGTCGTTGTCCTGTTGCATCGTCCATCCTCTGTTAAGCTTCAGTTGGCGGACAGATGGTCTTAAGTTTTCCTGCAAAATGTCTTGATAAACTTTGGAATTCATTTTTCCATCGATGACAGTAATCCGTCCAGGGCCTGAGGCAGCAAAGCAGCCCCAAACCATGATGCCCCCTTCACCATATTTCACAGTTGGGATGAGGTTTTGATGTTGGTGTGCTGTGCCTTTTGTTCTCCACACATAGCGTTGTGTGTTCTTCCAAACAACTCAATTTTGGTTTCATCTGTCCACAGAATGTTTTGCCAGTAGTGCTGTGGAACATCCAGGTGCTCTTTTGCAAACTTCAAACGTGCTGCAATGTTTTTTTTGGACAGCAGTGGCTTCCTCCGTGGTGTCCTCCCATGAAGTCCATTCTTGTTTAATGTTTTCCTTATTGTAGATGTGTCAACAAAAATGTTAGCATATGCCAGAGATTTCTGTAAGTGTTTAGCTGACACTCTAGGATTCTTCTTCACCTCATTGAGCATTCTGCGCTGTGCTCTTGCAGTCATCTTTACAGGACGACCACGCCTAGGGAGTGTAGCAACAGTGCTGAACTTTCTCCATTTGTAGACAATCTGTCTTACCGTGGACACATGGACATCAAGGCTTTTAGATATACTTTTGTAGCCCTTTCCAGCTTTATGTAAGTCAACAATTCTTGATCGTAGGTCTTCTGAGAGCTCTTTCATCAGACAACGCTTCTTCAGAACAGCAAACTCAAAACTGGTGTGTGTTTTTTATTGGACAGGCCAGCTTTAATCAACACATCCAATCTCATCACATTGATTGGACCCCAGGTTGGCTGACTCCTGGCTCCAATTAGCTCTTAGAGAAGTCATTAGCCTAGGGTTTCACATACTTTTTCCACCCTGCACTATGAATGTTTACATGTTGTGTTCAATAAAAACATGAAAACATATAATGTTTGTGCGGTATTAGTTTAAGCAGACTGTGTTTCTCTATTGTTGTGACTTAGATTAAGATCAGAACACATTTTATGACCAATTTATGAAGAAATCCAGGTAAGCCTGTCACGTCCGGACGGCCACAACCCAAATGCAGACAGTAGAGATGGGGTTAAACAATATTTATTAAGACACAAAACAATAAACCCACGATGGGGCAAAACAGAAACTAAATAATAAGTCCAAACACGAAGGGAAACAGGAACAAGGTAATTCAGATGGTTTAGACACGAAGAAGCCAGTAACATCGACAATAGACAATATACATTAGACAATGAACCGACGAACATAAATGGAACGAGGGACATTTAAATAAAGGGAAACTAATGAGGAGAGATGACAAAGGGATCGGGACGGGCAGGTGACAAGACTTAACAATGAGTGCAACTAACGGGAAGAGGCAAGGACAGGTGAGGGAGATAAAATACTAATGTGACGCTAGACAGAGAGACAAGGGGGCGGAGCTACACATTAGATACGCAGCGAAATGTCATAACAAACCGTCACGTGTCCACACAAGACGAAACACACACACAAGACATGATATTGTCACGGCTCTGTCCCCAATGCCCGAATACTCATGACAGGAAGGAGAGGACCGTGACAGAACCAGCAGCAGTTGGGGAGACTTAAAGCAGTGAGGAATGGGAAACTAAGAAAATAGTTACATTTAGCAGATGCTGTAGGGCAAGGCAAGGCAAGTTTATTTATACAGCACATTTCATACACCAGGGCCATTCAAAGCGCTTTACATAAAATGATTGACAAAAAGAAATTAGCCGTATCTTTAAAATACATTACAGTACATTGCGGCACACAGCAATGGAACATAGAAGTGGCGTTCTACCGTTTTTAATTGTTATAACGACATGTGGACTTATGAAAGTATCATTTCATAATCATAATCAAACACGCTAGAACAACACTTATAAAAACCACTGCGGTGTACACCATCTGCTAAATTTAACTATTTTCTCAGTTTACCATTTCTCTCTGCTTTAAAGGAAAACTTTCCAGGCAAATCAAAAATTTCCCCATGTTTTCCTCAAGGCATCCTAACTGAATTTGGTTTTCTCCTGCATGAATAATCCAGTCGGAGTTATAACACCACGTGTCATTTAACTTCCCTGCGGTAGAATGGAAATACAAGCGGTTTTAAGTCGAAGCGACAAATACTCCTGTCAAATCAACTTACAAACTAGTTGAGACAGAAGAACGTAAGATGTTCTAGACTCTTCTTGTCAATGTCAACAACAAACTCATCATCACGTGTGTTCTTCTGACCGGTGATCAGATCGAAGTTGAAAGTGTCTGTTATCTCTCTTTCTCTGGTGTTTGACTCTCACTGGCACCGTCTGCATTCTTCAGCAGTGAGACATCACTGTCTCCGTCTCCCCATACAGTAGATTAACATGTACAGACATGCTCAGATTAGTTGGTACACCTCCACAAAAACGAAGAATGCGCAATTTGGCAAACCCACCACTGTTTATTCCACATTGAATGGAAATCAGACTTTGCTTTTGATTTTGTATTCAATCTGCACCTGTTCACAGGTAGTTTGGCCCTCTCTTTCTGAGCAAACTGCTCCAGCTGTCTCAGGTGTGATGTCTTCTCCAGGTTTCAGCTCTTTCCATAGATCTTCAGGATTCAGATCAGACTTATAGGAGACACTTCAGAATAGTCACATGTTTTGTTCTTCTGCATTCTTGGGTGATTCCAGCTGTGTGTTTTGGGTCTTCATCCTGTTGGAGGACCCATGACCTGCGACTGAGACACTGGACAGTACGTTTGGCTCTAGAATGCCTTGATAGTCTTGAGATAATGCAATGATGTATGATCTTTTCTGAGGGGAACCAACAGATGTGTCCAGTCCATGTTATCATACATGTTACAATAGCTTTTCATTTCATCACTCTTCAGGAGGAATGAAGCGTTATTTCAATGAGCTTTACCAACACATTTCAGCATGTCTGAATGTTCACATCGCATATAACACGCCGCACACACACACACATGGATTATTTCTCCTGACAGGTGAACGTGATGTGTGTGTACAGGTGAATGGCCGTTGGGAGACGAGGGTCTGGACGCGTCAGAGGAGGAGAAGTATGAGGAGCTGTGGGAGCGAGTGGAAGGAGTCCGACACAAACTCACTCGCCTATTAAACCCGGCCAAACTCACCCCGTACCTGCGTCAGTGCAAAGTCATCGATGAGCAGGATGAAGACGAGGTGCTGAACTCCAGTCAGTTCCCACTGAGAATCAGTAAAGCTGGTGAGAACACACAAACAACACACGTGCGTGCACACACGCACATGCAAACACACACAGACACACACACACATGCAAACACACATACACGCACACACACACACACACCTATCTGGTTTATTATCTCCGTGGGGACAGTCCAGAGGCATAATGTTTTTTATACTGTACAAACTGTATTACATTTACATTTACATTTAGTCATTTAGCAGACGCTTTTATCCAAAGCGACTTACAAGTGGGGTAGATAATGGAAGCAATTAGGACATCATAAGTACAACAAAAGCATAAGTGCAATCAAAAAGAAGACTAGTCTTATATAGCCTAACACAGTATACGGAACCATTCATTCATTCCTACCATTTTTTTTTTAGAGTAGAGTAGAGTAGAGAAGAAAAGAGTAGAGAAGAAAAGCGTCATAACAGATCAGTCAGATGTTGGCGGAAGAGATGTGTCTTCAGGCGTTTCTTAAAGATGGATACAGAAACTGTATATTTTATCCCCTAATCATAGAAAACTTTTTGCATTTTTAGATTTAAAAAAAATATTGTTCTGTACAATTTATAAGCTTTTGTGCCCATGGGGACCTCAATTTTGGTCCCCACAGTGATACGGGTCCCCATGTGTTGGTGTGCATTCAGGTTTATATAAAAACATGTCCATACACACACTCACATGCGCACACACACGATTCATTAACGTGAGAAAAAAATTATTTTTATTTAAACATTACAACAGCTAAATTAAAATCATTTAATTAGAAATGAAACAAACCTCTGTAAATGTACTAACATGTCAGTTAGTGTGTTCTTGTTTTTTTAAGTGATTTGATTGGCTGATGTGTGCTCGCTGCAGGTCGTTTATTGGACATTCTGAGGGGGCGTGGCCAGCGGGGTTTACAGGCCTTCATGGAGTCACTGGAGTTCTACCATCCTGAACAATACACACAATTCACAGGAGAACAACCCACACAACGCTGTTCCATCATGCTCGGTGTGTGTCTCTGTGTGTGTTTATATGTATGTGCACACAGCAGTGTGTGTTTTTTGTGTATTTTTAAATCAGTTTGTTGTTGTGTTATATTGTGTGTGTGCACACAAATGTGTGTGTGTTTGGTAAAGTGTAAATATGCATTACTTATATTGTGTGCTTGTGTGATGTAGATGAGGAGGGTCCGGAGGGTCTGACTCAGTTTCTGCTGGTTGAGGTGCGTAAGTTGCGCGAGCAGTTGCGTATGAGTCGTTTGTGTGAACGGCGTTTCTCTCAGCGCTGCCGTGTGGCCGAGGAGGAGCGCAACCGATCTGAACGCAAAGCAAAAGAGCTACAACAGGACAGAATACAACTGGAGAGGTGAACACACACACATATACACACAAAGTCTTTATAGAATCTGTTTTAAAACAATAAAGTCAATGAAAGTGTGTGTGTGTGTGTGTGTGTCAGGCTGAGGCAGGATTGGGAGTCTGGTAGTCGTGAGTTGGGTTTACTGAAGGAGAGACTTCTGGATCAGACGGTGAAGTACTCACGAGTGTTAGAGGAACAACGCAGATCTGCTGCTCGTGAGAGAGAGCTGGTCACTGAGGTAACACACACACGCACGCACACACACACACACGTACACACGCATATATTACAAGCGCACACATTATATACTAACTCACAAAAACACGCACACAGACATCATAGACCAATTTACAAACACACGGACACACTCACACACACACACACACACACTCACAAGGTAAGGCAAGTTTATTTATATAGCACATTCCATACACACGTGCTTTACATAAAATGATTGACAGAGAGAGATAAGACGTATCTTCAAGTTGCAAATGATTTAAGATCACAAATACTTTGGATTTTAAGAAACAATAAGACAGTAATAAAAGTGATAAAGAATGTGAGTGTACTGTATATATAAAAAGAACAAGAGCAAAAGAAAAATGGTTGTGAATGCACAGCTACACAAGTGTGTTTTTAAACTGGATTTAAACTACAGGTGGTGTGATGGCTAAACGCTGACTCCCCCTGTTTTAAGTGAACCCTTGTTGTCTCTAACTGACTTGATGATGATGATCTGAGAAGTCTGTTTGGTTTATATGCATTGAGCATATCTGAGATGTATTTAGGTCCAAGACCATTGAGTGATTTATAGACAACTAATAATACTTTGAAGTTGATTCTAAAAGTAACTGGTAACCAGTGTAAGGACCTGAGGATTGGAGTGATATGCTCAGATTTTTTGGTTCTGGTCAGAATCCTGGCAACAGCGTTCTGTATGAGCTGCAGCTGTCTGATGGTCTTTTTTGGGGAGACCTGTAAGGAGTCCATCACAGTAATCCACCTGCTGGTGATGAAAGCATGGACTAGTTTCTCTAAATCTTGACTTGAGACAAAACTTCTGATTCTGGCTATGTTCCTGAGATGGTAGTACGCTGATTTGCTTATTGCTTTGACATGACTGCTGAAACTAAGGTCAGACTCTAAAATTACACCAAGATTTTTTACCTTACTTTGTGTCTTTAGACCTCTTAAGTCAAGGTATGTGTTTACCTTGTTAGTTTCATCCTTGTTACCAAAAACAACGACTTCAGTTTTGTTTTTATTTATTTGAAGGAAGTTTTGACACATCCAGCTGTTAATTTCATCAATGCATTGGCAAAGAGAGTCAATAGGCCTGTAGTCATTGGGTGAGAGGGTTAGGTAGATCTGAGTGTCGTCTGCATAGCTGTGGTAGGCAATTTGGTACTTTTCATTATTTAGCCAATTGGGAACACACACACACAAACGTGTATTACAAGCGCACAAATTATACACAACTCACATCATACACCAATATCCAAAACACGCACACACACTCACTCACACACACTCAAGGTCTGTATGTTCATCTCACTGTGTGATGTCACAAAAACGCCTACACACACATCGTACACCAAATTTAGAAGAAGAAAAAACGCACACACAGACACACACACAAACGTATATTACAAGCGCACACATTATACACTAATTCACAAAAATACGCACACTCACATCATACACCAATTTCCAAAACACGCACACACACTCACTCACACTCACACAAGGTCTGTATGTTCATCTCACTGTGTGATGTCACTGTCAGGTGGAACAGCTGAGGAGGAGACTGCAGGAGGTGGAGAAACCAAACGATGTTGACTCCGCCCCCTCTCTTACCCATCAGGTGTGTGGCCACACCCCCTCAGTGCTGGAGGAAAAACCCCAACCCCCTGAGAGGAACAGAGGGTGTGTCTCTGGAAATCAGGTCAGAATCACATGACACACTTCTTACACAGACGCCCGTCACCGCTGTGTTTCCTCTGATTGTGTGTGTGTGTCTGTCCTTGTTTTTATATCCCGGTGGGGACCTTAACCTGAGCGCACACAAACACATGGGGACTCCTGTCAAAACAGCTTATTAATCGTACACGATATTTTTTTTAAATCTTAAAATGCAAAAAGTTTTCTATGATCTTAAGGTGTGTGTGTGTGTGTGTGTGCATGTGTGCATGTGTGTGTGCGTGTGCGTGTGTGTGTGTGTGTGTGTGTGTGTAGGCTCTGTTGGATATTCTCCAGCAGGATCGGAGAGAAGCCACTGAGCAGAGACAGGAGTTGTGCTGTTCTATCGCTAGACTGCAGGGGGATCTGGACACCTCAGAGGCACAGAGAGAAAAGGTGTGTGTGTACATTACACATATTGTTCTGTGTACTGAAGTTGTGCGGTAAAAATGTGATTCACAGGAAGAATAAAAGTGGGTCATGAATCACAGCTGAATTACATTTCTCACAGTGTGTGTGTGCGTTTGTGTGTGTGTGTGTTTATGTGCGTGCGTGTAGTTGTCGTCTCAGTGTGAGCAGATGCATCTGAGGGTCAGGACTCTACAGTTGGACTGGGAGACAGAACAGAGACGATGTGTGTCCTATTTCAACCAGATCATGGAGCTGGAGAGAGAGAGAGACCAGGTAACACACACACACACAGATACACAAAGTCCTCTGTATAGTGGAGGCACAATTCATCTTTATGATTGTTTGCCTTGTTGATCACTCTAATACACATGACGTGTGTGTGTGTTTGTCAGGCTCTGCGCAGTCGTGACAGTCTGCAGCTGGAGTTCACAGACTGCCTGCTGGATAAGAACCGTCTGCGCAAACGTATCGCAGAGCTGGAGAGCAGTTTAGAGCAGCTGCAGAGAGAGACGGAGAGAAATCAGGAGAAGAGAGAGCAGAGCGCCACCTGTCTGAACTGTGTATGTCTGCAGCATCTCTCTCTCTCTCGTCATGAGTGTACACTTCATCTAGTGCTGACGGTGTTTGTGTGTGTGTGTGTGTGTGTGTGCAGTCTCACGTGTCGTTGTTCAGTGAGGATCAGTGTTTTGGGCCCTGCTGTTCTGGAGATCTGAGCCCCAGTTTACACACACGTGGAGCTCACTGGAAGGTCAGAAACACAACATGCACACACAACTCTTAACATCCCTTCTCTGTGTGTGTGTGTGTTCTTAGTTTATCATTGTGTTTTCACAGTCGCTCTCTGGAGCTCAAAACAGTGAACGGTTTGAAGGTGAGTGTGTGCGAGCATGTGTGTGTGATGTTCGGTGGTGTTTGTGATGTTCAGTGTGCGTGTGTGTTTGTGTGTGATATTCAGTGTGTGTGTGTGTGTGTGCGAGTGTGTAATGTTCAGTGGTGTTTGTGAAGTTCAGTGTGTATGTGTGTGTGACGTTGAGTGTGTGTAATGTTCAGTGGTGTTTGTGATGTTCAGTGTGTGTGTGTGTGATGTTCGGTGTGTTTGTGTGTGTGCGTGGTGTTTGTGATGATCAGTGTGTGTGTGTGTGTGTGTGTGTGTGTTTGTGTGTGATATTCAGTGTGTGTGTGTGATGTTCAGTGATGTGATTTTGTTATAATTATTGCTGTTGTGTATTTGATCACAGACACTTGCTGTTCAAATTCACCGGTGAGTCTCACACAACTATGACAAATATAAAATACTTTAAAATGATGTGTAGTAAGAACTTTTCTTTACATATCAGTATTTGCGTGTGTGTGTGTGTAGGAGTGTAACACAGAGAAGGACATCAACAGACTGTCTACATTTCCATTTCCACCCTGTATGAACTCTATCAACCGCAGAGTGAACATAGAGTATGACACACATGACACATAACACACATGTTTGATCTTCCAGTGGAATCATGACATAATTTTGTTTGATAAGAATAAAATATTATGAAGGTTTTATAAAAGTTGATTGATGTTGTTTAGCTATAAATGCATAGTGTTGTGATTATATTAACTGTGTGTATGATGACATTTATAACACAACACACACACAAGTGTCTCACTGCTGTGGTCTGTTTACAGATTTGATTTGAATTCTCTGGGGAGTGATGACATCGAGCCCAATGCAGGTGTGTGTCTCTGTTCATCTCTTGAGATGGTGGTTTTATTATTATTTACAGAACGTTTGTGTGTCTGTGTGATGTAGAAGATTTAGATTCGTCTCTGTGCAGTTCGTGGGGTTCTCTGCCGTCTCAGCTCCTTCCTCATGATCTGAGCAGTGTGACTCCGCCCAAACCATCATCATCATCACTGGGGTGCGAGTGTGCCTCTCTCTGTGTTTGTGTCCCATGAGCTCCTCACATCACATCACACTGAACTGAACCATGAACACAGACATGTGACATCAAATGAACTGAAGTTGAAACGGTTATTAATGAAGTCATCAATAAACCTCCTGTCTTCTCATTTGTTTCTCAGATTGACTCCTGTAACGACTTCCTCTCCCAGAAGCCTCAGTCTGGCTGATGACATCACTCTCGTGGGGGGCAACCGGACAGGTGTATTTGTTCAGAGTGTGAAGGGGGGCTCATGTGCAGAGCGGTGCGGTCTGAGAGAGGGCAGTGAGTTACTGGAGGTGAGATAGAGTCTCCGTCACACATATGAACTCTAGTGACAAACATGACATCACACGTGTGTTTGTGTGTGTGTCAGCTGGATCAGGTGCTGTGTGCGGGGGGTTGTGTTCTTCTACATCAATGCACCGCTGAAGTGGCTCATTTCTCTCTGCGATGGTGGACAGAACCGGACTCACTGAAACACACGCACAACCAACAGAGTGAGTCGCACAACACAGACACACATTTTTAAATATTGTGTTAATGAAAGACCTGATGTCATTTGTGAATAATGAATGCATTCTCTCTCTCTCTCTGTCAGAATATTCTGATTTAAGCGCTGAACTCTCGTCTCCTGATTTCACTGGTGCTGATTCCTTCTATGTGCGTGTGAACCTTGACCTCTGTTCCCACGGCGACCCCCCATGTCTCAATGTTCACTGCGATGATGTGCTGCACGTCACTGACACGCGTTACAATGGAAAATATCAGTGGCGCTGCGTCCGTGTAGACAAACACACAGCCAAAGCACTGCAGCCCGGAGCCGTGCCCAACTACAACAGGTACACAACACATAAACACACACAACATAAACACACTCACACATATACACACACAGAACACATAAACACACACACATTAAACACACAACCAAAGCACTGGAGCCCGGAGCCGTGCCCAACTACAACAGGTACACAACACATAAACACACACAACATAAACACAACATAAACACACAGCCAAAGCACTGCAGCCCGGAGCCGTGCCCAAGTACAACAGGTACACAACACATAAACACACACAACATAAACACAACATAAACACACAGCCAAAGCACTGCAGCCCGGAGCCGTGCCCAACTACAACAGGTACACAACACATAAACACACACAACATAAACACAACATAAACACACAGCCAAAGCACTGCAGCCCGGAGCCGTGCCCAACTACAACAGGTACACAACACATAAACACACACAACATAAACACACTCACACATATACACACACAAAACACATAAACACAACATAAACACAACATAAACACAACATAAACACAACATAAACACACAACCAAAGCACTGCAGCCCGGAGCCGTGCCCAACTACAACAGGTACACAACACATAAACACACACAACATAAACACACTCAAACATATACACACACACAACACATAAACACACACAACATAAACACACAACCAAAGCACTGCAGCCCGGAGCCGTGCCCAACTACAACAGGTACACATCACATAAACACACACAACATAAACACACTCACACATATACACACACACAACACATAAACACACACAACATAAACACACAACCAAAGCACTGCAGCCCGGAGCCGTGCCCAACTACAACAGGTACACATCACATAAACACACACAACATAAACACACTCACACATATACACACACACAACACATAAACACAACATAAACACACAACCAAAGCACTGCAGCCCGGAGCCGTGCCCAACTACAACAGGTACACAACACATAAACACACACAACATAAACACACTCACACATATACAAACAGACAGACACAAACACACACAAAACATAAACACAACATAAACACACAACCAAAGCACTGCAGCCCGGAGCCGTGCCCAACTACACGGGTACACAATACATAAACACACACAACATAAACACACTCACACATATACATATGCACACACACAGACACACACACACAACATAAACACACAACCAAAGCACTGCAGCCCAGAGCCATGCCCAACTACAACAGATACACAACACATAAACACACACAACATAAACACACTCACATATATACATATACACACACAAACAAAACATAAACACACACAACATAAACACACTAACACATATACACACACAGACACACAACACATATACACGCAACATAATCACAAACCAAAGCACTGGAGCCCGGAGCCGTGCCCAACTACAACAGGTAAATAACACACACAACATGAACAAACTCACACATATACATATACACACACACACAAACAAAAACATAAACACAACATAATCATAAACACACACACCATAAACACACTCACACATATACACAGACACACACACACAACATAAACACAAACCAAAGCACTGGAGCCCGAAGCTATTCCCAACTACAACAGATACACAACACATAAACACACAGCCAAAGCACTGCAGCCAAGAGGCGTGCCCAAATATAACAGGTACACAACACAAACACACTCACACACATAAACAAACACACACAACATAAACACACAGCCAAAGCACTGCAGGCTGGAGCCGTGACCAACTTTAACAGGTACACAAGACACACTTTGTGAAATGTCATGTGGTTGTGTGTGTTTGTTGTCTCTTAGGGCTCAGCAGTTGTTGTTAGTGAGACTTCGTACGATGGCGCTGGAACAGAATCACTACAGGAGGATGGTGATTATCCCTCACTCTGTATCTCTCTCTTGTCTCATCTTGTCTCTCAAACACACTCTCAAAGTTGTTTATTGTGTGTCTGTGTGTAGTTCTCTAAGAAAACTCCTGAGCGTGTTCGTCTGATTAAAGCGGTCGCTTCAAACTATCGTGCCATTGGCTCGTCCGCTCCCGTGCTCTACACACTCAGCAACCGTAAGCTCCTCCCACTTCTCCCTTTAACCAATCAGACAGATTGTGAGCACATTTGTGTAGCGTTTGTATTTGTGTGTATGTCAGGTCACGAGGAGCAGTTGATTCCCTACAGTCTGGTTCAGATGATTCACGTGTCCAGTAAGCGTCCGGTGATTTTCTCTCCGTCCGTTCTGTCCCGCTCGATCATCGAGAGACTCCTGCAGCCGGCAGAATCCGCTCTGGACTTTGACACCTGTCAACCGGGTATGACTCCGCCCACTGCTTTCATCACTCCTCTAATGATTCACACACTGCACGAAAGGTAAATGTCGCCATTCATGTTGTGTTCATGAAGGAATGAATGAAATGTGTGCAGACCCGCTGGAGGGATGTGTGCGTGAGGATCGAAGCGTGTTCCTCTTAAACTCTTCAGATCAAATCATGGGAATCAAACTACAGAGTGTTCAAGAGGTTATAAACCAGGTAAACACACACACACACAGAATGAGAAACTAAGTGGTGCGGATCCTCATGTGTGTGTTTGTGTGTTCAGGAGAAACACTGTCTGCTCCCGCTGGCCGTGAGCTGTGTAGACAATCTTCTGAAGCAAAGCATCTATCCCATCATCATCTACATCAAACCCAAAGATAAGAAAGGCAGAAAGTTCAGGTGAGCACGTGTGAACCGAATCAGGTCATCAGATCTGATTCATCTGAGCTCAGCTCCACGCTCATTTGAATTCACAAGATGATCATCAGCTATTTTCCCAGAGCTGTTTCATTATTGAACTCTCCCCCCCACTGATTCCACTACCCTCATAACTTTAACTGTAATGCTGCTATTACATTGTTTACATTGCACTACAGGGCTACCATGCATGACTGAACTGTACACACCAGTACTTCATGTTATCTGCTCTACCGGACTGTTTACACACACATAGCATCATTTGCACTCTATACTGCTCACTTGCACACCAGGAATATTATACTGAATGCTCATTTGCACTAATGGACTACTTTCATAACTGCATAACCTCATCTACTGCACTGTAACTTCAATAACTGCATTAACTTATCTACTGCACTGTAACTCTATTAACTGCATCTACTCATCTATTGCATTATAACTCCAATAACTGCACTAACTCATCTACTGCACTATAACTTCAATAACTGCATTAACTCATCTACTGCACTATAACTCCAATAACTGCACTAACTCATCTACTGTACTGTAACTTCAATAACTGCATTAACTCATCTACTGCACTGCAACTCCAATAACTGCACTAACTCATCTACTGCACTATAACTTCAATAACTGCATTAACTTATCTACTTCACTGTAACTTCAATAACTGCATTAACTCATCTACTGCACTGTAACTTCAATAACTGCATTAACTCATCTACTGCACTATAACTTCAATAACTGCATTTACTTATCTACTGTACTGTAACTTCAATAACTGCATTAACTCATCTACTGCACTATAACTTCAATAACTGCATTAGCTTATCTACTGCACTATAACTTCAATAACTGCATTAACTCATCTACTGCACTATAACTTCAATAACTGCATTAACTCATCTACTGCACTATAACTTCAATAACTGCATTAGCTTATCTACTGTACTGTAACTTCAATAACTGCATTTACTTATCTACTGTACTGTAACTTCAATAACTGCATTAACTCATCTACTGCACTATAACTTCAATAACTGCATTAGCTTATCTACTGCACTATAACTTCAATAACTGCATTAACTCATCTACTGCACTATAACTTCAATAACTGCATTAACTCATCTACTGCACTGTAACTTCAATAACTGCATTAGCTTATCTACTGTACTGTAACTTCAATAACTGCATTAACTCATCTACTGCACTATAACTTCAATAACTGCATTAACTCATCTACTGCACTATAACTTCAATAACTACATTAACTCATCTACTGCACTATAACTTCAATAACTACATTAACTCATCTACTGCACTATAACTTCAATAACTGCATTAACTCATCTACTGCACTATAACTTCAATAACTACATTAACTCATCTACTGCACTATAACTTCAATAACTACATTAACTCATCTACTGCACTATAACTTCAATAACTGCATTAGCTCATCTACTGCACTGTAACTTCAATAACTGCATTAACTCATCTACTGCACTGTAACTTCAATAACTGCATTAGCTCATCTACTGCACTGTAACTTCAATAACTGCATTAGCTTATCTACTGTACTGTAACTTCAATAACTGCATTAACTCATCTACTGCACTATAACTTCAATAACTGCATTAACTCATCTACTGCACTATAACTTCAATAACTACATTAACTCATCTACTGCACTATAACTTCAATAACTACATTAACTCATCTACTGCACTATAACTTCAATAACTACATTAACTCATCTACTGCACTATAACTTCAATAACTGCATTTACTCATCTACTGTACTGTAACTTCAATAACTGCATTAACTTATCTACTGCACTGTAACTTCAATAACTGCATTAACTTATCTACTTCACTGTAACTTCACTGTAACATCTACTGCACTATAACTTCAATAACTACATTAACTCATCTACTGCACTATAACTTCAATAACTACATTAACTCATCTACTGCACTATAACTTCAATAACTACATTAACTCATCTACTGCACTATAACTTCAATAACTACATTAACTCATCTACTGCACTATAACTTCAATAACTACATTAACTCATCTACTGCACTATAACTTCAATAACTACATTAACTCATCTACTGCACTATAACTTCAATAACTACATTAACTCATCTACTGCACTATAACTTCAATAACTGCATTAACTCATCTACTGTACTGTAACTTCAATAACTGCATTAACTTATCTACTGTACTGTAACTTCAATAACTGCATTAGCTTATCTACTGTACTGTAACTTCAATAACTGCATTAACTCATCTACTGCACTATAACTTCAATAACTACATTAACTCATCTACTGCACTATAACTTCAATAACTACATTAACTCATCTACTGCACTATAACTTCAATAACTACATTAACTCATCTACTGCACTATAACTTCAATAACTACATTAACTCATCTACTGCACTATAACTTCAATAACTGCATTAACTCATCTACTGTACTGTAACTTCAATAACTGCATTAGCTTATCTACTGTACTGTAACTTCAATAACTGCATTAGCTTATCTACTGTACTGTAACTTCAATAACTGCATTAGCTTATCTACTGTACTGTAACTTCAATAACTGCATTAACTCATCTACTGCACTATAACTTCAATAACTACATTAACTCATCTACTGCACTATAACTTCAATAACTACATTAACTCATCTACTGCACTATAACTTCAATAACTACATTAACTCATCTACTGCACTATAACTTCAATAACTACATTAACTCATCTACTGCACTATAACTTCAATAACTGCATTAACTCATCTACTGTACTGTAACTTCAATAACTGCATTAGCTTATCTACTGTACTGTAACTTCAATAACTGCATTAGCTTATCTACTGTACTGTAACTTCAATAACTGCATTAACTCATCTACTGCACTGTAACTTCAATAACTGCATTTACTCATCTACTGTACTGTAACTTCAATAACTGCATTAACTTATCTACTGCACTGTAACTTCAATAACTGCATTAACTCATCTACTGCACTATAACTTCAATAACTACATTAACTCATCTACTGCACTATAACTTCAATAACTACATTAACTCATCTACTGCACTATAACTTCAATAACTGCATTAACTCATCTACTGCACTATAACTTCAATAACTGCATTAGCTTATCTACTGCACTATAACTTCAATAACTGCATTAACTCATCTACTGCACTATAACTTCAATAACTGCATTAACTCATCTACTGCACTGTAACTTCAATAACTGCATTAGCTTATCTACTGTACTGTAACTTCAATAACTGCATTAACTCATCTACTGTACTGTAACTTCAATAACTGCATTTACTCATCTACTGTACTGTAACTTCAATAACTGCATTAACTTATCTACTGCACTGTAACTTCAATAACTGCATTAACTCATCTACTTCACTGTAACTTCAATAACTGCATTAACTCATCTACTGCACTGTAACTTCAATAACTGCATTTACTTATCTACTGTACTGTAACTTCAATAACTGCATTAGCTTATCTACTGCACTATAACTTCAATAACTGCATTTACTCATCTACTGTACTGTAACTTCAATAACTGCATTAACTCATCTACTGCACTGTAACTTCAATAACTGCATTTACTTATCTACTGTACTGTAACTTCAATAACTGCATTAACTCATCTACTGCACTATAACTTCAATAACTGCATTAGCTTATCTACTGCACTATAACTTCAATAACTGCATTAACTCATCTACTGCACTATAACTTCAATAACTGCATTAACTCATCTACTGCACTATAACTTCAATAACTACATTAACTCATCTACTGCACTATAACTTCAATAACTGCATTAGCTCATCTACTGCACTGTAACTTCAATAACTGCATTAACTCATCTACTGCACTGTAACTTCAATAACTGCATTAGCTCATCTACTGCACTGTAACTTCAATAACTGCATTAGCTTATCTACTGTACTGTAACTTCAATAACTGCATTAACTCATCTACTGCACTATAACTTCAATAACTGCATTAACTCATCTACTGCACTATAACTTCAATAACTACATTAACTCATCTACTGCACTATAACTTCAATAACTACATTAACTCATCTACTGCACTATAACTTCAATAACTACATTAACTCATCTACTGCACTATAACTTCAATAACTGCATTTACTCATCTACTGTACTGTAACTTCAATAACTGCATTAACTTATCTACTGCACTGTAACTTCAATAACTGCATTAACTTATCTACTTCACTGTAACTTCACTGTAACATCTACTGCACTATAACTTCAATAACTACATTAACTCATCTACTGCACTATAACTTCAATAACTACATTAACTCATCTACTGCACTATAACTTCAATAACTACATTAACTCATCTACTGCACTATAACTTCAATAACTACATTAACTCATCTACTGCACTATAACTTCAATAACTACATTAACTCATCTACTGCACTATAACTTCAATAACTACATTAACTCATCTACTGCACTATAACTTCAATAACTACATTAACTCATCTACTGCACTATAACTTCAATAACTGCATTAACTCATCTACTGTACTGTAACTTCAATAACTGCATTAACTTATCTACTGTACTGTAACTTCAATAACTGCATTAGCTTATCTACTGTACTGTAACTTCAATAACTGCATTAACTCATCTACTGCACTATAACTTCAATAACTACATTAACTCATCTACTGCACTATAACTTCAATAACTACATTAACTCATCTACTGCACTATAACTTCAATAACTACATTAACTCATCTACTGCACTATAACTTCAATAACTACATTAACTCATCTACTGCACTATAACTTCAATAACTGCATTAACTCATCTACTGTACTGTAACTTCAATAACTGCATTAGCTTATCTACTGTACTGTAACTTCAATAACTGCATTAGCTTATCTACTGTACTGTAACTTCAATAACTGCATTAGCTTATCTACTGTACTGTAACTTCAATAACTGCATTAACTCATCTACTGCACTATAACTTCAATAACTACATTAACTCATCTACTGCACTATAACTTCAATAACTACATTAACTCATCTACTGCACTATAACTTCAATAACTACATTAACTCATCTACTGCACTATAACTTCAATAACTACATTAACTCATCTACTGCACTATAACTTCAATAACTGCATTAACTCATCTACTGTACTGTAACTTCAATAACTGCATTAGCTTATCTACTGTACTGTAACTTCAATAACTGCATTAACTCATCTACTGCACTGTAACTTCAATAACTGCATTAGCTTATCTACTGTACTGTAACTTCAATAACTGCATTAACTCATCTACTGTACTGTAACTTCAATAACTGCATTTACTCATCTACTGTACTGTAACTTCAATAACTGCATTAACTTATCTACTGCACTGTAACTTCAATAACTGCATTAACTCATCTACTTCACTGTAACTTCAATAACTGCATTAACTCATCTACTGCACTGTAACTTCAATAACTGCATTTACTTATCTACTGTACTGTAACTTCAATAACTGCATTAGCTTATCTACTGCACTGTAACTTCAATAACTGCATTTACTCATCTACTGTACTGTAACTTCAATAACTGCATTAACTCATCTACTGCACTGTAACTTCAATAACTGCATTTACTTATCTACTGTACTGTAACTTCAATAACTGCATTAACTCATCTACTGCACTATAACTTCAATAACTGCATTAGCTTATCTACTGCACTATAACTTCAATAACTGCATTAACTCATCTACTGCACTATAACTTCAATAACTGCATTAACTCATCTACTGCACTGTAACTTCAATAACTGCATTAACTCATCTACTGCACTATAACTTCAATAACTGCATTAGCTTATCTACTGTACTGTAACTTCAATAACTGCATTAACTCATCTACTGCACTGTAACTTCAATAACTGCATTTACTCATCTACTGTACTGTAACTTCAATAACTGCATTAACTTATCTACTGTACTGTAACTTCAATAACTGCATTAACTTATCTACTGTACTGTAACTTCAATAACTGCATTTACTCATCTACTGTACTGTAACTTCAATAACTGCATTAACTTATCTACTGTACTGTAACTTCAATAACTGCATTAACTTATCTACTGTACTGTAACTTCAATAACTGTATTAACTCATCTACTGCACTATAACTTCAATAACTGCATTAGCTTATCTACTGTACTGTAACTTCAATAACTGTATTAACTCATCTACTGCACTATAACTTCAATAACTGCATTAGCTTATCTACTGTACTGTAACTTCAATAACTGCATTAGCTTATCTACTGTACTGTAACTTCAATAACTGCATTAGCTTATCTACTGTACTGTAACTTCAATAACTGCATTAACTCATCTACTGCACTATAACTTCAATAACTGCATTAACTCATCTACTGCACTATAACTTCAATAACTACATTAACTCATCTACTGCACTATAACTTCAATAACTACATTAACTCATCTACTGCACTATAACTTCAATAACTGCATTAACTCATCTACTGCACTGTAACTTCAATAACTGCATTAACTCATCTACTGCACTGTAACTTCAATAACTGCATTTACTCATCTACTGTACTGTAACTTCAATAACTGCATTAACTTATCTACTGTACTGTAACTTCAATAACTGCATTAACTCATCTACTGCACTATAACTTCAATAACTGCATTAACTCATCTACTGTACTGTAACTTCAATAACTGCATTAACTTATCTACTGCACTGTAACTTCAATAACTGCATTAACTTATCTACTGTACTGTAACTTCAATAACTGTATTAACTCATCTACTGCACTATAACTTCAATAACTGCATTAGCTTATCTACTGTACTGTAACTTCAATAACTGTATTAACTCATCTACTGCACTATAACTTCAATAACTGCATTAACTCATCTACTGCACTATAACTTCAATAACTGCATTAGCTTATCTACTGCACTATAACTTCAATAACTGCATTAACTCATCTACTGCACTATAACTTCAATAACTGCATTAACTCATCTACTGCACTGTAACTTCAATAACTGCATTAGCTTATCTACTGTACTGTAACTTCAATAACTGCATTAACTCATCTACTGTACTGTAACTTCAATAACTGCATTTACTCATCTACTGTACTGTAACTTCAATAACTGCATTAACTTATCTACTGCACTGTAACTTCAATAACTGCATTAACTCATCTACTTCACTGTAACTTCAATAACTGCATTAACTCATCTACTGCACTGTAACTTCAATAACTGCATTTACTTATCTACTGTACTGTAACTTCAATAACTGCATTAGCTTATCTACTGCACTATAACTTCAATAACTGCATTTACTCATCTACTGTACTGTAACTTCAATAACTGCATTAACTTATCTACTGCACTGTAACTTCAATAACTGCATTAACTTATCTACTTCACTGTAACTTCAATAACTGCATTAACTCATCTACTGCACTGTAACTTCAATAACTGCATTTACTTATCTACTGTACTGTAACTTCAATAACTGCATTAACTCATCTACTGCACTATAACTTCAATAACTGCATTAGCTTATCTACTGCACTATAACTTCAATAACTGCATTAACTCATCTACTGCACTATAACTTCAATAACTGCATTAACTCATCTACTGCACTGTAACTTCAATAACTGCATTAACTCATCTACTGCACTATAACTTCAATAACTGCATTAGCTTATCTACTGTACTGTAACTTCAATAACTGCATTAACTCATCTACTGCACTGTAACTTCAATAACTGCATTTACTCATCTACTGTACTGTAACTTCAATAACTGCATTAACTTATCTACTGTACTGTAACTTCAATAACTGCATTAACTTATCTACTGTACTGTAACTTCAATAACTGCATTTACTCATCTACTGTACTGTAACTTCAATAACTGCATTAACTTATCTACTGTACTGTAACTTCAATAACTGCATTAACTTATCTACTGTACTGTAACTTCAATAACTGTATTAACTCATCTACTGCACTATAACTTCAATAACTGCATTAGCTTATCTACTGTACTGTAACTTCAATAACTGTATTAACTCATCTACTGCACTATAACTTCAATAACTGCATTAGCTTATCTACTGTACTGTAACTTCAATAACTGCATTAGCTTATCTACTGTACTGTAACTTCAATAACTGCATTAGCTTATCTACTGTACTGTAACTTCAATAACTGCATTAACTCATCTACTGCACTATAACTTCAATAACTGCATTAACTCATCTACTGCACTATAACTTCAATAACTACATTAACTCATCTACTGCACTATAACTTCAATAACTACATTAACTCATCTACTGCACTATAACTTCAATAACTGCATTAACTCATCTACTGCACTATAACTTCAATAACTACATTAACTCATCTACTGCACTATAACTTCAATAACTGCATTAGCTCATCTACTGCACTGTAACTTCAATAACTGCATTAACTCATCTACTGCACTGTAACTTCAATAACTGCATTTACTCATCTACTGTACTGTAACTTCAATAACTGCATTAACTCATCTACTGTACTGTAACTTCAATAACTGCATTAGCTTATCTACTGTACTGTAACTTCAATAACTGCATTAGCTTATCTACTGTACTGTAACTTCAATAACTGCATTAGCTTATCTACTGTACTGTAACTTCAATAACTGCATTAGCTTATCTACTGTACTGTAACTTCAATAACTGCATTAACTCATCTACTGCACTGTAACTTCAATAACTGCATTAACTTATCTACTGTACTGTAACTTCAATAACTGCACTAACTCATCTACTGCACTGTAACTCTATTAACTGCATCTACTCATCTATTGCATTATAACTCCAATAACTGCACTAACTCATCTACTGCACTATATAACTGCATTAACTCAATAACTGCATTAACCCATCTACTGCACTATAACTTCAATAACTGCATTAACTCATCTACTGCACTGTAACTCCAATAACTGCACTAACTCATCTACTGCACTGTAACTTCAATAACTGCATTAACTCATCTACTGCACTGTAACTTCAATAACTGCATTAGCTCATCTACTGCACTGTAACTTCAATAACTGCATTAGCTTATCTACTGTACTGTAACTTCAATAACTGCATTAACTCATCTACTGCACTATAACTTCAATAACTACATTAACTCATCTACTGCACTATAACTTCAATAACTACATTAACTCATCTACTGCACTATAACTTCAATAACTACATTAACTCATCTACTGCACTGTAACTTCAATAACTGCATTAACTCATCTACTGTACTGTAACTTCAATAACTGCATTAGCTCATCTACTGTACTGTAACTTCAATAACTGCATTAGCTCATCTATTGTACTGTAACTTCAATAACTGCATTAGCTTATCTACTGTACTGTAACTTCAATAACTGCATTAGCTTATCTACTGTACTGTAACTTCAATAACTGCATTAACTCATCTACTGCACTGTAACTTCAATAACTGCATTAACTTATCTACTGTACTGTAACTTCAATAACTGCACTAACTCATCTACTGCACTGTAACTCTATTAACTGCATCTACTCATCTATTGCATTATAACTCCAATAACTGCACTAACTCATCTACTGCACTATATAACTGCATTAACTCAATAACTGCATTAACCCATCTACTGCACTATAACTTCAATAACTGCATTAACTCATCTACTGCACTGTAACTCCAATAACTGCACTAACTCATCTACTGCACTGTAACTTCAATAACTGCATTAACTTATCTACTTCACTGTAACTTCAATAACTGCATTAACTCATCTACTGCACTGTAACTCCAATAACTGCACTAACTCATCTACTGCACTGTAACTTCAATAACTGCATTAACTTATCTACTGTACTGTAACTTCAATAACTGCATTAACTTATCTACTGCACTGTAACTCTATTAACTGCATCTACTCATCTATTGCATTATAACTCCAATAACTGCACTAACTCATCTACTGCACTATATAACTGCATTAACTCAATAACTGCATTAACCCATCTACTGCACTATAACTTCAATAACTGCATTAACTCATCTACTGCACTGTAACTTCAATAACTGCATTAACTTATCTACTGCACTATAACTTCAATAACTACATTAACTCATCTACTGCACTATAACTTCAATAACTACATTAACTCATCTACTGCACTATAACTTCAATAACTGCATTAACTCATCTACTGTACTGTAACTTCAATAACTGCATTAACTTATCTACTGTACTGTAACTTCAATAACTGCATTAGCTTATCTACTGTACTGTAACTTCAATAACTGCATTAACTCATCTACTGCACTATAACTTCAATAACTACATTAACTCATCTACTGCACTATAACTTCAATAACTACATTAACTCATCTACTGCACTATAACTTCAATAACTACATTAACTCATCTACTGCACTATAACTTCAATAACTACATTAACTCATCTACTGCACTATAACTTCAATAACTGCATTAACTCATCTACTGTACTGTAACTTCAATAACTGCATTAGCTTATCTACTGTACTGTAACTTCAATAACTGCATTAGCTTATCTACTGTACTGTAACTTCAATAACTGCATTAGCTTATCTACTGTACTGTAACTTCAATAACTGCATTAACTCATCTACTGCACTATAACTTCAATAACTACATTAACTCATCTACTGCACTATAACTTCAATAACTACATTAACTCATCTACTGCACTATAACTTCAATAACTACATTAACTCATCTACTGCACTATAACTTCAATAACTACATTAACTCATCTACTGCACTATAACTTCAATAACTGCATTAACTCATCTACTGTACTGTAACTTCAATAACTGCATTAGCTTATCTACTGTACTGTAACTTCAATAACTGCATTAGCTTATCTACTGTACTGTAACTTCAATAACTGCATTAACTCATCTACTGCACTGTAACTTCAATAACTGCATTTACTCATCTACTGTACTGTAACTTCAATAACTGCATTAACTTATCTACTGCACTGTAACTTCAATAACTGCATTAACTCATCTACTGCACTATAACTTCAATAACTACATTAACTCATCTACTGCACTATAACTTCAATAACTACATTAACTCATCTACTGCACTATAACTTCAATAACTGCATTAACTCATCTACTGCACTATAACTTCAATAACTGCATTAGCTTATCTACTGCACTATAACTTCAATAACTGCATTAACTCATCTACTGCACTATAACTTCAATAACTGCATTAACTCATCTACTGCACTGTAACTTCAATAACTGCATTAGCTTATCTACTGTACTGTAACTTCAATAACTGCATTAACTCATCTACTGTACTGTAACTTCAATAACTGCATTTACTCATCTACTGTACTGTAACTTCAATAACTGCATTAACTTATCTACTGCACTGTAACTTCAATAACTGCATTAACTCATCTACTTCACTGTAACTTCAATAACTGCATTAACTCATCTACTGCACTGTAACTTCAATAACTGCATTTACTTATCTACTGTACTGTAACTTCAATAACTGCATTAGCTTATCTACTGCACTATAACTTCAATAACTGCATTTACTCATCTACTGTACTGTAACTTCAATAACTGCATTAACTCATCTACTGCACTGTAACTTCAATAACTGCATTTACTTATCTACTGTACTGTAACTTCAATAACTGCATTAACTCATCTACTGCACTATAACTTCAATAACTGCATTAGCTTATCTACTGCACTATAACTTCAATAACTGCATTAACTCATCTACTGCACTATAACTTCAATAACTGCATTAACTCATCTACTGCACTATAACTTCAATAACTACATTAACTCATCTACTGCACTATAACTTCAATAACTGCATTAGCTCATCTACTGCACTGTAACTTCAATAACTGCATTAACTCATCTACTGCACTGTAACTTCAATAACTGCATTAGCTCATCTACTGCACTGTAACTTCAATAACTGCATTAGCTTATCTACTGTACTGTAACTTCAATAACTGCATTAACTCATCTACTGCACTATAACTTCAATAACTGCATTAACTCATCTACTGCACTATAACTTCAATAACTACATTAACTCATCTACTGCACTATAACTTCAATAACTACATTAACTCATCTACTGCACTATAACTTCAATAACTACATTAACTCATCTACTGCACTATAACTTCAATAACTGCATTTACTCATCTACTGTACTGTAACTTCAATAACTGCATTAACTTATCTACTGCACTGTAACTTCAATAACTGCATTAACTTATCTACTTCACTGTAACTTCACTGTAACATCTACTGCACTATAACTTCAATAACTACATTAACTCATCTACTGCACTATAACTTCAATAACTACATTAACTCATCTACTGCACTATAACTTCAATAACTACATTAACTCATCTACTGCACTATAACTTCAATAACTACATTAACTCATCTACTGCACTATAACTTCAATAACTACATTAACTCATCTACTGCACTATAACTTCAATAACTACATTAACTCATCTACTGCACTATAACTTCAATAACTACATTAACTCATCTACTGCACTATAACTTCAATAACTGCATTAACTCATCTACTGTACTGTAACTTCAATAACTGCATTAACTTATCTACTGTACTGTAACTTCAATAACTGCATTAGCTTATCTACTGTACTGTAACTTCAATAACTGCATTAACTCATCTACTGCACTATAACTTCAATAACTACATTAACTCATCTACTGCACTATAACTTCAATAACTACATTAACTCATCTACTGCACTATAACTTCAATAACTACATTAACTCATCTACTGCACTATAACTTCAATAACTACATTAACTCATCTACTGCACTATAACTTCAATAACTGCATTAACTCATCTACTGTACTGTAACTTCAATAACTGCATTAGCTTATCTACTGTACTGTAACTTCAATAACTGCATTAGCTTATCTACTGTACTGTAACTTCAATAACTGCATTAGCTTATCTACTGTACTGTAACTTCAATAACTGCATTAACTCATCTACTGCACTATAACTTCAATAACTACATTAACTCATCTACTGCACTATAACTTCAATAACTACATTAACTCATCTACTGCACTATAACTTCAATAACTACATTAACTCATCTACTGCACTATAACTTCAATAACTACATTAACTCATCTACTGCACTATAACTTCAATAACTGCATTAACTCATCTACTGTACTGTAACTTCAATAACTGCATTAGCTTATCTACTGTACTGTAACTTCAATAACTGCATTAGCTTATCTACTGTACTGTAACTTCAATAACTGCATTAACTCATCTACTGCACTGTAACTTCAATAACTGCATTTACTCATCTACTGTACTGTAACTTCAATAACTGCATTAACTTATCTACTGCACTGTAACTTCAATAACTGCATTAACTCATCTACTGCACTATAACTTCAATAACTACATTAACTCATCTACTGCACTATAACTTCAATAACTACATTAACTCATCTACTGCACTATAACTTCAATAACTGCATTAACTCATCTACTGCACTATAACTTCAATAACTGCATTAGCTTATCTACTGCACTATAACTTCAATAACTGCATTAACTCATCTACTGCACTATAACTTCAATAACTGCATTAACTCATCTACTGCACTGTAACTTCAATAACTGCATTAGCTTATCTACTGTACTGTAACTTCAATAACTGCATTAACTCATCTACTGTACTGTAACTTCAATAACTGCATTTACTCATCTACTGTACTGTAACTTCAATAACTGCATTAACTTATCTACTGCACTGTAACTTCAATAACTGCATTAACTCATCTACTTCACTGTAACTTCAATAACTGCATTAACTCATCTACTGCACTGTAACTTCAATAACTGCATTTACTTATCTACTGTACTGTAACTTCAATAACTGCATTAGCTTATCTACTGCACTATAACTTCAATAACTGCATTTACTCATCTACTGTACTGTAACTTCAATAACTGCATTAACTCATCTACTGCACTGTAACTTCAATAACTGCATTTACTTATCTACTGTACTGTAACTTCAATAACTGCATTAACTCATCTACTGCACTATAACTTCAATAACTGCATTAGCTTATCTACTGCACTATAACTTCAATAACTGCATTAACTCATCTACTGCACTATAACTTCAATAACTGCATTAACTCATCTACTGCACTGTAACTTCAATAACTGCATTAACTCATCTACTGCACTATAACTTCAATAACTGCATTAGCTTATCTACTGTACTGTAACTTCAATAACTGCATTAACTCATCTACTGCACTGTAACTTCAATAACTGCATTTACTCATCTACTGTACTGTAACTTCAATAACTGCATTAACTTATCTACTGTACTGTAACTTCAATAACTGCATTAACTTATCTACTGTACTGTAACTTCAATAACTGCATTTACTCATCTACTGTACTGTAACTTCAATAACTGCATTAACTTATCTACTGTACTGTAACTTCAATAACTGCATTAACTTATCTACTGTACTGTAACTTCAATAACTGTATTAACTCATCTACTGCACTATAACTTCAATAACTGCATTAGCTTATCTACTGTACTGTAACTTCAATAACTGTATTAACTCATCTACTGCACTATAACTTCAATAACTGCATTAGCTTATCTACTGTACTGTAACTTCAATAACTGCATTAGCTTATCTACTGTACTGTAACTTCAATAACTGCATTAGCTTATCTACTGTACTGTAACTTCAATAACTGCATTAACTCATCTACTGCACTATAACTTCAATAACTGCATTAACTCATCTACTGCACTATAACTTCAATAACTACATTAACTCATCTACTGCACTATAACTTCAATAACTACATTAACTCATCTACTGCACTATAACTTCAATAACTGCATTAACTCATCTACTGCACTATAACTTCAATAACTACATTAACTCATCTACTGCACTATAACTTCAATAACTGCATTAGCTCATCTACTGCACTGTAACTTCAATAACTGCATTAACTCATCTACTGCACTGTAACTTCAATAACTGCATTTACTCATCTACTGTACTGTAACTTCAATAACTGCATTAACTTATCTACTGTACTGTAACTTCAATAACTGCATTAACTCATCTACTGCACTATAACTTCAATAACTGCATTAACTCATCTACTGTACTGTAACTTCAATAACTGCATTAACTTATCTACTGCACTGTAACTTCAATAACTGCATTAACTTATCTACTGTACTGTAACTTCAATAACTGTATTAACTCATCTACTGCACTATAACTTCAATAACTGCATTAGCTTATCTACTGTACTGTAACTTCAATAACTGTATTAACTCATCTACTGCACTATAACTTCAATAACTGCATTAACTCATCTACTGCACTATAACTTCAATAACTGCATTAGCTTATCTACTGCACTATAACTTCAATAACTGCATTAACTCATCTACTGCACTATAACTTCAATAACTGCATTAACTCATCTACTGCACTGTAACTTCAATAACTGCATTAGCTTATCTACTGTACTGTAACTTCAATAACTGCATTAACTCATCTACTGTACTGTAACTTCAATAACTGCATTTACTCATCTACTGTACTGTAACTTCAATAACTGCATTAACTTATCTACTGCACTGTAACTTCAATAACTGCATTAACTCATCTACTTCACTGTAACTTCAATAACTGCATTAACTCATCTACTGCACTGTAACTTCAATAACTGCATTTACTTATCTACTGTACTGTAACTTCAATAACTGCATTAGCTTATCTACTGCACTATAACTTCAATAACTGCATTTACTCATCTACTGTACTGTAACTTCAATAACTGCATTAACTTATCTACTGCACTGTAACTTCAATAACTGCATTAACTTATCTACTTCACTGTAACTTCAATAACTGCATTAACTCATCTACTGCACTGTAACTTCAATAACTGCATTTACTTATCTACTGTACTGTAACTTCAATAACTGCATTAACTCATCTACTGCACTATAACTTCAATAACTGCATTAGCTTATCTACTGCACTATAACTTCAATAACTGCATTAACTCATCTACTGCACTATAACTTCAATAACTGCATTAACTCATCTACTGCACTGTAACTTCAATAACTGCATTAACTCATCTACTGCACTATAACTTCAATAACTGCATTAGCTTATCTACTGTACTGTAACTTCAATAACTGCATTAACTCATCTACTGCACTGTAACTTCAATAACTGCATTTACTCATCTACTGTACTGTAACTTCAATAACTGCATTAACTTATCTACTGTACTGTAACTTCAATAACTGCATTAACTTATCTACTGTACTGTAACTTCAATAACTGCATTTACTCATCTACTGTACTGTAACTTCAATAACTGCATTAACTTATCTACTGTACTGTAACTTCAATAACTGCATTAACTTATCTACTGTACTGTAACTTCAATAACTGTATTAACTCATCTACTGCACTATAACTTCAATAACTGCATTAGCTTATCTACTGTACTGTAACTTCAATAACTGTATTAACTCATCTACTGCACTATAACTTCAATAACTGCATTAGCTTATCTACTGTACTGTAACTTCAATAACTGCATTAGCTTATCTACTGTACTGTAACTTCAATAACTGCATTAGCTTATCTACTGTACTGTAACTTCAATAACTGCATTAACTCATCTACTGCACTATAACTTCAATAACTGCATTAACTCATCTACTGCACTATAACTTCAATAACTACATTAACTCATCTACTGCACTATAACTTCAATAACTACATTAACTCATCTACTGCACTATAACTTCAATAACTGCATTAACTCATCTACTGCACTATAACTTCAATAACTACATTAACTCATCTACTGCACTATAACTTCAATAACTGCATTAGCTCATCTACTGCACTGTAACTTCAATAACTGCATTAACTCATCTACTGCACTGTAACTTCAATAACTGCATTTACTCATCTACTGTACTGTAACTTCAATAACTGCATTAACTCATCTACTGTACTGTAACTTCAATAACTGCATTAGCTTATCTACTGTACTGTAACTTCAATAACTGCATTAGCTTATCTACTGTACTGTAACTTCAATAACTGCATTAGCTTATCTACTGTACTGTAACTTCAATAACTGCATTAACTCATCTACTGCACTGTAACTTCAATAACTGCATTAACTTATCTACTGTACTGTAACTTCAATAACTGCATTAACTCATCTACTGCACTGTAACTTCAATAACTGCATTAACTTATCTACTGTACTGTAACTTCAATAACTGCACTAACTCATCTACTGCACTGTAACTCTATTAACTGCATCTACTCATCTATTGCATTATAACTCCAATAACTGCACTAACTCATCTACTGCACTATATAACTGCATTAACTCAATAACTGCATTAACCCATCTACTGCACTATAACTTCAATAACTGCATTAACTCATCTACTGCACTGTAACTCCAATAACTGCACTAACTCATCTACTGCACTGTAACTTCAATAACTGCATTAACTCATCTACTGCACTGTAACTTCAATAACTGCATTAGCTCATCTACTGCACTGTAACTTCAATAACTGCATTAGCTTATCTACTGTACTGTAACTTCAATAACTGCATTAACTCATCTACTGCACTATAACTTCAATAACTACATTAACTCATCTACTGCACTATAACTTCAATAACTACATTAACTCATCTACTGCACTATAACTTCAATAACTACATTAACTCATCTACTGCACTGTAACTTCAATAACTGCATTAACTCATCTACTGTACTGTAACTTCAATAACTGCATTAGCTCATCTACTGTACTGTAACTTCAATAACTGCATTAGCTCATCTACTGTACTGTAACTTCAATAACTGCATTAGCTTATCTACTGTACTGTAACTTCAATAACTGCATTAGCTTATCTACTGTACTGTAACTTCAATAACTGCATTAACTCATCTACTGCACTGTAACTTCAATAACTGCATTAACTTATCTACTGTACTGTAACTTCAATAACTGCACTAACTCATCTACTGCACTGTAACTCTATTAACTGCATCTACTCATCTATTGCATTATAACTCCAATAACTGCACTAACTCATCTACTGCACTATATAACTGCATTAACTCAATAACTGCATTAACCCATCTACTGCACTATAACTTCAATAACTGCATTAACTCATCTACTGCACTGTAACTCCAATAACTGCACTAACTCATCTACTGCACTGTAACTTCAATAACTGCATTAACTTATCTACTTCACTGTAACTTCAATAACTGCATTAACTCATCTACTGCACTGTAACTCCAATAACTGCACTAACTCATCTACTGCACTGTAACTTCAATAACTGCATTAACTTATCTACTGTACTGTAACTTCAATAACTGCATTAACTTATCTACTGCACTGTAACTCTATTAACTGCATCTACTCATCTATTGCATTATAACTCCAATAACTGCACTAACTCATCTACTGCACTATATAACTGCATTAACTCAATAACTGCATTAACCCATCTACTGCACTATAACTTCAATAACTGCATTAACTCATCTACTGCACTGTAACTTCAATAACTGCATTAACTTATCTACTGCACTGTAACTCTATTAACTGCATCTACTCATCTATTGCACTGTAACTCTATTAACTGCATCTACTCATCTACTGCACTGTAACTCTATTAACTGCACTAACTTATCTACTGCACCGTACCTTTAATAACCGCATCGACTCATCTATTGCACTGCAACTTTAAAAGCTAATGTCTAGAATTAATGCACACTTAAGTCACTTGCACTATTGTAATGACCACCTGTACATTAATGTTCACAGTATATAGCCTTCTGTATATATTGTTCATAGTGCATCCCGACTGTCATATTTTCATAGAACATTCCTTCTGTAAAGTATTTTCATAGTACATGCCCATTGTATAGTATTTTTCCTAATATTGTATTCTGTATTTATTCACACTGTATATCCTGCACTTGCTAATTGCACTTCTGGTTAGACCTAAACTACATTTCGTTACACTGTACTTGTATGTGTAATGACAATAAAGTTGAATCTAATCTAATTTTAAGACAATCGTTTGAACTGCAAATGTCATGTGACCAATCGCTGTAAAGCTGGAGTTGTGGTTCATTGAGTTCTTGATATCATTCATAAGTGAAAACCGTCCCTTTGTGTGTCTGTCTCTGTTTCAGGAAGTTGTTATCAGGCTGTAGGGAGGAGGAGGTGATGCAGGCGTGTCAGATTGAGGAGCTGCAGTTAGAGACTCTTCCTCTGATGTTCTGTACGGTCGAGCCCAACACTTGGACCAGCACTGAAGATCTTCTGTCTGTCCTCCGCAGCACAATCCTGATGCAACAGAGGTCTGTGGTGTGGCTGGAGCAGGACCGCATCCAGCAGACCTGAACATTTTCTTTTATCTCTCATTATCGGAGGGATGTTTCAAAACAGATTGCTTACTGATTATAGATGCTTTCATCTTGACAAACATTACTGCGCATGCGCACTTTTGTGACCCCCATATGAACTTCCGGTACACATTCACAAACAATAGAGCGCATGTAGATTCATTCTGATAACAAATCAAAAGAAACCGAGAAGCATTACTTGACTAAACTTGCCTCTTCAGTATTTTGAATTTAGACTGCGATACCAAGCTCAACCGCTAGATGTCATTGTACCATATTTTTCTTTAAATGCCACCGAACTAGAGGACCTATTTAACATTGTTTATTTCATAAAATGAACAAACTACATAATCAATAGATCGTCTATTTTATACAATTATTATACACATAAAATAATAATATAAATGGATAAACAAAACTATTTTAGACACCAGCCAAACACAAACCGGAAGTTAACTGGGGGTCAGGTGCACGCGCGTCCTATGAAACGATCTATATAACTCAATTATAATGTGAACCCTGTTCGTATGTTTTATATATTTTACATTTTGTATATCAAGCAAGTGTGTATCTTATATCAGCTGTTCAATTTACAGTATTAAACTGACTTTAGTCTGAGCCACACATGTCCACAAGCACAACTGAACATTTCACTTTTTTTATGACTTCAGAACACAAAAGAAGATATTTTGAAGAATGTTGATAACTCCATTGACTTCCATTGCATGTATCTTATTTTGTGTTCTGTTGAAGAAAGACATACAGGTTTAAAGCCCACGAGCGATGATGACAGAATGTTTGTCTGAACTATTCTGGCACATGACAACATCTCAGTACATTTTTCTGTCTGCGTCACGTGTTAATGACAGACTAGAACTGACAGACTTGACTCGATAACTGTGATTATAAATCAAATGTGATTCATTTTTTTATGAAATTATTCCTCAATAAACACTTTAAAATCATATTGACTCTATGTTCATGATAAACTTTATAATATTTAATGGTTTATATTTCGTATGTTTATTTATGTGAACAGCAAGTACAGGTTTAATGGCAAGATTTAAAAATGTTTTTTTTTAATATTTTTTTAAATATCTTAACAAATATAGCGAAACGTGTCAAACATTGAGACATTTCAATCTTCACCTGTAATAAAAGTAATATTCTATAACGGCCCCCGCAATAAATATGTATTGAAACAACGGAAGTCTAGAGAACTTGTTCTCGCGATACTTCGATGTAGCGTGTCGATCGATCTGCGCGTGCGTTCGCTCGCGGCTCATCGTATGACGCTCGCTGTGACGTCAGTGCGCACTGCGCAGCTGCAGGGGAGGCCGAACTGACGGGTGAGCAAAACAAACCTCAAACATTTACAAACACACACTCGATATTTTACACTTCTCACATCCATAACTCAAACACTAACGCGCGTGCACACACGACTGTGTTGCGTTCACGTGCAACTGTTTGGTTTGATTGTTTTCTGATCGTATATATCAGTGCTGAAGTTTTCTTTGAATGTTTTTAGCTGTTTGCTATCGACACAGACTCGTGCATTATATAGACAACAGTTTTATATACGCTGACCTCACGATTAAATGATTTAATCAACATTGTTTCATACGACACGTGTGTTAATAAACCTCCATGTCTGTGTATTTGTCATGTTTAAGTGTAAATGCGCCATCATTAGCATGTTAGCTTGATAAGTTCATGTGGAGAGATGAAAAACGCCGCTTAAGAAACACTGTAGTGCACTTTTAATCACTACCGCAAGCTGCAGAACATCTCATAGATATAATAGTGTTTTGAACGCAAGTATAGTAAATATTTTAGTGTACTACTACTGTGTTTCTGTTACTACAGTATTCTACAACATTTTTTTTACACGTGGGATATCAAAAACAATACGATCACACATTACTTGTGGATGCTATTTAATGCTAATATACCATGATACATGCATGCGATGTTAATTCTGCTGAACCATAGTATTTCTCTCATTATCACATTTACATTGTTCCCTCTCACGTGACTCTACATAATAAAGTTTAGATCATTGTTTTTAATAAAAAATGTAATCTAAGTTCTCTCGTTTGGCATAAACCCAAACAGAAGACACCAGAACCTTTATTGTATATGAGAACAAAACCATTCAACACATATTTAGAAGAGAATTTGAATCTGATGGGTTTATTAAAAGCTATTTTTGTACAAATATGCCATGTGATCACGGATCATATATGTCCAGTATAAGCGTCGATTCATATGAACAGATGATGTGATGTGTGTCAGAAACAGGACGGGAGCAGCAGTTCATGGACGACCGTCACTGTAAGACCGAAGACAGCGCTCATCAGGAGGTAAAACCATCACAGTTTTCAATGATGCTGTCTGAACATCAATAAACAAACGCATCATGTGGAGATTAATCCTGGGTTTTAAGATTTGAGCTTTACAAACGCATCTAAAATATTAAATTGGTGGAATGAATCATTGTAAAAACATATGCTTGTTGACCTTCTCAAATCCACATTTTAGAGATGCACAAACAAACAGTCAGTGTTCTGATGAAGAGATAACCTGAACATAAATACTGCTGTAGAATATTGTCAAATCTTTTTTTCAAATGAGTTAAACCCAAAGACATACATTCATATCAAACATTGATTTCAGACCAATGTGTGCTTGATGAAGTGAGTCAGCAGACCTGTGATAGTTTTTGTAATAACTAATATACCGTTTTTTTTTAACAGGGCACTAAAGACAGTATTAAAGGTTAGTGCTTTACATATACTGAATACATATATGTGTGTGCAAGTATGTGTTGTTTCACTGAGACTTGTTTTTTGAATGAACAATTAAATAAATGCATCCGTTCACCCAGGTGTCATTTAAAAATGTGTTTTACTCTCCAGTATAACAGTTTCATATTTGTATTTATTTTTAAATAAACCCTCTTTTCAGCAGTCATCGCATGCAAAATCTTTCAGAAATATAAGTTTGTGGTTTTGTGGAAAGTCAGTTGCACAGTAAGACATTCACATCTTATATGTAGCGCTTCAGAAATCGCTGAAAGAAAATGTTTTAAATGTCAAATAACGAATCATTCTTTTGGTCAAGTATCCGATAAAAAAACTTAATAGCGACTCTAAACATGTGAATGGTTCTTGATGTCCTGTGTCGACATTCCTTCTTCTTTCAATTAGGATCTTTATCTGACTCATCTCTCACCTCTACTTCATCACGGTATAATTCTACCCAAACACTCTCCCCCTGTCCTGCTGTCGGGGGTTCATCTGAGCCCCCCGAGGGAGGGAACAATGCAAAGTGGACCACTGTGGCCAACGGACAGCCCCCCTCCGCGGTGTCCCAGCGCTACATGCCCCGTGAGGTGCCCCCGCGCTTCCGCAACCAGCAGGAACCAAAAGTGCTACTAAAGAGGGGTCAGCCGCCTCTGTCCTGCATGTTGCTAGGGGGTGGACCGGGAGGGGACGTCACGCCCTCTCCGAATGCAAGCACAGCTGACGCCTCGGGTGAGTATGTGGAGTGAATCATGAAGAATAAACGTTGAGTGTCCCCCGTACGTGTGTTTGTGTTTTTTTTTATTCCTGATGTAGTGTTTGATCTCTTTCAGACGCTACTGTTTCACTGAACACATCTGACGCCTCCGTCTCTCCAACTTATGCAAATCACTCATGGGGGATAGGCTCCGGAGGCCAATCTTCCGCTCAGGGAATGGACAAGATTGTAGTGGACGTCTCTGATTCAGAGAAATGGCCGAGTGTGGAGGGTTCTGCAGCACATGTCTACAGTTCCTCCTGGAATAGAGATCAGAGAGCGTCTGCTGGACCAAGAATGGATGGCTCTTCACTCTGTGATTATTCAGACACCAGTGCAGTAGAGGGTTTATCCTCACTGGCTCAAAATAAAGAACCGGATCAGTCCATCGATTCCAAGGCACCATCTTCTGCTGGTGATGAAGTCAGCCCTCGAGGCCTGAACCCTTCATCTTGGACTGCCAACCCTGTTGGTGGACCCTTACCCATCACACCCTCTGAGGAACCTCCTCCCACACCCTTGAGTCCGGCTGGTGCGACGTACCAGACACTCGGCAACAAAGAGTGGGCGGAGCTTAAAGCAGGACCAAAAGATGACAGCAAAGAGGGTGGAGTCACCCGTGCAGACCCTGCAGGAGAGAAGGACGGAGGTTCAGGTGGTCGAGAGATTAGGGGTTCAAACGAACACACGTCTACAGGATGGACGTCAGACTCAGTTGGGGCGTCAGGAGAGGACCGCTCGAGGTTGAGCGCAGCTGGTTTACAAGACTCTGTGTTTGCAAACGATTCGGTGAAATCAAGAGATGACAATCAGAAGAGCGCTCGTGAATGGGATGGTGTGGAGGGAGAATCGGCCCGCAGTGATGATGGAACACGCATCCAGACTGAAGAGACCCTGCAGACGATGATCAGTCGCAGTAACCTCGACCCCAGGGTCCTCTGTAACACAGGATGGGGTAAGACCCAGATCAAACAGACCGTGGCATGGAATCTGGAGCTAGACAGCGAGAACGTGCGTAAGGAGGGATGGAAGAGTCCAGGTGATGCTCCACTTTCCAGATCTAAACTCCAGAAGCAGGAAGGACCGGAGGTCGGTCAGGGGTGGAGAGATGATGAGTGGAGTGAGAAAACGGCAGTGAAAAGGGATGGTTGGGGCACGCGTGGAGAAGTTAGGACTGGTGGGTGGGGGGAAGCTCAAGACGATGACAGTTCCTGCAAGAGAGAACGCGCGGGGTGGGATCAGAGCAGCAGACGTGAGCGGGCACAGACCACACCTCTGCCTGAACCTGGAGGAGACTGCAAGGATCAGACTGAAGGTTTATGGGGCAGCTCTGAAGAGACCGGTGGATGGAGAGTTGAGAAACAGCTTCCGGCACAGATACCAAACAAACAAACAACACTTAAAACCCAAAACCAACAGCAGCCGCAACCACAGATGGTGGGACCTCCAAAGCCCTCACAGGACAGAGGTCATCCAGAGAGTCAGAACAAAGGGTCTGGATGGACGTCTGGACCCATCCCTCAGATACCTTCAGCTGCCGAGTCGAGTGGCTGGGACGAACCCTCGCCTCAGTCCGTCAGCAGGAAGATTGAGATCGACGACGGCACATCTGCATGGGGCGATCCTTCACGTTACAGCAGAAACAACGTCAATCTGTGGGAAAAGAACAGCTCAAAGACCCAACAGCAGAGCTGTCAGTCATCCGGACGGCAAACGGCAGCTCCGTCTAAGAACCCTGGTAAGATGATGACAATACATGATGTATTCTAAGGTCTTATCTTATGAACTGCTTATAAACGTTTGTTCGCTTCTAGCTCCTTCGACATGGGGACACAGCGGTGGTCCCTCGGATGAGCCTGTGGAGGGCGGCACAGGTGGGTGGGGGAAATCATTGGATGCCACATCTAACTGGGAGGAGTCAGAGGAGACAGGAGGAGGATGGGGAACGTCAAGGTCTCATACGAACAAGTCTGGTAAGATCCTGTCCAGAGACACACGCTCACATTTTTAAAAGACGTCTCCTGACAGGAACTTGGTTTCCTTATCAAGTATTAAAATGAATGAACTTTTATGAACACTTTGTTTTTCACTGTTTATCATAGTTTATCAAGTATAATTACCTTTGCTTGTAAAGTTTGATCGAATGCGTTTAAGCCGGAGACACACCAAGCCGATGGTCGGACGTCTGGCAATGTCATAAGGTTTTTAAGGGTCGGTTGGTTTAGTTTTGTTTTTTTGTGTTCTGCACCATCACCTAATCATACGCCGTGATGAGCTTTTTGGTGGATTCTGCATGTTGAATCGCAGACCTTGTCGGAAAGATTGAGACCTCAGATCGGCTTTTCACATAGTGAATAAATATATGAGAACCAAAACGTAACTGACGAATCCAAACACAGAATTATTTACGCCTTCACCCATATTGTCCAGTTTCTTCTAATCTATTTACTTCCTTTTTACAAGGAAAAGAGCGATTTCTGATAAAAGCTCTTTGGTGTCTGCTTGATGCTTCTAAGGATCATGCCCTTAAAAATAAATAAGAGTTGAGTTGGTCTCATCTTTTGCTCTTTAGCTTCAAAGTCTATGCAAGAGAGTTGGGGTGATGAAGGGTCAAACACATCGCGTCACTCCAGCTGGGAGGAGGAGGATGGGGGCACCGGTGTGTGGGGTAACAGGGGACCTCAAAGCAGCATGTCCTCATATAACTCTGGGAGCTGGGGCCAGGGTCACGGGGGCAGACGACATAACACACGGGTAAGTTGTGTCTACAGGATGTCTCAAAACATTATCGACTCCAAATTATCTCTACCAAATGAAAATGGTATCTGTCCACCTGTGCATCTGTTCCTGATGTTTACTCTAGCCTGTGGTTTGTTTACAGAGTCCTCTTAAAGGTAACAGTGGTGATTCATGGTCTACTCCTGTGAATCGACAGTTCTCGAACATGAACATGATGGTAAGATTGTCTTTCTACAACGCTCATTTGACTAAACAAAGGTTTCACCGCTGACCAAACTCACTTCTGATTGCGTTTGGTCTTTGTTAGGATGAAGACTCCAGCAGCGTGAGTCAGGACAGACACGACAGGAGAGGAATGAACGATGGAGAAATGCGGCGAGGAGGCAGAGCTGGAGCATCGTTCCGCTCACAGAACTCCAAAGACATCACACCTGGAGACAGTGGACCATACATGGACAAGGTACCAGGATGAGCCCAGACTCCATTCTCAGTGACTTTTCATTTGAATGTGTGACATCAATCAAAGTTAGCTCTGTGAGGGCTGTGACGATATACAGTGTATCGCCATTCACACTACTGACACTTGTCTAGATCGATTCTGAAATCACAAAGGATTCTGTTTTTTATGCACAGCTCTTCCGAAAAACTACGGCTCTTTGATCAGTAGAAAGTCATGATCGATTAAAATCACTACCAGATGAGTCGTTTATAACGTGAATTTGAAAAAGCAGTACTCATCAGACATCATTACTATAATATACTTTATTATCATGAAAAGATTTGAAGAATAGCGGTAGAATATTAATGTTGGCATTTCCTGGAACTACGGCTGTTTCTCAGTATGCCTTCTTCAGCGGTCTTGTGTCCTAGTGTTCACACTCTACTTTATCAATGACCGTCAAAGTCAGTTCCAATACTCAAGAACACAAGATCAGAGAACGCATGAAAGTACCCAGATGTGTTCTTGATATCAATGCACGCTTGAAGTCCCAGAAGTCACTGCGCCGCCTCCATCCAAGTTTGTTCTTCCGAGGCTGCCTCACAAGACCGGTCTCCACGAGAACACAAGTCCGTTCTTTGCGTTCTTGCAATTGAGAAATGGCCTACATGTGTAAATTGTTCTTCTTCTGTGTCCCATATTCTGAGTTTCTGCGCGAGAGTCCCCTGGCTTTTGGATGTGGTGGCATTTAACCGTAAATGTTTATCCACACCTGGACGATAATCGATTGAGTTTATCGTTGACGTTTAACGCCTCGTGACTAAACAAAAGTCGCCAATGTGTGTGCACACCGACACGCAAAACGGCAGGCGTAAAAACGTCATAAAAAACACACATTGAGGAAAGGAAGCAAGACGAATCCTTCTTCTGTGTGACAAGTGAGTGTCAGTAGCACGCAGTTGCGCAGCGCCACCTTGTGTACCGGGTGTTTCTGTTTTTTCCATGAAGCGCCATCTATGTCAGGGAGCTAAAATCGTCTCATCGCCAGTGAAAATCGTTTCTGTATGAATAAACGTCTCGAAAAATGCTGCCGTTAAGTGCTTGCGATATCGTCCCGATGTGTACGATCTTTAAATCTCATTGAGAAACTGATCATCAAAATGACACGGTATATCATGCCATCTTGAATCTCTGTTACAGACATTCGTAATAAACTCTTATTTTCTCTGAGACCTGTTGATGCCGTATTCTGCTTGTGTAACTTGTTTGTTGTTTTGTAGGTTGGGGGTCACGGTGTGTTCGGCAGTGGTGGGATTTCTCAGTTGAGGGGTGTGCATCAGGCTGGTGTTCACCCCTTCAATCGCTCTCCTGTCGTACGTGCGCCAGTGCCTCAGTTTCTTCCTCCTCCGGTGTGTTTGTGTTTCTAATGTTCATTAATGTTGCCGTATTCGCTCACAGTGTGTTCTGATTCCTCTTCCTTTTGTGTGTCGTGCGGCAGGTCGCTGGGCCGATGCTAAAGCCAATGGCGCCCCCTGGTGGTGGTATGTTCCCTCCCCAGCTCTCTCCTCAGCACATGGCCATGCTCGGTGGTGTTCATCCACACATGCAGCAGTTTCAACTAGTACGTGTGAATAGAAATGAATTTCATATCGTTCCTGAATGATCACAGGTGTTGTCTCAATACTTGTGCGTGTCTTTCTCTCTCAGGCTTGTCAGCTTCTACTTCAACAACAGCAGCAGCAGCAACAGTTTCTGAATCAGAGGAAGTTTCCTGGTCCTCCAAGACAGCAGCCTGACGCGCAGCAGGTACAACACACGAAACAAACCGCGCAGCGCCCTCTAGAGCGTCACCTGAATAACACATTGATCACGTGTGTTGTTGATTTGTCTGTAGTTGGCACGTATAATGGCCATTCTCCAGCAGCAGGGGGTGGGAGGAAAACTCTCATCATCCCCCATGGGAGGACCTGTGCCCAAGCACCCAGAAACCCCGCCCCTCCATCACCTGAACAAACCGCCGGACGCACCCCTGCACGGTGTGATGGGAGGATCTGACCTGCACAACAAACCATCTCCCGCTTACCCAGGTCAGGAAAATTTGACTCTGATGAGCTCCATAATCTTCCCTACATGCCAATACAAATGCTTTTTATATGGACATTTCTCAGGTTTTGCCGGCGGCTCTGATCTGGATTCTCTGATTGGTGGACTGAAGGATGGAGGGGGAGCTCAGTCTCGTTTTAAGTGGATGATGGATGGTAACAGTATGACGCCTTCACCACCGGAGGTCACACTGCACAACGGTGAGATTCACACACACGCGATTGAACACACAATGAGTTCTGTGCTGGTTTAACAGATGAGTGTCTTCACCCAGGTCCAGTGAAGCTGGGCGGTGGATCCTCATACCCTCAGTATGATGTGATGGGAGGCAGCTGGCACAGATCAGCGGCTGGTAAAGTGGAGACGTCACCTGTCAACACCACCTGGCCTCCAGGTAGATCAGTTATTTTCTGATTTGATATTTGATCATATTTTTGACTCAAGAATGATTTATTGCAGTCTTTGATGTGTGAATCAGGATTCTATCAAACCATTCAAATTAGATGGAAAGTCTAAAGAAGGAACAATGTGAATTTTGGAAGTGAATCTGAGTTGATCAAACGGCTTCTGTGTTGTATTTCTGATTTTAAGAACATCAAGCAGACATGTCACACAGCTGTAGTGTTTGAGTCTTATATAAATGTGCCGTTCCACAGAGTTTCAGCCGGGCGTCCCGTGGAAGGGTGTTCAGAGTCCTGAGCCCAATCCATACATGACATCAGCAGGACTGATGGGATCATCTGTGCTCAGTGATTCAGAACATCAGCTCCTGCAAGATAACACAGGTAAACAAACACACTCACGTAGACACACACAAACATAAACACACAAAAAGCAACACGCATACACTCATACACCTGCGCACACACAAACACGCACGCACACACACACACACACACACACACACACGCATACACTCATACACCTGCGCACACACAAACACGCACACACACACACGCATACACTCATACAGATGTGCACACACAAACACGCTTACTAAATGTAAATGCTTACACAAACACGCATACACACTCATACACCTGCGCACACACAAACACACACACACACACACACGCATACACTCATACAGATGTGCACACACAAACACGCTTACTAAATGTAAATGCTTACACAAACACGCATACACACACACACACAAACATGCAGACACACAAACACGCATACACTCATACAGATGTGCACACACAAACACACACACATGCACAAACACCCACACATTCATACACATGCGCACACACAAACAACCAGACACACTCAAACAAACACACACACAGACACACATGATCATGCAGACACACTCAAACACACACAAAGACACACATGATCACGCAGACACAAACACACACAAACAGACATACACAAACACGCAGACACATGAATTAGCAAACACGCACATATACGCAGACACACAGACACACATGATCACACCGACACACGCACACACATGTTCACACAGACACACATGTTCACACAGACACACAGGTTCACACAGACACACAGGTTCACACAGACACACATGTTCACACAGACACACATGTTCACACCGACACACATGTTCACACCGACACACATGTTCACACCGACACACATGTTCACACCGACACACATAATCACACCGACACACGCACACACATGTTCACACAGACACACATGTTCACACCGACACACATGATCACACCGACACACATGATCACACAGACACACATGATCACAAAGACACACGCATAACCAAACTCGCACATGCAGACACACATGATCACACAGACACACAGACACACATGTTCACACCGACACACATGTTCACACCGACACACATGTTCACACCGACACACATGTTCACACCGACACACATGATCACACAGACACACATGATCACAAAGACACACGCATAACCAAACTCGCACATGCAGACACATGCACACACGCAAACAGACAGATAAAAAATCACGTTCTGTTCTTTCTGCTGATGGACTGAGAAATAAAGGTGTGTGATGTTTCAGGGTCAAACTCTATGAACACCCGCTTGCCTTCACCTGGTGCCTGGCCGTACAGTACCTCAGACCCGTCACACATTGCACACACATCAGGTAACACACACGTCACTAAAGACGGCTCATAGACTCTCACTGATCTCAGACCACTTGAATGATATATTCCATCCTTGAAAGCAGTTAATCATCATGTGCCGTGAGGAGAATCAACAGACATTAAACTCTCACAGATGTGTGTTTGGTGTTTGATGTGTTGTGTTGTCATGTTTGCAGTCAAATCCTCAGAGCTCAAGTCCAGTTGGCCTCCTGAGCCAATTGGACACAGCAAATCATGGAGGACCAATCGGAACACTTCTCACCAGCCCCGCCCACCTCCGGGTCTCTCCAATCAGAAGCAGTCGTGGTCAGGGGAGGGGCCACAGATGTCCAGGGGGTGGGGCGGAGAGACGGGGAGTCAGGAGTCGCCCTTTAAACCCGGTAAAAACAAAAACCAACATACATGAAATACAGAAACAAGTGTGTGTGTGTGTGTCTCATACTGTCTGTGTTTGTTCAGAGTGGAGCGACGGCGGAGCAGGAAAATCCTGGCTGTTACTGCGCAACCTCACGCCACAGGTACACACACAAACACAAGTGTACACGGGTGGGATGAAACAAACGGAGGTTTTAATGAAATCATGTTTGCAGATTGACGGCTCGACGCTGAAGACGATCTGTCTCCAGCACGGACCCCTGCTGACCTTTCACCTCGGCCTGACACCAGGCACCGCTCTGATTCGCTACAGCAGCCCTCATGAAGCGGCCAACGCTCAGAGCGCCCTGCACATGTAAGCCCCGCCCACTAATGTTCTGTCACCATCTTATTACGAAGGTCAATAGAAATCATTGTTTGTTCAGGTGCGTTCTGGGAAACACCACCATCCTGGCCGAGTTCATGAGCGACGATGACGTCATCCGCTACTTCACACATTCCCAGACCACCGGGGTCACAGGGTCACCAGATGGCCCGTCCGGCTCCGACCCCACATCACGAGAGGTGGGAGGCGGCGACGAAGAGGCGACGGGCAGGATGACTTCCGCCGGCTGGCAGGGCTTGGACGTGTCGGGAGGCTCTGGGCCTGAAGGACTCGCCCTCCTCAGCCAATGGAGCAACAGTTCACAGGAGGGGAAAGGCTTCTGGGGGGGCGTAGCTCCCGGCTACCATAGCAGCAGTCTGTGGGGCACTTCTCAGATGGAGGACGGCCCGGCTGCGCTGTTGCCAGGCAACCTGCTGGGAGGCGGGGCGGACAGTTTGTGATTGACATTGATTGTTAAAACAGTGGTACAGTTACAGCTGAGGTGGTTTTCTCCAGAACATGTCTTATTTCATTTCCATTTTTATAGTGTGTCAGAAGTTGTTATTTAAAAAGCAGGGCAGATTTTTTGTGTTGTTTTTGGCTCTCGTGTGTGTGGCGCTGAAATGACACGCCGCAGCTTTAAGACTCTGATCAAACACTCACGTTTCCACACAAACACTGGCCGTATATCTCGTGCTTACACACATTCTCATCGCCAGACTTAAGCTATCTTGTGTTTAAATGCAGGGACTGTTCCTCCTAAAGGCCTTTGTGTCACCACCCGCTTCACACCATCATCTGAGCAGATCCACTGCCCCACAACTGATCACTTTCATTCACACATGAAAAAAAAACCTGCCTTATATCTCACCGTCTTACACAAACACTGTCACTTCAAGACATCGTGTGTGTTTACATTTCTTTCTTCAGCGGACCACAAAAGAAGATATTTTGAGAAATGTCTCGGTGGTGTTCATAACATGGAAGTCGATGGAGTTCGTTGTTATTCTTCAAAATATCTTCTTTTGAGTCCTTCAGAAGAAAGACTCACACAGGTTTGACGTGACATGAGGTGAATAAATGATGAAGTGTCCGATCTTAATTGTCTAATGCAGCATCTTTCTATTGTTCAGCCCTGTGGATGTGTTGTGTGGCGTGTACAGACCGCTCACTGTTTCTTTATCTGTCCCATAAGTTTGCTCTCTCATTTATATCATTTCAATATTTAAAT